>BPLT01000055.1:600000-930000 GCA_019656295.1 Rhododendron mucronatum var. ripense
GTGGCCATCATGGTGAAGGTGGTTGTGAGGTGATTTGAAAAATTCTTAAAAATACAAAACTTCATATTTCTCAAAATTC
Organism: Rhododendron mucronatum var. ripense; assembly: GCA_019656295.1. Classification (NCBI taxonomy): domain Eukaryota; kingdom Viridiplantae; phylum Streptophyta; class Magnoliopsida; order Ericales; family Ericaceae; genus Rhododendron; species Rhododendron mucronatum. Next base: position 600,080 of record BPLT01000055.1, read on the forward strand.
GTTAAACTAAGAATTTCTCGATGATTTTTATGATGGTGGTGGCAATGGTGGTGGTGGTGGTGATCGTACGAATCTCGATATGGTGAAGCAAGGAAACTTGAATTGGATACCCTCAGTCCTTTCGAATGGAGTATATTGTGAATGTTGTTTTGGGGTGGTGGTAGTTTTGAAGTGTTAACGATGAGCTTTTAAACTGAAAAATACTCTAAATCCGAACAAATTAGGAAAAGTTCTCAACTTTTTAAAATTGTCAAATAGTCTACTTGTGCTCTTTGTTAGTGGTTATTATGTCTCTATTGTGAAGGCCTTAGATATTAATGTTGCAATCATTTTAAATTTATTTAGTTTGTTGGGTGGTGGTGAAATAAGTGTGGAAGTGACAGTGTAGCAGTACTTGAGAGGTTGTTGTGGTGATAGGGCGTCATTTGATTGGGTGGAGATGAAGTAGAAATACAGTGTTGAACTTGTATTGGTCGAGGTGCTTGGGACTTAGTGAAGGGATGAGAAGGCGATTGTCAAATTCCGATAGTGGTGGTAGTTTTGTACTCTAAATGGTGAAGTGACAGTGTTGGTGGCATAGATGATCAAATTTCGCTTCGCAAAAATGTACTAGTCTCGCCTTCGGAAAATCCTTATGATGAAAGGGTTTCTGACAATTTGATGACGTGTGGAAAGCCCTTAGAAATTTGTGAAACTCTTATAGAATTGACGAATACCTTATATTTAGGGATGTGCATGTTGAATGGAACTTAGAATGTGTCGATGGGAGGGGAAGCGAATTTTAGCCTTTTTGACTCTGTTGAACTTTGAATCGTCCTCCGACCAACTTTTCACAAACTTAATTTATCGTTTTCATTGTTCATTTTAGTATCCTTTCAATACTTAGAAAACCTTACTAATCGCTATATTATTGGTCAGGATAGATTAAAAGTGGAAGCGATGCGAGCGTTTTTCCAAAATGAATATTTTTTTAACCCACTGAGAGTAAAATGGTGACGTCTTTTGATGTATAATTATTGTTTGATCTGAACTACTTGGGTTGGAAAGTGCATTGACCAAGCTTTCTAACGGTTAAAACCACGCGCAAAACATAGTTCGAAGTGTCCGATGCTAGCCTGCAAAAGTTTACTTGTTGTGGAGGATGCTCCCGGGCATTGAAGTGCGCCTGGAGGGCATAAGCCTGCGCCTCAGGCGCAATGATGCTGCAAAATAGGACAAACTTTGCGGACTTGCACCCTACACTCCTGAACTCCTATTTCTGCGTGATTTGAACCGTTAGAATGCTTGATCAATTTACTTTTTAACCCAAGTATTTTTGATCCAATAAATTTTGTACATTAAAAGACGTGATTATTCTATTCTAAGTGTTTCAAAAAAGAGTCATTTTGGAAAAATGCTCTCATGTCACTCATTTTAAATCGTATCGAGACCATTATATATCAATAAATAGAGTTTTTAATGTATTAAAAGGTGAAGTCCAACTACAAAAAGGCATTTAAGTTTTGCTTATAAAAACAAGGGAAGAAAGAAGCCTACAAAAAAAATTGTTAGAGCCACTAGGCTAAAATACGTTCTTAGTTTCATTCGTTTCTCAAATACCTAGTTCTTATGGATTTCTTCGTTACTCAAGAGTTCTGGAGAGTACATAGTGCTCCAATGAAGTGTCGGTGAAACCGAGAACATTAAAAAAGTTTAGAATGTTTCTAAAACGAGAACACCGGGAATGATTTAAGGATATTCTATATCTTTTAATGTAACTCAACCACATTACAATGCATCGAGATTATTCTCTGGTCATGAATAAAAAAACCATATATTCCCAAGGTTAAGATTCATCACTACATCAAAACCACCACATCTATCTGACAGAATCATCATTCATTTAGAGATTGTGAAGCAAAAAATTAAAGAATTGAGAAAAATTTCAGTAACTTCCAGGTTATGATTTTTTTTAGAGGGACAAAATTCTAGTTCATTTTTTTGGAGCTTCGGTGGTGGCCATCATGGTGAAGGTGGTTGTGAGGTGATTTGAAAAATTCTTAAAAATACAAAACTTCATATTTCTAGAACTTCATTCAAGTCAAAATTTCTAGATGATTTTTATGATGGTGGTGGCAGTGGTGGTGGAGGTGGTCGTACGAATCTCGATATGGTGAAGCGAAGAAACTTGAATTGGATACCCTTAGTCTTTTGAATTGAGTATATTGTGAATGTTGTTTTGGGGTGGTGGTAGTTTTGTAGTGTTAACGATGAGCTTTAAAACTTAAAAATACTCCAAATCCAAACAAATTAGGAAAAGTTCTCAACTTTTTAAAATTGTCAAATAGTCTGCTTGTGCTCTTTGTTAATGGTTATTATGTACCTGTTGTGAAGGCGGTAGATATTAATGTTGCAATCATTTTATATTTATTTAGTGTGTTGGGTGGAGGTGAAATAAGGGTGGAAGTGATAGTGTAGCAGTACTTGAGAGGTTGTTGTGGTGATAGTGCGTCATTTGATTGGGTGGAGATGAAGTAGAAATACTGTGTTGAACTTATATCGGTCGAGGTGCTTGCGACTATAGTGAAGGGATGAGAAGACGGTTGTCAAATTCTGATAGTGGTGGTAGTTTTGTACTCTAAATGGTGAAGTGATAGTGTTTGTGGCGTAGACGATCAAATTTTGCTTTGCAAAAATGTACGAGTCTCGCCTTCGGCAAATCCTTATGATGAAACGGTTTCTGACTATTTGATGACATGTGGAAAGCCCTAAGAAATTTGTAAAACTCATATGGAATTGACGAATACCTTATATTTAGGGATGTGCGTGTCGAATGGAACTTAGAATGTGTTGATGGGTGGGGAAACGAATTTTAGTCTTTTTGACTATGGTGAACTTTGAATTGTCCTCCTTTTGACCAACTTTTCAAAAACTAAACTTATCGTTTTCATTTTCATTTTAGAATCCTTTCAATACTTCGAAAACCTTATTAATCGTTGTATAATTGGTCATGATGGATTAAAAATGGGAGCGATGCGAGTGTTTTACCAAATTGAATAGTTTTTTTAACCCACTGAGAGTAAAATGGTGACGTCTTTTGATGCATAATTATTTTTTGATCCGAACTACTTGGGTTGGAAAGTGCATTGAGCAAGCTTTCTAACGGTTCAAACCACGCGCAAAACGGAGTTCGTGAAAGTATGGTGCAAGCCCGCAAAGTTTAACTTGTCGTGGAGGATGCGCCCGGGCGCATTGAAGTGCGCCTGGAGCGCATAAGCTTGCGCCTGAGGGGCAATGAAGCTGCAAAATAGGTCAAACTTTGCGGACTTGCCCCCGACACTCCTGAACTCCGATTTTCGCGTGATTTGAACCGTTAGAAAGCTTGTTCATTTTAATTTTTAACCCAAGTATTTTTGATCCAATAAATTTTGTACATTAAAAGACGTGATTATTCTATTCTAAGTGGTTCAAAAAAGAGTCATTTCGGTAAAATGCTCGCTTGTCACTCATTTTAAATTGTATCTAGACCCATTATATATCATTAAATAGAGTTCTTAAGGTACTAAAAGGTGGTGAAGTCCAACTACAAAAAGGCATTTAAGTTTTGTTTATAAAAAAAAGGGAAGAAAGAAGGCTACAAAAAAAATTGTTAGAGCCACTAGGCCAAAATACGTTCTTCGTTTCATTCATTTCTCAAATACCTAGTTCTTATGTATTTCTTTGTTACTCAAGAGTTCTGGAGAGTACATAGTGCATATACACTCCAACGAAGTGTCGGTGAAACCGAGAACATTAAAAAATTTTAGAATGTTTCTAAAACGAGAACACCGGGAATGATTTAAGGATATTTTATATATTTTAATCTAACTCAACCACATTACAACGCATCGAGAATATTCTCTGGTCATGAATAAAAAAAAATTATATATTCCGAAGGTTAAGATTCATCACTACATCAAAACCACCACATCTATCTGACAGAATCATCATTCATTTAGAGACTGTGAAGCAAAAAATTAAAGAATTGAGAAAATTTCAGTAACTTCCTGGCTTTGATTTTTTGTAGAGGGACAAAATTCTAGTTCATTTTTTTGGAGCTTCGGTGTTGGCCATCATGGTAAAGGTGGTTGTGAGGTGATTTGAAAAATTCTTAAAAATACAAAACTTCATATTTCTAGAACTTCATTCAAGCGAGAATTTCTCGATGATTTTTATGATGGTGGTAGCAGTGGTGGCGGTGGTGGTCGTACGAATCTCGATATGGTGAAGCGAAGAAACTTGAATTGGATACCCTTAGTCTCTTCGAATTGAGTATATTGTGAATGTTGTTTTGGGGTGGTGGTATTTTTGTAGTGTTAACGATGAGATTTAAAACTTTAAAATACTCCAAATCCAAACAAATTAGGAACTCAACTTTTTTAAATTATAAAATAGTCTGCTTGTACTCTTTGTTAGTGGTTATTATGTCCTTGTTGTGAAGGTGGTAGATATTAATGTTGCAATCATTTTATATTTATTTAGTGCGTTTGGTGGTGGTGAAATAAGGGTGGAAGTGATAGTTTAGCAGTACTTGAGAGGTTGTTGTGGTGATAGTGCGTCATTTGATTGGGTGGAGATGAAGTAGAAATACTGTGTTGAACTTATATCGGTCGAGGTGCTTGTGACTATAGTGAAGGGATGAGAAGACGGTTGTCAAATTCTGATAGTGGTGGTAGTTTTGTACTCTAAATGGTGAAGTGATAGTGTTCGTGGCGTAGACGATCAAATTTTGATTCGCAAAAATGTACGAGTCTCGCCTTCGGCAAATCCTTATGATGAAACGGTTTCTGACAATTTGATGACGTGTGGAAAGCCCTAAGAAATTTGTGAAACTCTTATGGAATTGATGAATACCTTATATTTAGGGATGTGCATGTCGAATGGAACTTAGAATGTGTTGATGGGCAGGGAAATGAATTTTAGTCTTTTTGACTATGGTGAACTTTGAATCGTCCTCCTTTTGACCAACTTTTCAAAAACTAAACTTATCGTTTTCATTTTCATTTTAGTATCCTTTCAATACTTTGAAAACCTTATTAATCGTTGTATAATTGGTCATGATCGATTAAAAATGGGAGCGATGCGAGCGTTTTACCAAATTGAATAGTTTTTTTAACCCACTGAGAGTAAAATGGTGATATCTTTTGATGTATAATTATTTTTTGATCCGAACTACTTGGGTTGGAAAGTGCATTGAACAAGCTTTCTAATGGTTCAAACCACGCACAAAACGGAGTTCGGGAGTGTACGGTGCAAGCCCGCAAAGTTTAACTTGTCGTGGAGGATGCGCCCGGGCGCATTGAAGTGCGCCTGGAGCGCATAAGCTTGCGTCTGAGGCGCAATGAAGCTGCAAAATAGGTCAAACTTTGCGGACTTGCTCCCAACATTCCTGAACTCCGATTTCCGCGTGATTTGAACCGTTAGAAAGCTTGTTCAATTTAATTTTTGACCCAAGTATTTTTGATCCAATAAATTTTGTACATTAAAAGACGTGATTATTCTATTCTAAGTGGTTCAAAAAAGAGTCATTTCGGTAAAATGCTCGCTTGTCACTCATTTTAAATCGTATCGAGACCATTATATATCAATAAATAGAGTTTTTAAGGTACTAAAAGGTGGTGAAGTCCAACTACAAAAACGCATTTTAGTTTTGTTTATAAAAAAAGGGGAAGAAAGAAGGCTACAAAAAAAAATTGTTAGAGCCACTAGGCCAAAATACGTTCTTAGCTTCATTTGTTTCTCAAAAACCTAGTCTTATGTATTTCTTCATGACTCAAGAGTTCAGGAGAGTACATAGTGCATATACACTCCAACGAAGTGTCGGTGAAACCGAGAACATTAAAAAATTTTAGAATGTTTCTAAAACGAGAACACCGGGAATGATTTAAGGATATTTTATATATTTTAATCTAACTCAACCACATTACAATGCATCGAGAATATTCTTTGGTCATGAATAAAAAAAAAACTATATATTCCCAAGGTTAAGATTCATCACTACATCAAAACCACTACATCTATCTGACAGAATCATCATTCATTTAGAGACTGTGAAGCAAAAAATTAAAGAATTGAGAAAAATTTCAGTAACTTCCAGGCTTTGATTTTTTTTAGAGGGTCAAACTTCTAGTTCATTTTTTTGGAGCTTCGGTGGTGGCCATCATGGTGAAAGTGGATGTGAGGTGATTTGAAAAATTCTTAAAAATACAAAACTTCATATTTCTAGAACTTCATTCAAGTGAGAATTTCTCGATGATTTTTATGATGATGGTGGCAGTGGTGGCGGTGGTGATCATATGAATCTCGATATGGTGAAGCGAAGAAACTTGAATTGAATACCCTCAGTCTTTTCGAATTGAGTATATTGTGAATGTTGTTTTGGGGTGGTGGTAGTTTTGAAGTGTCAACGATGAGCTTTAAAACTTAAAAATACTCCAAATCCAAACAAGTTAGGAAAAGTTCTCAACTTTTTAAAATTGTCAAATAGTCTGCTTGTGTTCTTTGTTAGTGGTTATTATGTCCCTGTTGTGAAGGTGGTAGATATTAATGTTGCAATCATTTTAAACTTATTTAATGTGTTGGGTGGTGGTGAAAATAGGGTGGAAGTGACAGTGTAGTAGTACTTGAAAGGTTGTTGTGGTGATAGTGCATCATTTGATTGGGTGGAGATGAAGTAGAAATACAGTGTTGAATTTTTATCGGTCGAGGTTCTTGCGACTGTACTGAAGGGATGAGAATGCGGTTGTCAAATTCCGATGGTGGTGGTAGTTTTGCACTCTAAATATATGGTGAAGTGACAGTGTTGGTGGTGTAGACGATCAAATTTCGCTTCGCAAAATGTACGAGTCTCGCCTTCGGCAAATCCTTATGATGAAACGGTTTCTGACAATTTGATGACGTGTGGAATGCCCTAAGAAATTTGTGAAGCTCTTATGAAATTGACGAACACCTTATATTTATGGATGTGCGTGTCGAATGGAGCTCAGAATGTGTCAATGGGAGGGGAAACGAATTTTAGCCTTTTTGACTCCGATGAACTTTAAATAGTCCTCCGTGTCACCAACTTTTCCTAAACTAAACTTATCGTTTTCATTGTTCATTTTAGTATCCTTTCAATACTTCGAAAACCTTATTAATCGCTATATAATTGGTCATGATCGATTAAAAGTGGGAGCGATGCAAGCGTTTTACCAAAATGAATAGTTTTTTTAACCCACTGAGAGTAAAATGGTGACGTCTTTTGATGTATAATTATTTTTTGATCCGAACTACTTGGGTTGGAAAGTGCATTGAATAAGCTTTCTAACGGTTCAAACCATTCCAAGCAATGTGAGACTATATTTCCTTAAGATAATGATACGAATAGAGCCTTTGGATTAAGAATCTTTACGATGGAATATGCTAGACAGCAACTCTAGTATTCTCTTGATACAGACTCCAATTTCAGGCCATCCAATTCTGAATTGGTGATAGCTCAAGGACCTTTTTGTTTTTTGCGTGAAACGTGCCATGATCGATCATAAACCTCCTAATCTCAATGTTCATATCCACATGTATCCAAACAAAGCCTAAAAGGTAAATGAAGTTCCACCAATAATAGCAACGGATTGAATAAAGGCGTATAAAAATAGTCACTGAACAATTCCAGTCTCAAACACAAAACAAACTCAAAAATTTCCAAGAACAAGATAATTGCGATCTGGAATCCAGATAGAAATTTGGCTCCGACCCAGATCGAAAATTTCCTAATTTAAACAAGAATGTGTATAGAGATGAATACATACAGAGAGAGAATTGCAAGGAACCAAACTCGCATTTTGTACTGTCAATAGGATTGAGAGAAGCAGAAGCAAATGCTCGAGCAATTTACTCCATTATGTTTATTTTTTGTGAAGATGGGTTCCAATTCAGTGTTTCACACTTTATTTCTCCCAATACTCCACAGTATAAATGTGTTGAAAAAATTTACCAATCGATATCTGATGGATAGACTCATGAAATCAATGAGTTGTAAAACGTAAACAGATTCGATTATTGAAAAACGTCCGGAAAGACATACAAATTGGGTCTCAAATGTAGGAATCCGTTTAGGAGAGCAATTTTCAAAAATGGGATCCGATTCAGTGTTACACACTTCATTTCTTCCAATATTCCACCATGTAGATTTGATTGGAAAGTGTACCAATCGGTATTCTATGGAACTAATCTTTTTCAAGATTGATAAAATCAAGGTGTTTTAAGACGTAAACAGTACAGATTATTAAAATACGTTCGAAAAGACATTCAAATTTAGGCTTAAAGGAAGAAATCCGTTTATTAATCACTTCTTCTGTTGAACTTGCGAGTCTTCAAGGTGTTTTGAAGATGCGAGTCTTGCGTTTGCAAAATAGCTCGCCCCATGAAGACGTCTGAGCAACGACACCGTTTGCCAAAGGCAAAAAACAAGTGACGCAGGTACTTGTATTGGGATTTATTCTCTTTGATTTCTGGTTTGGTTGGTTATAAAATGGTACACTTATCCAAAAAAAAAAAAAAACGTAATGCAGGTACCCATAGTATTATTGTTAAATCACACATAAATTTGAAAAAGAAACAATGAAAATTTGAAATGCTCTTTGCTTTCTTCTAGTGGAAACAGTTTTTGAAAATTTGAACATATTTTCTTTGTTTCCTGAAAAGTGTGTAGTTTTCAAAAGGTTTTTTTCAAAGACAGTTTTCTGCTAGCCAAACCAGTTTTCATTTCACAGTTAGGTTCTGACCTTCTGTTTTTTTTAGGGTTGAAAAACTTTTCTCCCTGACAAGTAACGGAACAATTGTGGAGATGCAGATGGTGAACCTGCATTTGTCCATGGCCCTCAATGGAGGAGTTCAATATATTGGACTTAACCCATGTGTTTGAGTACAGAGCAGATGTCAATCCATCTTCGGCTGGTGGAAAGGAACATGACAATTGTATGCACTGGTGCTTACCAGGTGTGACGGATACTTGGGGAATTACTTATTTACAGCTCATCTTAGCAACATCAAGGTGCAGAGCGGAGCTGAGAGGTAACTGTTCCATTCTTACCACAAATGGTCATTTATTGTTGGGAAAACTGTATATTTTTCGCAGCCATTGTGTAGTTTGAACCGATAATGGTTGCAGTAGGTTTTAGTTATGGTTGGGGTCGGCTCGTGAGTATTTTGTACCGAAATGGTATAGCCATTGTGTTGTTTGAAACGTTACATGCATTATCTTTTCCTCTATTAAGAAACTCGAGTTCTGCGGCTTCCACATACATGGTAAAGGGTGCCCTTCTGGATAGTCAAAGCAAGGAAGTGTAAATCTACCCCTTATGTTATCCCGGATCCAATAGGAGTTACGGTGTACAAGGCCCTCCATGGCTCTGCGCTCATTTTATTGGACATAACCCACGTGTCTAAGTTCAGAGTAGATGCCCATCCATCTATGGTTGGTGGAGAGAAACATGATTGTATGCTTTGGGGCTTAGTGGGAGTACTTACGGATACTTGGAATGACTTTTTTATAGCTCATCTAAACAACATTAAGAAGCGGATCTGAGATGTAATTGTACTCTTTCTTATCCAAAGTTGGTTCATTTATTGTTTGAAAAGTTGTATATGTTATGCAGTCGTTCTGTTGGAATCTGACACGGGTTGTCGTACTTTCTTGCTATGGTTGAGGTCGACTCCTGCATATTTTGTTTTGTACTTATCAAAAAATTTGTGCTATCTGATGACTACAACAACACTATGACTATGTAATTGAGAAAACATTGAAGCGGTGTGAGTAGGATTTCATTAACCATTTATTGCTTACAGGTGCCTTTTATGATCAATCCAAAGGAGACTGCAACCTTTCAGCCAAAGGGTGATTGATTTGGTGGCATATGCATGTTTACCGTGTTAGAATTATTTTGCAAAGTCTTTTTTGACATGCTTCAGTGCGAAGTCAAAAGAAGAGCAAATGTTATTTTGGTACAGTTGTGATTCTTTTCCCTTGAAGGATGAAAGGATAGAGGAGGAATCAGAAGGATTTGGGGTGGCAAGCGGTGGCGTAGCCAAAAATCTTGTTCGGTGGGGGCACTATTAAACACACAACAAATGATTAAAAAAAAAAAAACAAACCTGGAAACATAAAATTTGCTCAAATATATGAGTAGATAATGTGTCATTTTGTAAAACCATAAAGGCAAGAGAATCACTAATATGAAATTTGACAAAGGATTAGCAAAGCAAAACTTATTGCACAATTTGACACCAAAAATAACTTCACCAAAGTTGCACATCAAGTTTGGCTACCCAGTGCAAAACCTTAGGTATGCCAATGGATTTACTTAAGACGTCTTCCAATGTAGAACTACTTTTTAACACAGTATAAAAATGAATTAATTTTTCCAAATAAATATATATAGTGTTCATAAAAAAAATAGGTCATTCTCAAATCTGAGGCCTAAAGCTCATATTCGTCACTGGCCTAATAGACAAGTCGGCTCAACCACTAGTGTTAAATCCTCCCTCCGTCCCCATTTAATGGTAATAAATTTATTATTTTTTAAATGGGTTATATTTTTAGGGGAATGATTTTCATTCTTTTTTTTAATATATAAATGCACTCCATTTTTTGTCATTTAGTAAAAAATTACACATAAAAGTTGCACTGAAAGACAAGGAATGGAATGCATTTTTAAAAAAGGGACCCTTTTTATAAACGCCCTCCATTTTTTGGCTTATAGTGAAAAATTATACATAAAAGTTTCACTAAAAAGACAATGGATAAAGTACATTCATAAAAAAAGAAGAAGTGTGAATATCATTTGACTACTTTTAAATTGTTGATAAATTTTACATCTAATGTGGATCTTATTTGATGTAGATCTCAATTAGTTTATTAGACAATATTTTCAAAATCACATAAAACATTATGAATGACAAGATGTAAGAAAATTGAAAAGGGGTACGAATTTTCAAAAAACACTTCTACATGGGGACGGATGTAGTAACATAGAATGTCATTCCTTGAGAAGAAATGGGAAATTGTGGGGGAAAAGCACGGAAGAAATAAAAAATTACGTTAAGAAACATATATTTCTACCTTCCCAATTTAAAAGTCCCGGCCTTACGAGAATTCGTGCATTTTCAAACTCCGAAAAAAAATTTATTTGTTTACACCAAATTAAATGAATACTTTAATTTGATGTCAAAACTAATAAAACAATATATAGAAATATATTTTTGGGTTTTTAAATGCACGGATTAGCTGTAGAAAATATTTAAAGTGGGACGGAGGGAGTACAATAAGGAGCGTAGTTTATGGCTAGGAAGTATTGATTTTGCGGCTACAGGAGAGGGGGTCATTGATAAACACACTTTTCTTAAAAAATGGAGTAGGAGCAATTTCCCATGGCCAAGAGCAGGATTTAGCATCGACGACCAATTTTCTGACACCAGGGAACAAAAGATCACGGCCAGTAGATCAAAATGCGTGATTGACAAACATGGTTACAGCATAAAATATGACAGGGACAAATTTCTCGCGGCCAACAGTAGTTTTACGCGGCCAAGTGTAGTTTTCAGCGGTTAAGTGTAATTTTAGGCGGCCAAGTGTACGTAGTTTTCAGCGGCCAACTGCAATTTTACGCGGCCAAGTGTAGTTTTAGCGGCCAACTGCAATTTTAAGCGGCCAAATGTAGTTTTAAGTGGCCAACTGCAATTTTAAGCGGTGAAGAGTAGTTTTAAACGGCCAAGTGCAATCTTAAGCGGCCAATTGCAATTTTAAGCGGCCAAGTGTAGTTTTCAGCGGCCAATTGCAATTTTAAGCGGCCAAGTGCAATTTTAAGCGGCCAATAGTAATTTTCCGCGGCCAAGGAAGGAAAGAGCACTGACTGTGGATCACAATGCGTGGTTGACAAACACGCTTTCCTCATAAAATTGGTGTAGGAGCAATTCTCGCGGACAAGACCCGTTTTTAGTGGTTTAAGTGAAATTTTTAGCGGCCAAGAGTGATTTGCCGCAGCAGGGAATAAAAGATCATGGCCAGTGGATTAGAATGCTTGGTTGACAAACACACTTTCGTCATTAACTAAGTAAAAAAACGCTTTCAGTTTAGCATCCACCGTAAGTTTAGCATCCACCGTCGTCCTCCAAGGCACAGATAGAGACTCGAAACACAACCATTGTCTCTCTCTAAAACCACCTCAACTTCAACCCTGCAGAATACTCCGAACTGATCAAGGAGATCTACAAGGGCTGGAATTGCATTAGGACTAATAAATTCGACGCTTTTGATATCGTTAAGCTATGGTGGAAGGAAGCTAAGCCCCGTCACTGTGGTCTTCCGCGGTTCGATCCTCTTTGGTTTCTAAAAGCTTCAGAGACACCACTATCGGTACTCTCGCTCTACCTACTTTTTGATAGTTACTTGATAACTTCGGTGAAGGATGAGCTTTGTTTGTTTAGCGAGAGAATATATATAGCCGGAAATTGGGGGGAAAAAATGCTTATTTTGAATGTGTTAGTGTGGTTTGGACATTACTATGGTAGATTGGCCGATGGATTAGTTAAGAATAGCGAAACGGCTACGGCTGATGGTAACAATTAAGAGAAGGGGCTAGGTAGAAATTGACTCTAGAGATGCGTCAATCAAGAAAATCCAAAAAGGATTGTGATTGTGATTGCTAGATATCATTTGTAGAGGAAAGAATGAAACCAAGTGCAAGCATATTTTTACGTACCCAATCCCCAAGACAATTTGAAGGGGGGTGATTGTGACCAAGGTGGTTCTTGTCATCAGTTACATCCAATTCATAAAACTTTGTAGTTCTTCTCTCAGCGGATATTTATTTTTCATTAGCAAAGTGTTATTGTTATTGTTTTCATTTTATTCTCTTCTTATGTATATTTCGGAAAGGAAACAATGAAAAATTGAAATGCTCTATGCTTTCATATAGTGGAAACTGTTTTCGAAAATTTGAACTTATTTTCTTTGTTTCCTGAAAGGTGTGTAGTTTTCAAAAGGTTTTTCCAAAGACAGTATTCTGCTAGCCCAACCTGTTTTATTTCCACAGTCAGGCTCTGACCTTCTGTTTTTTTTAAGGTTGAAAAACTTTTCTCCTCGATAGGTAACAAAACAAATGTGGAAGTGCAGATGGTGAACTTGCATTTGTCCATGGCCCTCAATGGAGGCGGTCAATATATTGGACCAAAACCATGTGTCTGAGTACAAAGCAGTAGTCCATCCATCTTTGGCTGGTGGAAAGAAACATGACAATTGTATGCACTGGTGCTTACCGGGTGTTACGGATACTTGGGGAATTACTTGTTTATAGCTCATCTAAGCAACATCATGGTGTGGAGCGGAACTGAGAGGTAACTGTTCCATTCTTACCCCAAGGGTTCATTTGTAGTTGGGAAAACTATATATTTTACGCAGCCATTGTGTAGTTTGATCCGATAGTGGTTGCAGTAGGTTTTAGATATGGCTAAGGTCGACTCATGAGTATTTTGTACCGAAATGGTGTAACCGACCCAATTGATTTGGAATGAATGTTTGGTTTGGTTTTGTTTAGATATACATGTTGGAAATTTGAATGGATTGGGGGTCCTTTACTTCCCCAGATTCCTGGTGGGGGTTACCTCTATTCATTGTGGGGATTATTCCTCCATTCATTCTGCCATTTACTCCATGAATTGAAGGCTGGCAGCAGTGCAAGGGTCTAGTTCTGCCTATATAAGGAGCATTTCACAGAACAATTCTGCACCAATTCACAGAACAAATCTACTATCATTCTAATATAGTGTGAGAGAGAGAGACAAACGCTGAGTTAGTTCGCTGTGGGCACGCGCCCCAAAAATCCTGGGACTTCGGTTGCAAAGTCTGTCGGGAGCGGCCCTCTTTGAAAATAGCACGGCAAAACGCTTCGATTCAGAGTCGCCACTCGGGTTTTAGCGGGAGAATACCCAAGGAACCGAACTCGAAAACGCTTGCTACGTTTGTTTGATTTGAAAAGGCGTAGACTGGTCCGTCGTCACCTTCGATATCTGAGGTTCGGGAGCCAGGTTACGAGAGGGGAAGGGTTTTATGGCCCCCCTCTCGCCCAATCCGGAGATCAGTCTCTACTCAGGCATTTTGTAAAACATTTGCATTTTTCTCTCTTTTGATCATTTTTAAGCCAGTTAGGGCGGGGAATAGTTAACAGGGATTAGTACTAGAACAGCTTGCAGTTATATGACAAAATGTTTATGGATGATGATTTGCTCGAATTGGATTAACATAAGGACATAGATTGAGAACAAACACTGCAAACAGTTTCACCGGGATGGTGTACGCTGCTTTTCGGGCACGTGAGCAGGCAACATGCTGGCACGCAATGGCCAAGCCACTGCACGCCACCACACCCTGCGCACGCCACCTAGAAGCTGGCGTACACTACCCTGTTGATTTTCCACAGTTCTTACTCTCAACCCCCTGGGCTCTGGAATGGACCAGTGCACACCCAGGACAAACCACGCAGTTGATAAGATAGCTTAAGGAAGTATACAGACATGAGAAATGGCTAAGGGCCATAAAAATAACAAAGACAGCCCCATAAACAGAGTGGGGAGAGACATGAGACCAGGATTGAACTGTGATGTAAGGGCCAGACACTGATCTTTAACAAACATGCCGTACGCCACCTCATAGGAGTCGTACGCCAGGCCTGCATGCTACCCAGTGTTTGGCTTTACATCATCTGGGTTCTGGAACATGACCAGAAATACCCCAGAGGCCTTATAAAGCAAGAAAGACACAGATATTGAATACTACAGTTAAACAACTCTAACGTACAGAAAGCAGTAAACTGGTTATTAGCATGCTCAAGGTGATGACAGAGAAGAAAATAAGCAATAAATAGACACTCCATGATCCCCACGCCAACAGTGCACATACAGCCACAAGTGGCGTACGGCTTACTGAAGCTGGCGTGCGCCATGGTTTGTGTCTTACGATTAATTTATTTTACCAGAGAAGGGCCTGGACTAGTATCAGTTACTAGCCAGAACCTTTCTGGTTCCCCTCAGGAGTTGAAAACAGAGAGCCACACAAAGGTGGTATACCTTTGGTGCAAAGGGGTGGAATGTGGTTTGAGCTTTGAAGGCTGAAGATGGAGGGTAGATAGTGACTGATCAATGAGGTGGGGAATGGAATGCTTCTCTACCTCTCACTCTTCTAATGGAGAAGTAAGAACAAGAGAGAGAAGAGAGAAAAGGCTTAGGGCTTCTTGAATGTTGTTAACCCTTGCAAATGAATGCAAAGGGTTGCATTTATAGAGGAGAGAGGGACTGAGATCAGTAGTGATCAGCTGGGGTTAGGGTGGTTTGGTTAGGTTAGAGGGAACCTCCCATGCATTAAATGCATGGGACTTGTTGATGGGTAGTGTAGGAGAGAGAGGGGGACGCCCTGCAGAAAGCAATGATCAAGAGGCTCTGCACTATACTGTGGTGGTTACAAAGTCTCGAGCACGTGACAGAAAAGCGGTGATTTGACCAGGCTTGACCATGCGTACGCCATCCATATACCCTGCGTGCGCCAAGTCAAACTGAGTCAACGGCCGATGTCCAACACGTGGCAGTTTACTGGCGTACGCCAAGCAGGACCTGGCGTATACAAGGTAGGGTTTTGTTGGGGGCCATGTGGCTCTGGATTTGAAGGGTTTGAAAATAGGTTTGAAGGGGAAGGGGAAAGTTCAACGCTCAAAGCTCAAGACCTTCCATCGACCCGCAATGTTCTTGACCTTTTATCATCATCGGGGCAACAGAGACAATAAAAGAGCTAATCCGGACAGTCCAGAATGGGGTGTCTACATTCGCAAAGACGTTCTTTAGTGGTGTTCTGACGTTCGTGGTCCGAGCCGGATTAATCCTAGGAGACAGACGCCGAGTAACCTCAACACCCTCCGGTAGGCGGTGAATCTGTTTTAAGGACACCGTGTATAACACGGGTTTCGGTTCACAAATCTATTATGTATTTCGGTTTGCACTTCGATTTTGTAATTTCGTTATGTTGCAATTCTGTTCATATGTAAACGTAATAGAATTCGTATTTTGGATTCCCGATTGAAACATTTTGGATAACAATACAAAGCATGTATAGGATACAAGATTCAATATAGATAGAAAGATACATAAATTTGTTGATGTTCCAGAAGGAACATGGCCCCATCTTTTAGTTTCCATGATATCCTCATCTTTAACACGGGACAATGGTAATACTATCTCTCGATCATTATGTACAATCTATTGCTGAATTGAATCGTTGGGTGCATTATCTTTTCCCCTATTAAGAAACTCGAGTTCTACGGCTTCTGCATACATGGTAAAGATTGCCCTTCTGGATAGTCAAAGCAGGGAAGTATAAATCTACCCCTTATGTTATCCCAGATTCAATAGGAGTTACAGTGTACAAGGCCCTCCATGGCACTGCGCTCATTTTATTGGACGTCATCCACGTGTTTGAGCTCAGAGCAGATGCCCATCCAACTACGGCTGGTGGAGAGAAACATGATTGTATGCATTGGAGCTTACCGGGAGTTACGGATACTTGGAATGACTTTTTTATAGCTCATCTAAACAACATTAAGGAGCAGATCTGAGATTACCCAAGTTGGTTCATTTGTTGTTGGAAAAGTTGTATATGTTACGCAGTCGTTCTGTTGGAATCTGACACGGGTTGCCGTACTTTCTTGCCATGGTTGAGGTTGACTCCTGCATATTTTGTTTTGTACTTATTAAAAAATTTGTACTATCTGATGACTACAACAACACTATGACTATGTAATTGAGAAAACATTGAAGCGGTGTGAGTAGGATTTCACTAACCATTTATTGTTTACAGGTGCCTTTTATGATCAATCCAAGGGAGACTGCAACCTTTCAGCCTAAAGGGTGATTGATTTCTTGGCATATGCGTGTTTACCGTGTTAGAATTATTTTGCAAAGTCTTTTTTGACATGCTTCAGTGCAAAGTCAAAAAAAGAACAAAAGTCATTTTGGTACAATTGTGGTTCTTTTCCCTTGAAGGATAAGAGGATAGAGGAGGAATCAGAAAGGTTTGGGGTGGCAAGCGGTGGCATAACAAGAAAGCTTGTTTGGTGGGAGAACCATTAAACACACAACAAATGATAAAATTTGCTCGCATATATGAGTAGATAATGTGTCATTTTGTGGAACCATAAAGTTAAGAGAATCTTTTTAGAGAACCATTAATGTTTGGGATACAATTTGGCACGACTTTTATAATTTAGTTGTGAAATTGAAATTACTCTAAAGTGTAGTGCGGTCTGTGCCCCCACTGGTATTAAATTTTGACAAAGGTTTAGCAATGCAAAACTTACTGCAAAATTTGACACCAAAAGTAACTTCGCCAAAGTTGCACATCAAGTTTGGCTACCCAGTGCTAAACCTTTGGAATGCCAATGGATTTACTTAAAACGTCATCCAATGTAGAAATCTTTTTAACACAGTATAAAAATGAATTAATTTTCCCATATAAATATATATAGTATTCGTAAAAAAATAGGTCATTCTCAAATCTGAGGCCTAAAGCTCATATTCGTCACTAGCCTAACAGACAAGTCGCCTAAACCACTAGTGTTAAATCCTCCCTCCGTCCCCATTTAATGGTAATAAATATTTTGCTTTTTAAATGGGTTATATTTTTAGGGGAATGATTTTCATTCTTTTTTTTAATATATAAATGCACTCCATTTTTTGTCGTTTAGTAAAAAATTACACAAAAAAGTTGCACTGAAAGACAAGGAATGGAATGCATTTTTAAAAAAGGGCCCCTTTTCATAAACGCCCTCCATTTTTTGGCTTATAGCGAAAAATTATACATAAAAGTTGCACTAAAAAGACAAGGGATAAAGTGCATTCATAAAAAAAGAAGAAGTGTGAAAATCATTTACCAACTTTTAAATTGGTGATAAATTTTACATCTAATATGGATCTTATTTGATGTAGATCTCAATTAGTTTATTAGACAATATTTTCAAAATCACATAAAACATTATGAATGACAAAATGTGAGAAAATTGAAAAGTGGTACGAATTTTTAAAAAAGATTGTTTCATGGGGACGGATGTAGTAACATAGAATGTTATTCCTTGAGAAGAAAAGGGAAATTTTGGGGGAAAAGCACGGAAGAAATAAAAAATTACGTTAAGAAACATATCTTTCTACCATCCCAACTTAAATGTCCCTTACGAGAATTCGTGTATTTTCAAACTCCGAAAAAAAAAACTTATTTGTTTACACCAAATTAAATGAATACTTTAATTTGATGTCAAAAATAATAAAACAATATATAGAAATTATATTTTTTAGGTTTCGAAATGCACGGATTCGCCGTAGAAAATATTTAAAGTGGGACGGAGGGAGTACAATAAGGAACATAGTTTGTGGCTAGGAAGTATTGATTTTGCGGCTACTGGAGAGGGGGTCATTGATAAACACACTTTTCTTAAAAAATGGACTAGGAGCAATTCCCCGTGGCCAAGAGCAGGATTTAGAGTCGACGAGCAATTTTCTGCGGCCAGGGAACAAAAGATCACGGCCAGTGGATCAAATTGCGTGATTGACAAAAACGCTTTCTGCAAAAAAATTGGACTAGGACCAATTTCTCGCGGCCAACAGTAGTTTTAAGCGGCCAAGTGTAGTTTTAAGCGGTTAAGTGCGATTTTAAGCGGCCAAGTGTAGTATTCAGCGGCAAACTGCAATTTTTAGGCGGCCTAGTGTAGTTTTCTGCTGCGAACTGCAATTTTAAGCGGCCACGAGTAGTTTTAAGCGGCCAAGTGTAGTTTTCAGCGGCCAACTGCAATTTTAAGCGGCCAAGTGTAGTTTTCAGTGGCCAAGTACAATTTTAAGCGGCCAAGAGTAGTTTTAAGTGGCCAAGTGCAATCTTAGGCGGCCAATTGGAATTTTAAGCGGCCACGTGTAGTTTTCAGCGGCCAATCGCAATTTTAAGAGGCCAAGTACAAATTTAAGTGGCCAATAGTAATTTGCCGCTGCCAGGGAAGAAAAGAGCACTGACCGTGTATCACAATGCGTGGTTGACAAACACGCTTTCCTTATAAAATTGGACTAGGAGCAATTTCTCGCGGCCAAGACCCGTTTTTAGCGGTTTAAGTGAAATTTTAAGCGGCCAAGAGTAATTTGCCGCGGCCAAGGAATAAAAGATCATGGCCAGTGGATTAGAATGCTTGGTTGACAAACACGCATTCGTCATAAACTAAGTAAAAAAATGCGTTCAGTTCAGCATCCACTGTCATCCTCCAAGGCACAGATAGAGGCTCGAAACACAACCACTCTCTCTCTCTCTCTAAAACCACCTCGACTTCAACCCCGCAGAATACTCTGAACCGATCAAGGAGATCTACAAGGGCTGGAATTGCATTGGGACTAACAAATTCGACGTTTTGATATCGTTAAGCGGTGGTGGAAGGAAGCTAAGCCCTATCACTGTGGTCTTCCGCGGTTCGATCCTCTTCGGTTTCTCAAAAGCTTTAGAGACACCACTATCGGTACTCTCTCTACCTACTTTTGGATAGTTACTTGATAACTTCGGTGAAGGATGAGCTTTGTTTGTTTAGCGAGAGAATATATATAGCTGGAAATTGGGTTGGGGGGGGGGGGGGGGGAATGCTTATTTTGAATGTGTTACTGTAGTTTGGACATTACTATGGTAGATAGGCCGATGGATTAGTTAAGAATAGCGAAATGGCTACGGCCGACGGTAACAATTAAGAGAAGGGGCTAGGTAGAAATTGACTCTAGAGATGCGTCAATCAAGAAAATCCAAAAAGGATTGTGATTGTGATTGCCAGATATCATTTGTAGAGGAAAGAATGAAACCAAGTGCAAGCATATTTTTACGTACCCAATCCCCTCCACATTTTGAAGGGGGTGATTGTGACCAAAGTGGTTCTTGTCATCAGTTACATCCAATTCATAAAACTTTGTAGTTCTTCTCTCAGCGGGTATTTATTTTTCATTAGCATAGTGTTATTGTTATTGTTTTCATTTTATTCTCTTCTTATGTATATTTCGGAAAGGAAACAATGAAAAATTTAAATGCTCTTTGCTTTCATATAGTGGAAACTGTTTTTGAAAATTTGAACATATTTTCTTTGTTTATTGAAAAGGGTGTAATTTTCAAAAGGTTATTCCAAAGACAGTATTCTGTTAGCCAAACCTGTTTTCTTTCCACAGTCAGGCTCTGACCTTTTGTTTTCTTGAGGTTGAAAGACTTTTCTCCCTTATAAGTAACAAAGCAAATGTGGAAGTGCAGATGGTGAACCTGCATTTGTCCACGGCCCTCAATTGAGGCATTCAATAAATTGGACCAAATCCATGTGTTTGAGTACAAAGCAGTTGTCCATCCATCTTTGGCTGGTGGAAAGAAACATGACAATTGTATGCACTGGTGCTTACCAGGTGTTATGGATACTTGGGGAATTACTTATTTGTAGCTCATCTAAGCAACATCATGGTGTGGAGTGGAATAGAGAGGTAGCTGTTCCATTCTTACCGCAAGGGTTCATTTGTTGTTGGGAAAACTATATATTTTACGCAGCCATTGTGTAGTTTGAACCGATAATGGTTGGAGTAGGTTTTAGATATGGCTGAGGTCGACTCATGAGTATTTTGTACCGAAATGGTGTAACCGACCCAGTTGATTTGGAATGAATGTTTAGTTTGGTTTTGTTTAGATATACAAAGCATGTATAGGATACGAGATTCAATGTAGATAGAAAGATACATAAATTTGTTGATGTTCCAGAAGGAACATGGCCCCATCTTTTAGTTTCCATGATATCCTCATCTTTAACACGAGACAATGGTAATACTATTTCTCGATCATTATGTACAATCTATTGCTGAATTGAATCGTTGGGTGTATTATCTTTTCCCCTATTAAGAAACTCGAGTTCTACGGCTTCTGCATACTTGGTAAAGAGTGCCCTTATGGATAGTCAAAGCAGGGAAGTATAAATCTACCCCTTATGTTATCCAGAATTCAATAGGAGTTACAGTGTACAAGGCCCTTCATGTCTCTGCGCTCATTTTATTGGACGTAACCCACGTGTTTGAGTTCAGAGCAGATGCCAATCCATCTATGGCTGGTGGAGAGAAACATGATTGTATGCATTGGAGCTTACCGGGAGTTACGGTTACTTGGAATGACTTTTTTATAGCTCATCTAAACAACATTAAGGAGCGGATCTGAGATGTAATTGTACTCTTTCTTACCCAAGTTGGTTCATTTGTTGTTGGAAAAGTTGTATATGTTACGCAGTCGTTCTGTTGGAATCTGAGATGGGAAGAGTAGTTTTAATCGGCCAAGTGCAATCTTAAGCGGGAAATTGCAATTTTAGGCTGCCAAGTGTAGTTTCCAGCGGCCAACTGCAATTTTAGGCGGCCAATTGTAATTTGTCGCCTCCAAGGAAGAAAAGAGCACTGACCGTGGATCACAATGTGGGTTGACAAACACGCTTTCCTCATAAAATTGGACTAGGAGCAATTTCTCGCAGCCAAGACTAGTTTTTAGCGGTTGAAGTGAAATTTTAAGCGGTCAGGGAGTAAAAGATCATGGCCAGTGGATTAGAATGCTTGGTTGACAAACACGCTTTCGTCATAAACTAAGTAAAAAAACGCGTTCAGTTGAGCATCCAACCCAAGAAGTTTAAATCATAAACAATTTGTACATTAAAAATTATGACCAATTCACCCTCAGAGAGTTGAAAAGTAAATTATTTCGGTAAAAAACTCTCATCTCCCTCATTTTTAATTCAATAAAGACCTTTGTATAAGGATAACGAGGATTTGAAAGTACTAAATGTTGGTGAAATCCAACCATAAAAGTAGTTCTTTTTGTTTTATGAAAATTTGGTAGTAAGAAGACTACAAACCTCATCGGAGTACTACCAATACTACTCCACCACCTACATTGTCACCGTAATACTACCCGTCCTCCTCCTCCATCCCTTTTACCACCCACACGAACATTACTTCACCATCACTACCACCGCACTTCCACTCTGCTACCACCGCTGGCACTACATCTCATCCCTAACACGTCCGTTTTCATTTAACCACTGTCACAAACACGCGCGGCCATGACTTCATTGCTACGACGATCACACCACCCCATTCAATACCACCACGACTACTACACTTCCACCTCATCATCATAGTTTTAGTACAACATAACCACATGCCTCCATTCCACCATCGGAACCCTTATTTGCTTCGTCAACATGATAGAGCGGGACCTTCCCCACAATCCCCCTGTAATTAGTCCTTCGATTCTTAGCGAGGAAAAAAAATTTGAAATATAAAAATCAGTTGAGGGATACATTACAGGGGAGGCATTCGGTTTTTCCAATTGCGTCGTGCATTTGGTGGGATCGTCGGACCACCTCTATGCATTAAGCCAGTGGTTCCAACGAGCTTTGAGTTGTTTTAACCTCAACTCATTTTTCAAAAACCAATATACATTATTTTTATGATTCAATCGCACAATCTTTTAGCATTTTGAATACCCTTTATGTCAACATAAAGTAGGCTTCATTCCGTTTTAATGTTGGCGTGATTCAAGGATTTTCCCAACATAGGTTACTTTTCGACAAGTTGAGGGTAAAATTGTCATATCTTATGACGTATAAGCAACTTCGGAGTCAAACAAAATCGGTTAATTAAAAAGTAGGATAGAAAATCTTTCCAACGGTTCAAACCACGGTTAAATCGGAGATCGGGAGTGCCTGTGACAGGGCCTCAAAGTTTGGAAATCTCAAGGTCGCGGCTGGGCGGCATAGAATGCGCCTGGGGCGCTTTCACTTGCGCCTGAGGCGCATTTGAAACTCGAAAAAATTTCAAACTTTGCGGGTTTATTTTGGATACTCCCGAACTCTGATTTTCGCAAGATTGGAACTGTTGTAAAGCTTGTTGAGCGTAGTTTCCAACCCAAGAAGTTTAAATCTTAAACAATTTGTACATTAAAAAATATGACCAATTTACCCTCAGAGAGTTGATAGTAAATTATTTCGGTAAAAAACTCTCATTTTCTTCATTTTTTATTTGATAAAGACCTATTGTATAAGGATAATGAGGATTTTTAAAGTACTAAATGTTGGTGAAATTCAATCATAAAAATAGTTCTTTTTGCTTTATGAAAATTTGGAAGTAAGAAGACTACAAACCTCATCGGAGTTCTACCAGTACAACTCCACCACCTACATTGTCACCGTAATACTACCCGTCCTCCTCCTCCAATCCTTTTACCACCCACACGAACATTACTTCACCATCACTACCACCGTACTTCCACTCTGCTACCACCGTTGGCACTACATCTCAACCCTAACACGTCCGTTTTAATTTAACCACTGTCACAAACACGCGCGGCCATGACTTCCTTGCTACGACGATCACACCACCCCATTCAATACCACCACGACTACTACACTTCCCCCTCATCATCATAGTTTTAGGACCACATAACCACAAGCCTCCATTCCACCATCGGAACCCTTATTTGCTTCGTCAACATGATAGAGGGGGACCTTCCCCACAATCCCCCTGTAATTAGTCCTTTGATTCTTAGCGAGTAAAAAAATTTGAAGTATAAGGATCAGTTGAGGGATACATTACCGGGGAGGCATTCGGTTTTTCCAATTGCGTCGTGCATTTGGTGGGATCGTCGGACCACCTCTATGCATTAAGCCAGTGGCTCCAACGAGCTTGAGTTGTTTTAACCTTGACTCATTTTTCAAAAACCAATATACATTATTTTTATGATTCAATCGCACAATCTTTTAGCATTTTGAATACCCTTTATATCAACATAAAGTAGGCTTTGTTCCATTTTAATGTTGGAGTGATTCAAGGATTTTCCCAAGATAGGTTATTTTTTGACAAGTTGAGGGTAAAATTGTCATATCTTTTGACGTATAAGCAACTTCGGAGTCAAATGATATCGGTTAATTAAAAAGTAGGATAGACAAGCTTTCCAACGGTCCAAACCACGGACAAATCGGAGATCGGGAGTGCCCGTGACCCGGCTGCAAAGTTCGGAAATCTCAAGGTCGTGCCTGGGTGCCATAGAATGCGCCTGGGGCGCATGCATTTCCGCCGAGACGCATTTGAAACTCGAAAAAATTTCAAACTTTGTGGGTTTATTCTGGATACTCCCGAAATCCGATTTTCGCAAGATTGGAACCGTTGTAAAGCTTGTTGAGTGTAGTTTCCAACCCAAGTAGTTTAAATCTTAAATAATTTGTACATTAAAAAATATGACCAATTTACCATCAGAGAGTTGAAAAATAAATTATTTCGGTAAAAAACTCTCATCTCCCTCATTTTTAATTGGATAAAGACCTATTGTATAACGATAACGAAGATTTTGAAAATGCTAAATGTTGGTGAAATCCAATCATAAAAATAGTTCTTTTTGTTTTATGGAAATTTGGTAGTAAGAAGATTACAAACCTCATCGGAGTACTACCTATACTACTCCACCACCTACATTGTCACCGTAATACTACCCCTCCTCCTCCTCCATCCCTTTTACCACCCAAACGAACATTAATTCACCATCACTACCACCGCATTTCCACTCTGCTACCACCGTTGGCACTACATCTCAACCCTAACACCTCCGTTTTCATTTAACCACTGTCACAAACACGCACGGCCACGACTTCATTGCTACGATGATCACACCACCCCATTCAATACCACCAAAACTACTACACTTCCACCTCATCATCATAGTTTTAGAACCACATAACCACAGGCCTCCATTCCACCATCAGAGCCCTTATTTGCTTCGTCAACATGATAGAGGGGGACCTTCCCCACAATCCCCCTATAATTAGTCCTTCGATTCTTAGCGAGGAAAAAAAATCCGAAGTATAAACATCAGTTGAGGGATACATTACAGGGGAGGCATTCAGTTTTTTCAATTGCATCGTGCATTTGGTGGGATCGTCGGACCACCTCTATGCATTTAGTGGCTCCAACGAGCTTTGAGTTGTTTTAATCTCGGCCAATTCTTCGAAAACCAATATACATTATTTTTATGATTCAATCCCACAATCTTTTAGCATTTTGAATACCCTTTATATCAACATAAAGTAGGCTTTGTTCTGTTTTAATGTTGGAGTGATTCAAGGATTTTCCCAACATAGGTTATTTTTCGACAAGTTGAGGGTAAAATTGTCATATCTTATGACGTATAAGCAACTCCAGAGTCAAACGAAATAGGTTTATTAAAAATTAGGAGAGACAAGCATTCCAACGGTTCAAACCACGTGCGAATCGGAGACAGGGAGTGCCCGTGACAAGGCCACAAAGTTTGGAAATTTCAAGATCGCACCTGGCCGCCACAGAATGCGCCTGGGGCGCATGCATTTGCGCCTGAAGCGCATTTTAAACTCGAAAATTGTTCAAACTTTGCAGGTTTATTCCCGATACTCCAGAACTCCGATTTTCGCAAGGTTGGAACCGTTGTAAAGCTTGTTAAATTTAGTATCTAACACACTAGTTTAAATCTTAAACAATTTGTACATTAAAAACTATGACCAATTTACCCTCAGAGAGTTGAAAAGTAAATTATTTCGGTAAAAAACTCTCATCTCCCTCATTTTTAATTGGATAAAGATCTATTGTATAACGATAATGAGGATTTTGAAAGAACTAAATGTTGGTGAAATTCAATCATAAAAAATAGTTCTTTTTGCTTTATGAAAATTTGGTAGTAAGAAGACTACAAACCTCATCAGAGTACTACCAATACTACTCCTCCACCTATATTGTCACCGTAATACTACCCCTCCTCCTCCTCCTCCTCCATCCCTTCTACCACCCACACGAACATTAATTCACCATCACTACCACCGCATTTCCACTCTGCTACCACCGTTTGCACTACATCTCAACCCTAACACCTCCATTTTCATTTAACCACTGTCACAAACATGCGCGGCCACGACTTCATTCCTACGACGATCACACCACCCCATTCAATACCACCACGACTACTACACTTCCCCCTCATCATCATAGTTTTAGGACCACATAACCACAGGCCTCCATTCCACCATCGGAACCCTTATTTGCTTCGTCAACATGATAGAGGGGGACCTTCCCCACAATCCCCCTGTAATTAGTCCTTTGATTCTTAGCGAGGAAAAAAAATCTGAAGTATAAACATAAGTTGAGGGATACATTACAGGGGAGGCATTCGATTTTTCCAATTGAGTCGTGCATTTGGTGGGATTGTCGAACCACCTCTAGGCATTTAGTGGCTCCAACGAGCTTTGAGTTTTTTTAATCTCGACCAATTTTTCGAAAACCAATATATATTATTTTTATGATTCAATCCCACAATCTTTTAACATTTTGAATACCCTTTATATCAACATAAAGTAGGCTTCGTTCCGTTTTAATGTTGGAGTGATTCAAGGATTTTTCCAACATAGGTTATTTTTCAACAAGTTGAGGGTAAAATTGTCATATCTTTTGACGTATAAGCAACTTTGGTGTCAAACAAAATCGGTTAATTCAAAAGTAGGACAGACAAGCTTTGCAACGGTTCAAAGCACAGGCAAATCGGAGATCGGGAGTGCCCGTGACCCGGCGGCGACTTCATTGCAATGGCGATCGCTCCACCCCATTCAATACCACCACGACTACTACACTTCCACCTCATCATCATAGTTTTAGGACCACATAACCTTCGAATTGAGTATATTGTGAATGTTGTTTTGGGGTGGTGGTAGTTTTGAAGTGTTAACGATGAGCTTTAAAACTTAAAAATTCTCCAAATCCAAACAAATTAGGAAAAGTTCTCAACTTTTTAAAATTGTCAAATAGTCTGCTTGTGCTCTTTGTTAGTGGTTATTATGTCCCTGTTGTGAAGGCGGTAGATATTAAAGTTGCAATCATTTTAAACTTATTTAGTGTGTTGGGTGGTGGTGAAATAAGGGTGGAAGTAACAGTGTAGTAGTACTTGAGAGGTTGTTGTGGTTATAGTGCGTCATTTGATTGGGTGGAGATGAAGTAGAAATACTGTGTTGAACTTATATCGGTCGAGGTGGTTGCGACTGTACTGAAGGGGTGAGAAGGCGGTCGTCAAATTCTCATAGAGGTGATAGTTTTGTACTCTAAATGGTGAAGTGACAGTGCTGGTGGCGTAGACGATCAAATTTCGGTTCGCAAAAATGTACGAGTCCCGCCTTGGGCAAATCCTTATGATGTAACGGTTTCTGACAATTTGATGACGTGTGGAAAGCCCTAAGAAATTTGTGAAACTCTTATGGAATTGACGAATACCTTATATTTAAGGATGTGCTTGTTGAAGGGAACTTAGAATGTGTCGATGGGCGGGGAAACGAATTTTAGCCTTTTTGACTAGGATGAACTTTGAATCGTTCTCCTTTTGACCAACTTTTTAGAAACTAAACTTATCGTTTTCATTGCTCATTTTAGTATCCTTTCAATACTTTGAAAACCGTATTAATCGTTGTATAATTGGTCATGATCGATTAAAAATGGGAGCGAGCGATGCGAGCGTTTTACCAAAATGAATAGTTTTTTTAACTCACTGAGAGTAAAATGGTGACATCTTTTGATGTATAATTATTTTTAGATCCGAACTACTTGGGTTGGAAAGTGCATTGAACAAGCTTTCTAACGGTTCAAACCACGCGCAAAACGGAGTTTGGGAGTGTCCGGTGCAAGACCGTAAAGTTTAACTTGTTATGGAGGATGCGCCTGGGCGCATTGAATTGAGCCTGGGGCGCATAAGCTGCGCCTGAGGCTTATGCGCCCCAGGCGCAATGAGCTGCAAAAAAGGTAGAACTTTGCGGACTTGCCGCCGACACTGTCGAACTCCGATTTCCGTGTGATTTGAACTGTTAGAAAACTTGTTCAATTTACTTTCTAACCCAATTATTTTTTATCCAACAAATTTTGTCCATTAAAAGACGTGATTATTCTATTCTAAGTGGTTCAAAAAAGAGTCATTTCGGTAAAATGCTCGCATATCCCTCATTTTAAATCATATCTAGACCCATTATATATCAATAAATAGAGTTTTTAAGGTACTAAAAGGCATTGAAATCCAACTACAAAAAGGCATTTAAGTTTTGTTTATAAAAAAAACGGGTAGAAAGAGGGCTACAAAAAAAATCGTTGGAGCCACTAGGCTAAAATACATTCTTAGTTTCGTCCGGTACTCAAATACCTAGTTCTTATGTATTTCTTTGTTACTCAAGAGTTCTGGAGAGTACATAGTGCATCTACACTCCGCCAAAGTGTCGGTGAAACTGAGAACACAACAAAATTTGAGAATGTTTCTAAAACGAAAACACAGGGAATGATTTAAGGATATTCTATATATTTTAATCTAACTCAGCCACATTACAAAGTATCGATCGAGAATATTCTCTGCTCATGAATATAAAAAAAATTATATTCCCAAGGTTAAGACTCATCACTACATCAAAACCACCACATCTATTTGACAGAATCATCATTCATTTAGAGATTGTGAAGCAAAAAAATTTAAGAATTGAGAAAAATCTCAGTAACTTCTGGGCTTTGCTTTCTTTTTTGGAGGGACAAAACTCTAGTTCATTTTTTTGGAACTTCAGTGGTGGCCATCATGGTGAAGGTGGTTGTGAGGTGATTTGAAAAATTCTTAAAAATACAAAACTTCATATTTCTCGAACTTCGTTAAAGTAAGAATTTTTTGATGATTTTTATGATGGTGGTGGCAGTGGTGGTGGTGGTGGTCGTACGAATCTCGATATGGTGAAGCGAAGAAACTTGAATTTGATACCCTCAATCTTTTCGAATTGAGTATATTGTGAATGTTGTTTTGGGGTGGTGGTAGTTTTAAAGTGTTAACGATGAGCTTTAAAACTGAAAAATGCTCCAAATCCAAACAAATTAGGAAAAGTTCTCAACTATTTAAAATTGTCAAATAGTCTGCTTGTGCTCTTTGTTAGTGGTTATTATGTCCCTGTGTTGAAGGCGGTAGATATTAATGTTGCAATCATTTCAAACTTATTTAGTGTGTTGGGTGGTGGTGAAATAAGGGTGGAAGTAACAGTGTAGTAGTACTTGAGAGGTTGTTGTGGTGATAGTGCGTCATTTGATTTGGTGGAGATGAAGTAGAAATATTGTGTTGAACTTATATTGGTCGAGGTGCTTGCGACTGTACTGAAGGGATGAGAAGGCAGTTGTCAAATTCTGATAGTGGTGGTAGTTTTGTGCTCTAAATGGTGAAGTGACAGTGTTGGTGGTGTAGATGATCAAATTTTGCTTCGCAAAAATGTACGAGTCTCGCCTTCGGCAAATCCTTATAATGAAACGGTTTCTGACAATTTGATGACGTGTGGAAAGCCCTAAGAAATTTGTGAAACTCTTATGGATTTGGCGAATACCTTATATTTAGGGATGTGCTTGTTGAATGGAACTTAGAATGGCCGATGGGCGGAGAAACGAATTTTATCCTTTTTGACTCTGATGAACTTTGAATCATCCTCATTTTGACCTACTTTTCATAAACTAAACTTATTGTTTTTATTGTTCGTTTTAGTATCCTTTCAATACTTCGAAAACCTTATTAATCATTGTATAATTGGTCATGATCGACTAAAAATGGGAGCGATGCGAGCGTTTTACCAAAACTAGAGGTTGGGGAACACGCAATGCGTGTGCAAGTCGGATTTTCACAACATTTGTGAAAATTTGATCAAACAATAAGTGGGAAGTATTTTTACAAAAACGTTGTAAAAATCCGACTTGCACACGCATTGCATGTGCCCAACCTCTAGTACTCGCTGAAGCATTTTATCAAACAGAGGACCCATTTGACAATTTGAATTTGACAAAACACACATTCCTCTCCCCGCATACGAATCTTTTACTCCCCCGCTCATCCTACTTTCTCTCAGCCCAAATGCAAAGCAAAAAAAAAGAAGAGCCGAGTGTGGTGAAGGGGCAGCAAAAAAAAGAGCCAAGCGTGGTGAAGGGTAGACCCTCGCCTCTGTGTCTCCCAAACCAATTCAGTATTATGGCTTTGAACGTCCAAATCAAGTAAAAAAAATAGAACTGTGTTCAACTCCTCCTTTTTGAGCCATTCCAAATTCAAGTAGTTTACTCTAGCAAAGCCATAAGTCTACTCTAGCACACAAATAAGGGAGAGAAGATTGAAAGTGGACAAACCTGAGATGGTGGAAAGGTGGGGGATTTGCTGAAATTTGCCGGAAGAAGCAGCGATGGAGAGGACGAAGAAGCAGGCAGGGACAAAACTTTTTGGCAGTTACAGCTTGAAACGCGAAGGAAATAGAACTGTGTGTGAAGAAAAGATACAAACACAATTAATTAGGAACGCTACGGCTAAGTAATCCAAATTTGTGAAGGTAGTTTCATTAAATGGCACACCAATTGCAGAGAGGATTACATTAAATGGGACCAATTGCAGTTGATACTTGATAGGGTAACTGGGATCTCGAAATGGAGGTTGCACTTTCAGGAAGATGAAGAGTTCGTGAAATGAGACAGAGAGTTAGTGGGAGTGGATTTTGGTAACTGCTTTGGGTAGTTACTTTTGTTAAAATGACAATTTAATCCTAACAGTTAATTTTTCTCTCTTTATCGTGTGTAATATTGAGATTCTTTTCAGGTTAATTATGGAAAACAAAAAGCATGATAGGGGAGACATCAAAGGAGTGCTCTCCCTTTATATATTAGAATAGATAATCATGACCTCCAAATCGATACTCAATGAGCAAATCCCACCATCAATGAAGGTAAAAAAAGCAGCATCCACACTACATAATCAAAAATCGAACGAAGCCATAATAATTTACTTTGATAAATAAGGAAAAGATGGCCTAGAAAAGTGATGCTATGCACCAAACCACGTGATCATGTAGAGGCAATAGATATACATATGGATATGAGTTCTAAGAGGATAGGCAATAGACATACATACACGGATATGAGTTCTGAGAGGATAAGAAAAGTATGTACCGTGGAGTAGGTGGAGTACAGCTCCGGTTCAGTTCTGGACTGGAGTAGAGTGAAGACGTAAAACCTTTCCTAGGTAGCGTGGATATCTATGCACAAGTGCTCTTCAGTGGTAAAACAATGAGAGAAGAGGTAGTTTTTGGGTTTGGTGGGAGGAAAACTGACGTGGGGGTGGGTAGTTATTGGGTTTGGTGGTTATTGGTGTTGATTTTGCCTATTA
Organism: Rhododendron mucronatum var. ripense; assembly: GCA_019656295.1. Classification (NCBI taxonomy): domain Eukaryota; kingdom Viridiplantae; phylum Streptophyta; class Magnoliopsida; order Ericales; family Ericaceae; genus Rhododendron; species Rhododendron mucronatum. The sequence continues at coordinate 631,398 of BPLT01000055.1, forward strand.
TGCCCTTACAATTAAGTCTCTAATGAATTCAATTGGGTATACGATTTTGGAAATGAAAAGGCATGACAAAAAAGGGGACACCAAAGTGGTGCTCTCCCTTTATATATTAGAATAGATGAATAGTTTTTTTAACCCACTGATAGTAAAATGGTGACGTCTTTTGATGTATAATTATTTTTTGATCCGAACTACTTGGGTTGGAAAGTGCATTGAACAAGTTTTCTAACGGTTCAAACCACGCGCAAAACGGAGTTCGGGAGTGTCCGGTGCAAGCCTGCAAAGTTTAACTTGTCGTGGAGGATGCGCCCGGGCGCATTGAAGTGCGCCTGGGGCGCATAAGCTTGCGCCTGAGGCGCAATGTAGCTGCAAAAAAGGTCAAACTTTGCGGACTTGCCCCCGACACTCCCAAACTCCGATTTTTACGTGATTTGAACTGTTAGAAAGCTTGTTCAATTTACTTTTTAACCCAAGTATTTTTTATCCAATAAATTTTGTACATTAAAAGACGTGATTATTCTATTCTAAGTGGTTTAAAAAAGAGTCATTTCGGTAAAATGTTCGCATGTCACTCATTTTAAATCGTATCAAGACCATTATATATCAATAAATAGAGTTTTAAAGGTAATTAAAGGTGGTGAAGTCCAACTAAAAAAAGGCATTTAAGTTTTGTTTATAAAAAAACGGGTAGAAAGAAGGCTACAAAAAAAAATCGTTGGAGCCACTAGGCTAAAATACGTTCTTGGTTTCATTCGGTACTAAAATACCTAGTTCTTATGTATTTCTTTGTTACTCAAGAGTTCTAGAGAGTACATAGTGCATCTACACTCCACCAAAGTGTCGGTGAAACCGAGAACACAACAAAATTTGAGAATGTTTCCAAAACGAGAACACCAGGAGTGATTTAAGGATATTATATATATTTTAATATAACTCAACCACATTGAAGTGCCCCTGCTTGAGGTTCAATAAAGGTGCTTGAATATTTTGAAACAGAGGTCGTAGTTGAATGAATCAACTTGGGCTGAAATTTCTGTCTTGCTAAGAAGAGATGGCTCAAGATGATCCACAAGTTCGAAGAAAAATAGTGCCCTGCCTTTAGTATGGATAATCTCACTTGTCGCATAATATCCACTCAACGTACTGAAAGTATGGACAATCTTCTTCATAGAATTATGCTTCACAAAAATTTTCCAATCATTAGGAAGAACAATGTGAAAAAAAATGAGATTTGCAGAAGAGTAAGAAGATTACCAATGCAAGCATAGTTTGCTGCAAATTCGTGTTGAAGGCATAAACTGCTGTTGCAGGCAGCTAAAGTCTAGACAATAAGAATATATGATTTAACTGCCAATGAGTGAACCTTTGGGGGCTTTCGATTACTTTGTAGATCCTATTTGTCAAGGCGAACAATTAGTCCACAAATATTTCTCGAAATTGAAAAAATCAAATTGCGTTGAATTCCGAAAAACCAAAATATTTCTCTCTCTCTCTCTAGTTTTTTTTATTATTATTTCCATAATTTCTGCTCCTGCCACCATTGCTTGTTTCCTTTGCATTTCTACCATGAAATTCTGATTCATGTGTACTTCAAGTTTATGCCCATCTTCATTTACTCTCGATTTGGCGGAACGGGTGAGAAAAGAGAAGAGACTAAGAGGGAAAAGAAAAGAAAGGATTCAGTTTGGGATAAGAGAAGAGAGATTAAAAGAATGGGAAGGACAATGGTATGCTTCCATTTTATTAGTTGAATAATTCATGAAAAAACTATAGTAAGAAATGTTATCCTCAATAAACGAGAGATGATAGAAGAGAAGGTAGTTGGATTTTGCGAGTAAGAGGGAGGAAAGACTGAAATAATTAGTAGCGGTCATGTTTTCTTTTGGCACTAATGTAGAGTTTGATTCTTTTCATTCTTTTGTTTTTGCTTGTTTTTCATTGTGAGAAATACTAGTGTTTGGTGTTTGTTTTTTTGTTCTATTCGGCCATGTCTCGATGAAATAAGTTCATAGGCCTGAGTTTGAAGCAAAGTAGTCCAGAGTTGAACTTTTCATTCTTTTTGTATTTTGTTTCTGGTTTTTTTTTTTGATAAGTAGGATTCTTGTTTGATTGAGAGAAATTGTGTTGTGTTGTTTAGTTAAGCCATATACGGAAGATTGTAATTTGTAGTTCAATGGTCCGAGTTAAAACATAACGAGACATTGAACTATTTGTCGTCTGTTGATGGCGGATTTTTCAAATGGGACGGAAGAAAAGTAAAAAAGGGATAAAGGGTAAAAAAATGATAAAGGGGTAACGGCGATAATCGCTCACCATCCAAGTTAGAAAGCCCACGGGATACAGATATCACCACCCGAGGATTTAACTTAGGATACAGGGCTGGGGAACCGCTCACCACTCGAAGGAATCCACCTAAGAGATACAGAAACGGGAAAACTTGCCACCTATCGGAATACACCGAAGGATAAGAGTTACAAGAAGAATTATCTTCTCACAAGCCAAAGGCTATTTTAATTCAAACACTCCAAACTCTGATTTCTCATTTCATTAGATTACCTCTATATATGCATTACAAAGATGACTCTTCAAGACTAATAATAAATAGTCGATATTTTCCAACATAGACCTTTCAATACCTAGACCACAACTTACTAGATACTTTAAGACACATATTAAATACTTAGACCAAAAAACTAAATGACATTGACTAGAAATCAAAAGACACTTTGAACTAATTAAGATAACCCTTCGTTTTCCAGATTAGAATTATTATGCTCCTGCATCATCTGCTCAGTGCTCACAGATCTTCCTTGTACAATACTTCAACTAAACTACCTTTCTTTGGCCTACTACTTTGTTCATCTGGTAATAGTGTAAAAAGACTCCCGGAACAATATAAGTCCTGCTATTGATGTTAGCTTTAGGGTAAGTAAAACAGTATTCGACCATTATTCATCGTACAAAAGTCTCGCAAAAATACAATACAATGAGAATATCTTGTTTGATTGGGACGCTATGCCTTTGCCAAAATCATGTGGAGGAATGGGGTTTACAGACTTCACGGCTGTCGATGATGCTCTTCTTGCTCGACGAGGGTGGAGGCTCATAAATTCCCGAATGCATGGTAAATGATTGTAATGGATCTTACAAGATGATTGTCTCAGATCAATTCAAGATGAATCTTACAGGTAGAGATTTTCTGTGCAGTCCCTTAAGAGTTCTGTGAACCACGATCACTCCAAAACGACCTAGTTTTCAGTAACATCGCATGTTAAAAATGCGTAGTGTAATTCCATGAGTCCAAAAGAAATTACACGCGGCCAATACCAATACTACGCTGTCAAGAAGCTAAAGCCGAATAACTCCCTTGTTACTTTGATCTTGAAGCTAAAACCGAATAGCTTGAAGTCGATTGAAAAAATCAAATTACATCGAATTCCTGAAAACCCAAAGATTTCTCTCTCTCTCTCTCTCTCTCTCTCTCTCTCTCTCTCGTTTTTGTTTTTATTACGGAGTATTTCCATAATTACTTTTGATGCAGCCATGAAAAAGGATGATTAGGCTGCCTCAAAAGCAGTGATTGTTTCAAGATTGGAAAGGTAAGCTCGTGGCTGGTTTTGCAAGGAACATATTTGCTTCTTTTGTTGTACAAGCTGAAGTAACAGCTATCCGTTCTGCTTGCGTTCTTGATAAGGCAATGTACTTAGCAAGCATCGAATTCAAGGTGACAAGAAGCAAGCAATTTTTTTTGTGTGTTTCCGAAGACGACCTGCCTTGGGTACGCGCTAAAGTTATTAATGATATTTGTTTGATGAAGAGTTGTCACTTTCTTTCTCCTGGATTGTAAACGAGAGCCATGCTTTATATTGAAAGAGTGACACTACTACTGGTTTCAAACGTAAAAGCATCTTCCTATTTGTAGGGGACATGACTTTGATCATATTGATTTAATTTTTTGACAATACATTGATGAGAGATGCAATGATGCATGCTAATTGCTGATTTGGTTATGTGTTGGTAGTATCGATTCCGTGATTACAATTTACAATATTGTTGGTTTAATTTAATATTTTACTTTAATGTTAATATTAATTTCTTGGGTTTATTTATAAAAGAGGTAATATATGCAATTAGAGATAAAGGAGTGTAAGTACCTTTGAAATGGTCTCCTTGTTTTACTCCTAATTATTAGTAACATGTGTTGCATATTAACGGTAGAATAAACCCTTTGCTTGATAATCTCCTAATTCTTTTCCTAAAAATCTGCCACTTTCCACTTGCCCAACAAACTATTATTTACTATAAATCAATGTTCATTGTTTCGGCTGCAGAGTAGGAAAAAACTCTATCTACATCTCATTCTCTCTCTTGATATAGAAAACATACACAAACTGATCATATTCGGTTCATATATAAATATTTGGTTCGATATTATATTTGGTGTTTTGAGTGTCGGAAAACTATCGGTTCGTGAGTTTGATTCGCTGCACCGAAGAAAACTTGAAGGTCGTTGTATCTTGGGGAAAGAACGCCATCCAACCCCGTGCAGAAGGGGGTGTATCATTCCTTAGGAGGGCGCAATCACGTGCCTCGACCATCCTACAGGCTATTCTTATCGTTTCTCTAATAATATCTAATTGCCTTACTTGGTTGTTTATTGTTCTTGTTTTGGCATTTAATTTCTAGCAGAAATATCCTAATCATATATTTTCTCCAACAAATATATGTTCATAGTAATATTGATCACGTGTTGAAATTAACAGGAAAATCAGGGTTCATTGCGGGATTGTCGATTATCGCTTGCTCAAGGCAGAGGCTGGTGTGCTTACAAGGGAGAATTGCTACTATTTTATGAGTTTAGGCCCAATGGAAGTCTTGATAAATTCCTGTACCAAGAATCCGAAGAGGGGAATCCCCTGAAATGCTGCATAGGTACAATATTGGAGTTGGGTTGCCTGCATCAAGAATGTGAGCCACTACTGATTCACAGAGGCATAAAGACTAGCAAAATAATACTAGATGCGAGTTTCTACCCGAGGCTTGGTGAATTTGGGTTATCTAGGTTGATGGATCATTACAAGAGAGCCTTGTGTCGACTGTAACGGCCGGAACCATGGGGTAATTGGCTTCAGCGTATGTTCAATATAGGAAAGCAACTTAGAGAACCGAATGTTTTCAGCTATAGAGTTGTGATTCTTGAAGTGGCATGCAGTGAGAGGCTGATCGATATAGAAAATCCTCTGCCAAAAGAAGGTGAATTTAGTTGATTGGGTGTGGTGGTTGTATTCAGAAGGGAAGGTGATTGAGGCGGTAGATGAGAGGCTAAACGGAGAGTTTGAGGAGGGGTAAATGTAGTAGCTTTTGCTTCTGGGTTTGAGCTGCGCGAATCCTGATAGGTTGGCGAGGCCTTCTGTGAGGAAGGTTTCGCCGATTTTGAACAAGGCAGAGATGTTCTCTTGCCGAGATTGAAGCCGAGTCTCAGTTTCTCTTGTGGAGTGTCATTGAGTTTGGAAGACAGAAAAATTAGACACCAAAGCAAAATAGGTCAAACTACGCGGACTTGTTCCTGACACTCCCGAACTCCGATTTGCGCGTGGTTTGAACCGTTAGAAAGCTTGTTAAATTTCCTTTCAAACCCAAGTATTTTGGATCCAAAAATTTTTGTACAGTAAAAGACTTGAATATTTTATCTTAAGTGGTTCAAAAAAAAAATCATTTCGATAAAATGCTCACATGTCACTTATTTTAAATAGTATCGAGACTCATTATATCTCAATAAATAGAGTTTTTAAGGTACTAAAAGATGGTGAAATCCAACCACCAAAAAATTTAACTTTAGTTTATGAAAGAGGGGTAGAAAGAAGGCTAGCACAACAAATCATTTGATCCGTTAGGCTAAAACACGTACTTGAGAGGTTGTTGTGGTGATAATGTGTCAATTGATTAGGTGGAGTTGAAGTAAAAATACAGTGGTGAATTATAGCAGTCTAAGTGTTGGCGGCTGTATTAAAGGGTTGAAAGGGCAGCGGTCAAATTCCGATAGGGGTGGTAGCATAGACGATCAAATTTCGCTTCGCAAATGTACAAGTCTTGCCTTGGGCAAATCCTTATGATGAAACGGTTTCTGACAATTTGATGATGTGTGGAAAGCCCAACGAACTTTGTGAAACTGTTATGGAATTGACGAATACCTTATAATTAGGGATGTGCGTGTTGAATGGAACTTCGAATGTGTAGATGGGCGGGGAAATGTATTTTAGGCTTTTTAACTCCGAAGATCATTGAATCGTCCTGCTTTTGACCATTTTTTCATAGACTAAACTTATCATTTTCATTGGTTGTTTTCGTTACTGTTCAATACTTTGAAAACCTTATTAATTGTTGTATAATTGGTCATGATCGATAAAAAATGGGAGAGATGCGAGCGTTTTACCAAAATGAATAATTTTTTTAACTCACTGAGAGTAAAATGGTGACATCTTTTGATGTATAATTATTTTTTGATCTGAACTACTTGGGTTGGAAAGTACATTGAACAAGCTTTCTAACAGCTCAAACCACGCGCAAAACCGAGTTCGGGAGTGTCCGGTGCAAGCCCGCAAAGTTTTACCTGTTGTGCAGCATTGAGGATGCGCCCGGGCGCATTGAAGTGCGCCTGGGGCGCATAAACTTGCGCCTGAGGCGCAATGAAGCTGCAAAACAGGTCAAACTTTGTGGGCTTGCCCCGGACACTCCCGAACTCCGATTTCCGCATTATTTGAACCGTTAGAAAGGTTGTTCAATTTAATTTTTAACCCAAGTATTTTGCATCCCATAAATTTTGTACATTAAAAGACGTGATTATTCTATTCTAAGTGGTTCAAAAAAAAGTCATTTCGGTAAAACGAACGCATGTCACTCATTTTAAATCGTATCGAGGCCCATTATATATCAATAAATAGAGTTTTTAAGGTACTAAAAGATGGTGAAGTCCAAGTACAAAAACGCATTTATGTTTTGTTCATAAAAAAAGGGGTAGAAAGAAGGCTACAAAAAAATTATTGGAGCCACTAGGCTAAAACACATTCTTAGTTTCATTCGGTACTCAAATACCAAGTTCATGAAGACGTCTGAGCAACGACACCGTTTGCCAAAGGGAAAAAACAAGTGACGTAGGTACTTGTATTGGGATTTATTCCCTTTGATTTCTGGTTTGGTTGGATATAAAATGGTACACTTATCCAAAAAAAAAAAAAAAAGTAACGCGGGTACCCATAGTATTATTGTTAAATCACACATAAATTTGAAAAAGAAACAATGAAAATTTGAAATGCTCTTTGCTTTCTTCTAGTGGAAACTGTTTTTGAAAATTTGAACATATTTTCTTTGTTTCCTGAAAAGTGTGTAGTTTTCAAAAGGTTTTTTCAAAGACAGTTTTCTGCTAGCCAAACCAGTTTTCATTTCACAGTCAGGTTCTGACCTTCTGTTTTTTTTAGGGTTGAAAAACTTTTCTCCCTGACAAGTAATGGAACAATTGTGGAGATGCAGATGGTGAACCTGCATTTGTCCATGGCCCTCAATGGAGGAGTTCAATATATTGGACTTAACCCATGTGTTTGAGTACAGAGCAGATGTCAATCCATCTTCGGCTGGTGGAAAGGAACATGACAATTGTATGCACTGGTGCTTACCGGGTGTGACAGATACTTGGGGAATTACTTATTTACAGCTCATCTAAGCAACATCAAGGTGCAGAGCGGAGCTGAGAGGTAACTGTTCCGTTCTTACCGCAAATGGTCATTTATTGTTGGGAAAACTGTCTATTTTTCGCAGCCATTGTGTAGTTTGAACCGATAATGGTTGCAGTAGGTTTTAGTTATGGTTGGGGTCGGCTCATGAGTATTTTGTACCGAAATGGTATAGCCATTGTGTTGTTTGAAACGTTACGTGCATTATCTTTTCCTCTATTAAGAAACTCGAGTTCTGCGGCTTCCACATACATGGTAAAGTGTAAGCAGGGAAGTGTAAATCTACCCCTTATGTTATCCTGGATCCAATAGGAGCTACGGTGTACAAGGCCCTCCATGGCTCTGCGCTCATTTTATTGGACATAACCCACGTGTCTAAGTTCAGAGTAGATGCCCATCCATCTAGGGCTGGTGGAGAGAAACATGATTGTATGCTTTGGAGCTTAGTGGGAGTACTTACGGATACTTGGAATGACTTTTTTATAGCTCATCTAAACAACATTAAGAAGCGGATCTGAGATGTAATTGTACTCTTTCTTACCCAAAGTTGGTTCATTTGTTGTTTGAAAAGTTGTATATGTTACGCAGTCGTTCTGTTGAAATCTGACACGGGTTGTCGTACTTTCTTGCTATGGTTGAGGTCGACTCCTACATATTTTGTTTTGTACTTATCAAAAAATTTGTGCTATCTGATGACTACAACAACACTATGACTATGTAATTGAGAAAACATTGAAGCGGTGTGAGTAGGATTTCATTAACCATTTATTGCTTACAGGTGCCTTTTATGATCAATCCAAAGGAGACTGCAACCTTTCAGCCCAAAGGGTGATTGATTTGGTGGCATATGCGTGTTTACCGTGTTAGAATTATTTTGCAAAGTCTTTTTTGACATGCTTCAGTGCGAAGTCAAAAAAAGAGCAAAAGTTATTTTGGTACAGTTGTGATTCTTTTCCCTTGAAGGATGAAAGGATAGAGGAGGAATCAAAAGGATTTGGGGTGGCAAGTGGTGGCGTAGCCAGAAATCTTGTTCGGTGGGGGCACTATTAAACACACAACAAATGATTAAAAAAAAAAAAAAACAAACCTGGAAACATAAAATTTGCTCGAATATATGAGTAGATAATGTGTCATTTTGTAAAACCATAAAGGCAAGAGAATCACTAATATGAAATTTGACAAAGGATTAGCAAAGCAAAACTTATTGCACAATTTGACACCAAAAATAACTTCACCAAAGTTGCACATCAAGTTTGGCTACCCAGTGCAAAACCTTAGGTATGCCAATGGATTTACTTAAAACGTCATCCAATGTAGAACTACTTTTTAACACAGTATAAAAATGAATTAATTTTTCCAAATAAATATATATAGTATTCATAAAAAAATAGGTCATTCTCAAATCTGAGGCCTAAAGCTCATATTCGTCACTGGCCTAATAGACAAGTCAGCTCAACCACTAATGTTAAATCCTCCCTCCGTCCCCATTTAATGGTAATAAATTTATTATTTTTTAAATGGGTTATATTTTTAGGGGAATGATTTTCATTTCTTTTTTTTTAATATATAAATGCACTCCATTTTTTGTCGTTTAGTAAAAAATTACACATAAAAGTTGCACTGAAAGACAAGGAATGGAATGCATTTTTAAAAAAGGGACCCTTTTTATAAACGCCCTCCATTTTTTGGCTTATGGCGAAAAATTATACATAAAAGTTGCACTAAAAAGACAATGGATAAAGTACATTCATAAAAAAAGAAGAAGTGTGAATATCATTTGACTACTTTTAAATTGTTGATAAATTTTACATCTAATGTGGATCTTATTTGATGTAGATCTCAATTAGTTTATTAGACAATATTTTCAAAATCACATAAAACATTATGAATGACAAGATGTAAGAAAATTGAAAAGGGGTACGAATTTTCAAAAAACACTTCTACATGGGGACGGATGTAGTAACATAGAATGTCATTCCTTGAGAAGAAATGGGAAATTGTGGGGGAAAAGCACGGAAGAAATAAAAAATTACGTTAAGAAACATATATTTCTACCTTCCCAATTTAAAAGTCCTGGCCTTACGAGAATTCGTGCATTTTCAAACTCCGAAAAAAAATTTATTTGTTTACACCAAATTAAATGAATACTTTAATTTGATGTCAAAACTAATAAAACAATATATTGAAATATATTTTTGGGTTTTTAAATGCACGGATTAGCTGTAGAAAATATTTAAAGTGGGACGGAGGGAGTACAATAAGGAACGTAGTTTATGACTAGGAAGTATTGATTTTGCGGCTACAGGAGAGGGGGTCATTGATAAACACATTTTTCTTAAAAAATGGACTAGGAGCAATTTCCCGTGGCCAGGAGCAGGATTTAGTGTCGACGACCAATTTTCTGACGCCAGGGAACAAAAGATCACGGCTAGTAGATCAAAATGAGTGATTGACAAACATGGTTACAGCATAAAATATGACCGGGACCAATTTCTCGCGGCCAACAGTAGTTTTACGCGGCCAAGTGTAGTTTTCAGCGGTTAAGTGTAATTTTAGGCGGCCAAGAGTAGATTTCAGCGGCCAAGTGTACGTAGTTTTCAGCGGCCAACTGCAATTTTAAGCGGCCAAGTGTAGTTTTCAGCGGCCAACTGCAATTTTAAGCGGCCAAATGTAGTTTTAAGTGGCCAACTGCAATTTTAAGCGGCGAAGAGTAGTTTTAAACGGCCAAGTGCAATCTTAAGCGGCCAATTGCAATTTTAAGCGGCCAAGTGTAGTTTTCTGCGGCCAACTGCAATTTTAAGCGGCCAAATGTAGTTTTAAGTGGCCAACTGCAATTTTAAGCGGCGAAGAGTAGTTTTAAACGGCCAAGTGCAATCTTAAGCGGCCAATTGCAATTTTAAGCGGCCAAGTGTAGTTTTCAGCGGCCAACTGCAATTTTAAGCGGCCAAATGTAGTTTTAAGTGGCCAACTGCAATTTTAAGCGGCGAAGAGTAGTTTTAAATGGCCAAGTGCAATCTTAAGCGGCCAATTGCAATTTTAAACGGCCAAGTGTAGTTTACAGCGGCCAATTGCAATTTTAAGCGGCCAAGTGCAATTTTAAGTGGCCAATAGTAATTTTCCGCGGCCAAGGAAGAAAAGAGCACTGACTGTGGATCACAATGCGTGGTTGACAAACACGCTTTCCTCATAAAATTGGTCTAGGAGCAATTTCTAGCGGCCAAGACCCGTTTTTAGCGGTTTAAGTGAAATTTTAAGCGGCCAAGAGTGATTTGCCGGGGCAGGGAATAAAAGATCATGGCCAGTGGATTAGAATGCTTGGTTGACAAACACACTTTCGTCATTAACTAAGTAAAAAAATGCGTTCAGTTTAGCATCCACCGTCGTCCTCCAAGGCACAGATAGCGACTCGAAACACAACCATTGTCTCTCTCTAAAACCACCTCAACTTCAACCCTGCAGAATACTCCGAACCGATCAAGGAGATCTACAAGGGCTGGAATTGCATTAGGACTAATAAATTCGACGCTTTTGATATCGTTAAGCTATGGTGGAAGGAAGCTAAGCCCCGTCACTGTGGTCTTCCGCGGTTCGATCCTCTTTGGTTTCTCAAAAGCTTCAGAGACATCACTATCGGTACTCTCGCTCTACCTACTTTTTGATAGTTACTTGATAACTTCGGTGAAGGATGAGCTTTGTTTGTTTAGCGAGAGAATATATATAGCCGGAAATTGGGGGGAAAAAAATGCTTATTTTGAATGTGTTAGTGTGGTTTGGACATTACTATGGTAGATTGGCCGATGGATTAGTTAAGAATAGCGAAACGGCTACGGCTGATGGTAACAATTAAGAGAAGGGGCTAGGTAGAAATTGACTCTAGAGATGCGTCAATCAAGAAAATCCAAAAAGGATTGTGATTGTGATTGTGATTGCTAGATATCATTTGTAGAGGAAAGAATGAAACCAAGTGCAAGCATATTTTTACGTACCCAATCCCCAAGACAATTTGAAGGGGGGTGATTGTGACCAAGGTGGTTCTTGTCATCAGTTACATCCAATTCATAAAACTTTGTAGTTCTTCTCTCAGCGGATATTTATTTTTCATTAGCAGAGTGTTATTGTTATTGTTTTCATTTTCTTCTCTTCTTATGTATATTTCGGAAAGGAAACAATGAAAAATTGAAATGCTCTTTGCTTTCATATAGTGGAAACTGTTTTTGAAAATTTGAACTTATTTTCTTTGTTTCCTGAAAAGTGTGTAGTTTTCAAAAGGTTTTTCCAAAGACAGTATTCTGCTAGCCCAACCTGTTTTCTTTCCACAGTCAGGCTCTGACCTTCTGTTTTTTTTTAAGGTTGAAAAACTTTTCTCCTCGATAAGTAACAAAACAAATGTGGAAGTGTAGATGGTGAACTTGCATTTGTCCATGGCCCTCAATGGAGGCGGTCAATATATTGGACCAAACCCATGTGTCTGAGTACAAAGCAGTAGTCCATCCATCTTTGGCTGGTGGAAAGAAACATGACAATTGTATGCACTAGTGCTTACCGGGTGTTACGGATACTTGGGGAATTACTTGTTTATAGCTCATCTAAGCAACATCATGGTGTGGAGCGGAACTGAGAGCTAACTGTTCCATTCTTACCGCAAGGGTTCATTTGTTGTTGGGAAAACTATATATTTTACGCAGCCATTGTGTAGTTTGATTCGATAATGGTTGCAGTAGGTTTTAGATATGGCTGAGGTCGACTCATGAGTATTTTGTACCGAAATGGTGTAACCGACCCAATTGATTTGGAATGAATGTTTGGTTTGGTTTTGTTTAGATATACATGTTGGAAATTTGAATGGATTGGGGGTCCTTTACTTCCCCAGATTCCTGGTGGGGGTTACCTCTATTCATTGTGGGGATTATTCCTCCATTCATTCTGCCATTTACTCCATGAATTGAAGGCTGGCAGCAGTGCAAGGGTCTAGTTCTGCCTATATAAGGAGCATTTCACAGAACAATTTTGCACCAATTCACAGAACAAATCTACTATCATTCTGATATAGTGTGAGAGAGAGAGACAAACACTGAGTTAGTTCGCAAAGACGTTCTTTAGTGGTGTTCTGACGTTCGTGGTCCGAGCCGGATTAATCCTGGGAGACAGACGCCGAGTAACCTCAACACCCTCCGATAACGGTGAATCTGTTTTAAGGACACCGTGTATAACACGGGTATCGGTTCACAAATCCATTATGTATTTCGGTTTGCACTTTGATTTTGTAATTTCGTTGTGTTGCAATTCTGTTCATATGTAAACGTAATAGAATTTGTATTTTGGATTCCCGATTGAAACATTTTGGATAACAATACAAAGCATGTATAGGATACGAGATTCAATATAGATAGAAAGACATAAATTTGTTGATGTTCCAGAAGGAACATGGCCCCATCTTTTAGTTTCCATGATATCCTCATCTTTAACACGGGACAATGGTAATACTATCTCTCGATCATTATGTACAATCTATTGCTGAATTGAATCGTTGGGTGCATTATCTTTTCCCCTATTAAGAAACTCGAGTTCTACGGCTTTTGCATACATGGTAAAGATTGCCCTTCTGGATAGTCAAAGCAGGGAAGTATAAATCTACCCTTTATGTTATCCCGGATTCAATAGGAGTTACAGTGTACAAGGCCCTCCATGGCACTGCGCTCATTTTATTGGACGTCATTCACGTGTTTGAGCTCAGAGCAGATGCCCATCCATCTACGGCTGGTGGAGAGAAACATGATTGTATGCATTGGAGCTTACCGGGAGTTACGGATACTTGGAATGACTTTTTTATAGCTCATCTAAACAACATTAAGGAGCAGATCTGAGATTACCCAAGTTGGTTCATTTGTTGTTGGAAAAGTTGTATATGTTACGCAGTCGTTCTGTTGGAATCTGACACGAGTTGCCGTACTTTCTTGTCATGGTTGAGGTTGACTCCTGCATATTTTGTTTTGTACTTATTAAAAAATTTGTACTATCTGATGACTACAACAACACTATGACTATGTAATTGAGAAAACATTGAAGCGGTGTGAGTAGGATTTCACTAACCATTTATTGTTTACAGGTGCCTTTTATGATCAATCCAAAGGAGACTGCAACCTTTCCCCAAAGGGTGATTGATTTCTTGGCATATGCGTGTTTACCGTGTTAGAATTATTTTGCAAAGTCTTTTTTGACATGCTTCAGTGCAAAGTCAAAAAAAGAGCAAAAGTCATTTTGGTACAATTGTGGTTCTTTTCCCTTGAAGGATAAGAGGATAGAGGAGGAATCAGAAGGGTTTGGGGTGGCAAGCGGTGGCATAACAAGAAAGCTTGTTTGGTGGGAGAACCATTAAACACACAACAAATGATAAAATTTGCTCGCATATATGAGTAGATAATGTGTCATTTTGTGAAACCATAAAGTTAGGAGAATCTTTTTAGAGAACCATTAATGTTTGGGATACAATTTGGCACGACTTTTATAATTTAGTTGTGAAATTGAAATTACTCTACAGTGTAGTGCGGTCTGTGCCCCTACTGGTATTAAATTTTGACAAAGGTTTAGCAATGCAAAACTTACTGCAAAATTTGACACCAAAAGTAACTTCGCCAAAGTTGCACATCAAGTTTGGCTACCCAGTGCAAAACCTTTGGAATGCCAATGGATTTACTTAAAACGTCATCCAATGTAGAACTATTTTTAACACAGTATAAAAATGAATTAATTTTCCCATATAAATATATATAGTATTCAAAAAAAAAAAAGGTCATTCTCAAATCTGAGGCCTAAAGCTCATATTCGTCACTAGCCTAACAGACAAGTCGCCTAAACCACTAGTGTTAAATCCTCCCTCCGTCCCCATTTAATGGTAATAAATTTTTTGTTTTTTAAATGGGTTATATTTTTAGGGGAATGATTTTCATTCTTTTTTTTAATATATAAATGCACTCCATTTTTTGTCGTTTAGTAAAAAATTACACAAAAGAGTTGCACTGGAAGACAAGGAATGGAATGCATTTTTAAAAAAGGGACCCTTTTTATAAACGCCCTCCATTTTTTGGCTTATATATAGCGAAAAATTATACATAAGAGTTGCACTAAAAAGACAAGGGATAAAGTGCATTCATAAAAAAAGAAGAAGTGTGAAAATCATTTACCAACTTTTAAATTGGTGATAAATTTTACATCTAATATGGATCTTATTTGATGTAGATCTCAATTAATTTATTAGACAATATTTTCAAAATCACATAAAACATTATAAATGACAAAATGTGAGAAAATTGAAAAGTGGTACGAATTTTTAAAAAAGATTGTTTCATGGGGACGGATGTAGTAACATAGAATGTTATTCCTTGAGAAGAAAAGGGAAATTTTGGGGGAAAAGCACGGAAGAAATAAAAAATTACGTTAAGAAACATATCTTTCTACCATCCCAACTTAAATGTCCCTTACGAGAATTCGTGTATTTTCAAACTCCGAAAAAAAAAACTTATTTGTTTACACCAAATTAAATGAATACTTTAATTTGATGTCAAAAATAATAAAACAATATATAGAAATACTCCCTCTGTTCCAAATTGAGAGTCCCTCTTGGGAATTCCAACTATTTAAAGGGACATGCAATCATTACACCTACAATTCCTATCATTTCCACCATTACCCCTATATTCTACATACTTTACAACACTTATATTCACCTATGAGGGACATTTTTGGAAAATCACCAAATTTTTCCTTCCATTTTTGGAAAAGGACCATCATTTTGGAACAACTCAAAAAGGAAAGATGGACCTTCAATTTGGAACGGAGGGAGTATATTTTTTAGGTTTCGAAATGCACGGATTCGCCGTAGAAAATATTTAAAGTGGGACGGAGGGAGTACAATAAGGAACATAGTTTGTGGCTAGGAAGTATTGATTTTGTGGCTACTGGAGAGGGGGTCATTGATAAACACACTTTTCTAAAAAAATGGACTAGGAGCAATTTCCCGTGGCCAAGAGCAGGATTTAGAGTCGACGAGCAATTTTCTGCAGCCAGGGAACAAAAGATCACGGCCAGTAGATCAAAATGCGTGATTGACAAACACGCTTTCTGCCAAAAAATTGGACTAGGACCAATTTCTCGCGGCCAACAGTAGTTTTAAGCGGCCAAGTGTAGTTTTAAGCGGTTAAGTGCGATTTTAAGCGGCCAAGTGTAGTATTCAGCGGCAAACTGCAATATTTAGGCGGCCTAGTGTAGTTTTCTGCGGCCAACTGCAGTTTTAAGCGGCCAAGTGTAGTTTTCAGCGGCCAACTGCAATTTTAAGCGGTCAAGTGTAGTTTTCAGCGGCCAACTGCAATTTTAAGTGGCCAAGTGTAGTTTTCAGCGGCCAAGTACAATTTTAAGCGGCCAAGAGTAGTTTTAAGTGGCCAAGTGCAATCTTAGGCGGCCAATTGGAATTTTAGGCGGCCACGTGTAGTTTTCAGCGGCCAATTGCAATTTTAAGAGGCCAAGTACAAATTTAAGTGGCCAATTGTAATTTGCCGCGGCCAGGGAAGAAAAGAGCACTGACCGTGTATCACAATGCGTGGTTGACAAACACGCTTTCCTCATAAAATTGGACTAGGAGCAATTTCTCGCGGCCAAGACCCGTTTTTAGCGGTTTAAGTTAAATTTTAAGCGGTTAGGGAGTAAAAGATCATGGCCAGTGGATTAGAATGCTTGGTTGACAAACACGTTTTCGTCATAAACTAAGTAAAAAAACGCGTTCAGTTGAGCATCCAACCCAAGAAGTTTAAATCATAAACAATTTGTACATTAAAAATTATGACAAATTTACCCTCAAAGAGTTGAAAAGTAAATTATTTCGGTAAAAAACTCTCATCTCTCTCATTTTTAATTCGATAAAGACCTATTGTATAAGGATAACGAGGATTTGAAAGTACTAAATGTTGGTGAAATCCAACCATAAAAGTAGTTCTTTTTGTTTTATGAAAATTTGGTAGTAAGAAGACTACAAACCTCATCGGAGTACTACCAGTACTACTCCACCACCTACATTGTCACCGTAATACTACCCGTCCTCCTCCTCCATCCCTTTTACCACCCACACGAACATTACTTCACCATCACTACCACCGCACTTCCACTCTGCAACCACCGTTGGCACCACATCTCATCCCTAACACGTTCGTTTTCATTTAACCACTGTCACAAACACGCACGGCCATGACTTCATTGCTACAACGATCACACCACCCCATTCAATACCACCACGGCTACTACACTTCCACCTCATCATCATAGTTTTAGTACAACATAACCACAGGCCTCCATTCCACCATCGGAACCCTTATTTGCTTCGTCAACATGATAGAGCGGGACCTTCCCCACAATCCCCCAGTAATTCGTCCTTCGATTCTTAGCGAGGAAAAAAAATTTGAAGTATAAAAATCAGTTGAGGGATACATTACAGGGGAGGCATTCGGTTTTTCCAATTGCGTCGTGCATTTGGTGGGATCGTCGGACCACCTCTATGCATTAAGCCAGTGGTTCCAACGAGCTTTGAGTTGTTTTAACCTCGACTCATTTTTCGAAAACCAATATACATTATTTTTATGATTCAATCCCACAATCTTTTAGCATTTTGAATACCCTTTATGTCAACATAAAGTAGGCTTCATTCCGTTTTAATGTTGGCGTGATTCAAGGATTTTCCCAACATAGGTTATTTTTCGACAAGTTGAGGGTAAAATTGTCATATCTTATGACGTATAAGCAACTTCGGAGTCAAACAAAATCGGTTAATTAAAAAGTAGGATAGAAGAGCTTTCCAACGGTTCAAACCACGGGTAAATCGGAGATCGGGAGTGCCCGTGACAGGGCCTCAAAGTTTGGAAATCTCAAGGTCGCGGCTGGGCGGCATAGAATGCGCCTGGGGCGCTTTCATTTGCGCCTGGGGCGCATTTGAAACTCGAAAAAATTTCAAACTTTGCGGGTTTATTCCGGATACTCCCGAACTCCGATTTTCGCAAGATTGGAACCGTTGTAAAGCTTGTTGAGCGTAGTTTCCAAACCAAGAAGTTTAAATCTTAAACAATTTGTACATTAAAAAATATGACCAATTTTGTAACAACCCGGATTTTTTTTTTAAATAAAGGAAAAAAAATTACAGTTTACAAAAAAAATTTATATTATTAATTCGAATTTTATTAACTAATTATTTTACTAACTATTCAGGTGATTTCAAAATATATTTTATTGGTAATGGTAATTAGTATTTGTTTTGTATTAAATTAATCCTTTAATTGTGTAAATGTGTATATATGTATATATGTATTTATACCTTGTAACAAATGCATGCACTGGATAATTTTCCCACCACTCCCAGCCTTATCTCCTCCCTCGACCGACTCTCTCAATTCTCTGCTCACTCTCCTTCTCCTACTCTCTCTCAAATTTCCTCTCTCTTTCCTTCTTTTCTTTCTCCCCACTCCAAGAATAAACACCCCCTCCCACTCCTATAAATACCCATCCTCCCTAATCCGAAAATACACACCAACACCATCACCATCACAGCACCAATGATCAGTGGATAACAAAGAGGAGAGACAAATCTCCAAGATTTCATGGAGGCTTAAAGAAAGAAACCCGGTGGGTTCAAGTTCCACACTAGCCGGACACCAATTCGGGATACCCATCTGTAGCCCAGTCCTCGAGCGTTCCAGAACCGATTTGCAATCAACTCAAACCGTTCCCGAGCCATCCACGAGGTCCTGCGCTTCATCATCTTCTCCGACTGTCCAAAAATTGTCCGGAACCATTACTTTTTTTTTTTCGGCCGAAACCGAGGTATTATAATCTTTCTCCTACTTCTCCCTATGAATATCTTATCCCTATTTGATGATTTAAACAAGTGATAATGAAAGAAATCGAAGCCATGGATCAAAACTGTGAAATCCGAAACCTCCCCTGTTTTGCCGAAAGCAGCACTGTTCATAGACGTTTTATTTTTGAAAAATTGACACTAATATTACATTTACACCCCTGTGGTTATCTAGCATGCGATAGCAGTCCAAATATTGGTAAACCCTCACTGAAATTACAGCTATTCATGTACGGTGATTTCGGCCCAAATGTATTAATAACATATTAACCTTAATCCATGTGTTTCTTACTTTAGAATTTCGGACTATAACAAGTTTGTCCTTTTGTTATTATAAAGTGAGGAAATCATGATTTGTTTTGTTAATAACATTAACAAGTTAAGTTAATTCAATTGTTTAATAAAATTGCTCACACATTTAGTAATGTATGGGTATCGGCCTAGTCATAAAATACTAAGGGATTATTTACTCGTACAATATCAATTGCTATATATGTTGGCTTTCACATAGAAACGTATTATGCTTATTGATTATGGGTTCATAATTGTTGTAATTATTGGATCGGACCTTGGTTCGCGTGGTGGTTTAAATGAGAAATTATGAAGACGTGGTTATTGTTAATGGAAAAGGAAAAGGAAAAACCGAAGAAAGTTGTGGGCTAAGCAGGACCTCAGGGATAGCCTGACAGGACCTCGTGTGATCGGGGGTAGCCTGGTAGGACCTTGAGGGCATCCTGAAAGACCCGGTGTTGCTAGGGTGGCCAAGCAGGACCTCAGGGGTAGCCTGGCAGAACCTCAGGTATTGGGGGTAGCCTAGCAGGACCTTGAGGGCAGCCTGATGGACCTAGAATTGTGAGGGTGGCCAAGCAGGACCTCAGGTATTGAGGGCAGCCTGATGGACCAAGAATTGTGATGATGGCCAAGCAGGACCTCAGGGGTAGCCTGGCAGGACCTCAGGTATTGAGGGTAGCCTAGTAGGACCTTGAGGGCAGCCTGATGGACCTGTATTGTGTGGATAGTCTAGTAATATCTCGTGATATTGAAGGTAACAGGTCATTTAAAATATGTTCAATGAAATACTGAGTTCGTAAGACAATGGATACTATGGTGCAGGTATGATTATGAAATGCGAGATTCAAAAGAAGGTAATTTAAAAGCTTGCTAATAGATTTACTTATTTAATTCTTGCCGTTCTATTATTTCCATATGAATTGTGATAAGACTGCTTAGCTGTAAAGTAAGGGGTTGGCAGGGTTAGGATTATTTTACTGGGTGAATTATCACTCACGGATACGTCTGTATCCTGGCAAATCGTTTGCTTCGGCGATCAATTTGCCAGATGGCGCAGGATTCAATGGAGGGGATTCAATGATGGTGCAGTTCGACACGAAAAGAATATTAGGAACGAAGATCGAGTATGCTTGGAATCTGTATTAAGCCTAGAGTCGGCTCTGAAGTTAATGTATTTTGAAGCACTAAATCTATCTTGAGTTTGTAATGCTAAACTTCATTTTAGAAAATTACATTTATTTAGCAAATTTTCTTAAGATATTATTTTCTTTTGCTCCCGAAAAGTCGGGGCGTTACAAATTTACCCTCAGAGAGTTGATAGTAAATTATTTCGGTAAAAAACTCTCATTTCCTTCATTTTTTATTTGATAAAGACCTATTGTATAAGGATAACAAGGATTTTTAAAGTACTAAATGTTGGTGAAATTCAATCATAAAAATAGTTCTTTTTGCTTTATGAAAATTTGAAAGTAAGAAGACTACAAACCTCATCGGAGTACTACCAGTACTACTCCACCACCTACATTGTCACCGTAATACTACCCGTCCTCCTCCTCCATTCCTTTTACCACCCACACGAACATTACTTCACCATCACTACCACCGTACTTCCACTCTGCTACCACCGTTGGCACTACATCTCAACCCTAACACGTCCGTTTTAATTTAACCACTGTCACAAACACGCGCGGCCATGACTTCCTTGCTACGACGATCACACCACCCCATTCAATACCACCACGACTAGGGCTGCTCGCGGTCCGGTTCGGTTCGGATTTTTAGAAATTCAAGGACCGAACCGCTAGTCACGGATTTTACAAAACAAAATCCGTGTCCGGACCAAAAGTCCTACGGTCCGGTTCCAATCCGATCCGTGACTCACGGATCAGTTACGGTTTTGTCCATGGATTTTAGCAAAAATAAAGCTCAAACATATATCTCACAATAAAAGAGAAGAATGTTACATTCAGAATTAAGTTTAACACCACCAGAAAGTACTTGTTACATAAACTACCAAAAGCTTACTTCAAAAATCAAATTCAAAAAAATCTAAAATACAAGTATGATTGTATTATTATAGTACAATACATAACATAAAAGAATCGGAAAAGAAACGAACTACTAAAACTCAACTAAGGTTACCCGTAATTTTTACGAAAAAACTACGATTTACTCCCTATATTTTATGTACATTTACACTATATCCCATTATTAAGATAAAATACTAAAATTGGTGGAAAAAAGTGTTAACATTACTTACAATTTGTTATATAAATACGCACATATATATTATTTATATAAAATAAAT
The DNA here is from genome assembly GCA_019656295.1 of Rhododendron mucronatum var. ripense. Taxonomy (NCBI): domain Eukaryota; kingdom Viridiplantae; phylum Streptophyta; class Magnoliopsida; order Ericales; family Ericaceae; genus Rhododendron; species Rhododendron mucronatum. The sequence goes on from BPLT01000055.1 coordinate 652,612, forward strand.
ATCTCACGGTCCGGTTCGGTTAATCCACGGTTTCGTAATGAAAATCCGTGGACCAAACCGCAAGTCACGGTTTTCTAATTTTTCAATCCGTGTCCGGACCATTAATCCACGGACAAAATCCAAAAGGTACGGATCGGTTCGGTTTGGACCGGTTTCACGGTTCACCGGATTTTTTGAGCAGCCCTAACCACGACTACTACACTTCCCCCTCATCATCATAGTTTTATGACCACATAACCACAGGCCTCCATTCCACCATCGGAACCCTTATTTGCTTCGTCAACATGATAGAGGGGGACCTTCCCCACAATCCCCCTGTAATTAGTCCTTTGATTCTTAGTGAGGAAAAAAAATTGAAGTATAAGCATCAGTTGAGGGATACATTACCGGGGAGGCATTCGGTTTTTCCAATTGCGTCGTGCATTTGGTGGAATCGTCGGACCACCTCTATGCATTAAGCCAGTGGCTCCAACGAGCTGTGAGTTGTTTTAGCCTTGACTCATTTTTCGAAAACCAATATACATTATTTTTATGATTCAATCCCACAATCTTTTAGCATTTTGAATACCCTTTATATCAACATAAAGTAGGCTTCGTTCCATTTTAATGTTGGAGTGATTCAAGGATTTTCCCAAGATAGGTTATTTTTTGACAAGTTAAGGGTAAAATTGTCATATCTTTTGACGTATAAGCAACTTCGGAGTCAAACGAAATCGGTAAATTAAAAAGTAGGATAGACAAGCTTTCCAACGGTCCAAACCACGGGCAAATCGGAGATCGGGAGTGCCTGTGACCCGGCCGCAAAGTTCGGAAATCTCAAGGTCGCGCCTGGGTGCCATAGAATGCGCCTGGGGCGATGAATTTGCGCCTGGGGCGCATTTGAAACTCGGAAAAATTTCAAACTTTGTGGGTTTATTCCGGATACTCCCGAAATCCGATTTTCGCAAGATTGGAACCGTTGTAAAGCTTGTTGAGTGTAGTTTCCAACCCAAGTAGTTTAAATCTTAAATAATTTGTACATTAAAAAATATGACCGATTTACCATCAGAGAGTTGAAAAGTAAATTATTTCGGTAAAAAACTCTCATCTCCCTCATTTTTAATTGGATAAAGACCTATTGTATAACGAAAACGATGATTTTGAAAATGCTAAATGTTGGTGAAATCCAATCATAAAAATAGTTCTTTTTGTTTTATGGAAATTTGGTAGTAAGAAGATTACAAACCTCATCGGAGTACTACCAGTACTACTCCACCACCTACATTGTCACCATAATACTACCCCTCCACCTCCTCCATCCCTTTTACCACCCAAACGAACATTAATTCACCATCACTACCACCGCATTTCCACTCTGCTACCACCGTTGGCACTACATCACCACCCTAACACCTCCGTTTTCATTTAACCACTGTCACAAACACGCACGGCCACGACTTCATTGCCACGATGATCACACCACCCCATTCAATACCACCAAGACTACTACACTTCCACCTCATCATCATAGTTTTAGAACCACATAACCACAGGCCTCCATTCCACCATCGGAGCCCTTATTTGCTTCGTCAACATGACAGAGGGGGACCTTCCCCACAATCCCCCTGTAATTAGTCCTTCAATTCTTAGCGAGGAAAAAAAATCCAAAGTATAAACATCAGTTGAGGGATACATTACAGGGGAGGCATTCAGTTTTTGCAATTGCGTCGTGCATTTGGTGGGATCGTCGGACCACCTCTATGCATTTAGTGGCTCCAACGAGCTTTGAGTTGTTTTAATCTCGGCCAATTCTTCGAAAACCAATATACATTATTTTTATGATTCAATCCCACAATCTTTTAGCATTTTGAATACCCTTTATATCAACATAAAGTAGGCTTTGTTCTGTTTTAATGTTGGAGTGATTCAAGGATTTTCCCAACATAGGTTATTTTTCGACAAGTTGAGGGTAAAATTGTCATATCTTATGACGTATAAGCAACTCCAGAGTCAAACGAAATAGGTTTATTAAAAATTAGGAGAGACAAGCTTTCCAACGGTTCAAACCACGGGCAAATCGGAGATTGAGAGTGCCCGTGACCCGGCCGCAAAGTTCGGAAATCTCAAGGTCGCGCCTGGGCGCCATATAATGCGCCTGGAGCGCATGTATTTGCGCCTAAGGCGCATTTGAAACTCGAAAAAATTTCAACTTTTGCGGGTTTATTCCGGATACTTACGAACTCCAATTTTCGCAAGATTTGAACCGTTGTAAAGCTTGTTGAGTTTAGTTTCCAACCCAAATAGTTTAAATCTTAAACAATTTGTACATTAAAAACTATGACCAATTTACCCTCAGAGAGTTGAAAAGTAAATTATTTCAGTAAAAAACTCTCATCTCCCTCGTTTTTAATTGGATAAAGATCTATTGTATAACAATAACGAGGATTTTGAAAGAACTAAATGTTGGTGAAATTCAATCATAAAAAATAGTTCTTTTTGTTTTATGAAAATTTGGTAGTAAGAAGACTACAAACCTCATCGGAGTACTACCAGTACTACTCCTCCACCTATATTGTCACCGTAATACTACCCCTCCTCCTCCTCCTCCATCCTTTCTGTGGGCACACGCCCCGAAAATCGCCCGATTTTGGTTTGTAAGAATTTGTTTGGGGGGCGGCCCTTTTGGAAAATAGCGCGGCGAAACGCTTCGATTCAGAGTCGCCACTCGGGGTTTAGCGGTGAGGCACCCAAGGAACCGAACTCGAAAACGCTTGCTACGTTTTGTTTCGATTTGAGAAAGGGTTGATTTGATTTGAAAAGGCGTAGACTGGTCCGTCGTCACCTTCGATATCTGAGGTTCGGGAGCCAGGTTACGAGAGGGGAAGGGTTTTATGGCACCCCTCTCGCCCAATCCGGAGATCGGTCTCTACTCGGGCATTTTTATCAAGACGTTTGCATTTTTCTCTCATTTGATCATTTTTGGCCAGTTAGGGCGGGGGAACAGTTAATAGGGATTAAAACGGTAACACGTTGCAGTTTGTATGACAAAATGTTTATGAATGATGATTTGCTTGAATCGATAGAATGAATATAGATTGAAAACAAGCACTGAGAGCAGTTTGAGCAGAATGGTGTATGCTGTCTCTCAGGTGCGTGAGCAGGCAACAAACTGGCATGCAGTGGCCGAGGCTCTGCACGCCACCAAGAAGCTGGCGTACACTACCTTTTGTCACTCACAGCCTTTGTTCTCAACCCTCTGGGCTCTGGAATGGACCAGTGCACACCCAGGACAAACCACGCAGTTTATAATATAATCATATTTACAGATTATAGATAGCTGAAATGGCTTGAAGCCATGAAAATAGACTGGAAGCCCCATAAACAGAGTGGGGAGATAACAAGAGGCCAGGATTGAGCTATGATGCAAGGGCCAGCCACTGGACCTTGGTATGAATGCCGTACGCCACTCATGAGAGGCCGTACGCCAGTTGTACCTCTTGTTCAGTGATTGGCTTTACATCATCTGGGCTCTGGAACATGACCAGAAAGATCCCAGGGGCCTTTGAAAGCAAAAGAAAACAAGTATTGCAATGCTACACCTATACAGTTCTAAATAAAGAAAGCTGGAAATTGGTTGTTAGCATGCAATAAGGTGATGAATAGACAAGAAATAAAGCATGAAACAAAGATCTAGACCCCATTTCACAACTGGAGTACGCCAGTTTTGGAGGACTCGGACCTGCGGTACGCCACCTAAAAGGTGGCGTACGCAGGGTCCAGACAGATCCCAGACAGATCAAATTTTAAAACTGTACGTACTGCCACGGATCGGCGTACGCGGGCCTATGACCGGCGCACGCCGATTCTAGTTAGAAACGATTTTTTTGTTTTTGAAACTTTGATAGCTTTAGGGCCAGGACTGGTATTGATTACCAGCCTTGACCCTGTTAGCTCCCCTCAGGGACCAGAACAGAAAAACAGTACCAAAGTGTATACCTTTGGCTTTTGAGATTTGAGAGATGTTTGAGCTTTGAACTTGAGGGTTGGATGATGGAGGGTGATAGATGTTTGACTGTGAGAAGTGTATGGAGGGGTCTCTTGTATACTCTTTCAATGAATGAAAGAAGAGCAAACAAGGAAACCAAGAAAAGAGAAAGAAATGGGCTTGAAGCTTAGGGAGCTAACCCTTTGGAAGACCAATGGAGGGGTTATATATAGGGGAAGAGGGAGAGAGAGGGGCTGAGGCCAGTCAAAGGGACTGGAGCCTTAGCCCTTAAGCCTTCATTCTCATTGGATGAGAGGGAATATGATGATGGGATATGTGTAAGATATGTCCCCCCGTCCGAGATTGCTTTTTCAATGAATTGGAAGGTTCCCATGTGTTGTAGACCCCTACCCATGGCTTCTGCATACTGGAAATGCTGAAAAACACAAGTTTGACCGAAAGTTGACTTGGCGTACGCCACTAAATACCTGGCGTACGCAAGGTCAACACTGGTCAACGGTCAAAGTTGACCGATGATTGACACGTGGCAGAGGACCAGCGCACGCCAATTGAGTACTAGCGTAAGCAAGTAGGGTTTTGTTGAGGCCTTTTGGTTCTGGTTTAGAGAGTTTGAAAGGGATTTGAAAGGGTTTTTGGAATGCTCAAAGCTCAAACACACTAACATTTCTGGGGTGTTCTTGATCCGTTTCATCATCGGGGCAACAAAAGACAGTAAAAGAACTAAATCTGGATAGTCCAGAATGGGGTGTCTACAGAAGCCCCCCTTTGACGGCACTTGGAGCACCATTTGTTTGAGTGGAGACAAGTAACGTCAAAGGTTGTCTAGACACCCTACTCTCGACTATCCTGAGCAAGATAAAGAAGGCATGAACCTTAAAGAACCTGGTCGGTGAGTTCAGCCCGACATATTATTTGAGAAAGACTGCTGCTCGCGGAGGGCAAAAGTTGGACGGGTGGACCGTCGTTGATTTTGAAATTGGACGGGCGGACCGTCGTTGATTTTGAATTGGACGAGTGGACCGTCTTTGATTTGAAATTGGACGGGTGGACCGTCGTTGATTTGAAATTGGACGGGTGGACCGTCGTTGATGGGGACCAAACCGTCCTCGATACAAAGAACTCCAACATCCACGGGTAAGTCGTGTCAGGTAGGTTAAATTCCATCTGTTGGGAATCAGAGCCAATCTCCTTATCAAAGACCATCCGAGACAAAGCAATAAGGCTGCTGGAAGATGCATTTGAAGCAAGACTGAAGGGAGGGTATTTGTTCAGGGCAGGCCGAGGCAGACTCTCCTGGGGAACACTTAGTCGCAGACGGACGGACCTATCGAATGGTATTCTGATCGTCGTTGACGAATTGAGCAAGACAATGTTCTGGTCGCCGTTGATGAATTGAACCGGACGATGTTCTGACCGCCGTTGATGAATTGAACGGGACGATGTTCTGATCGCCGTTGACTTGTGACGGTGGGTCATCGTTGAGGGACGACTCGTTAAACCATCGTTGACTTGTGACGGTGGGTCATTTTTAAGGGATGACTCGTTAAACCATCGTTGACTTGTGACGGTGGGTCATTTTTAAGGGATGACTCGTTAAACCATCGTTGAGTTGAGACGGTGGGTCATCGTTGAGGGACGACTCGTTAAACCATCGTTGATTTGAGACGGTGGGTCATCGTTGAGGGACGACTCGTTAAACCATCGTTGATTTGAGATGGTGGGTCATCGTTGAGGGACGACTCGTTAAACCATCGTTGATTTGAGACGGTGGGTCATCGTTGAGGGACGACTCGTTAAACCATCGTTGATTTGAGACGGTGGGTCATCGCTGAGGACGACTCGTTAAACCATCGTTGATTTGAGACGGTGGGTCATCGCTGAGGACGACTCGTTGAACCATCGTTGATTTGTGACGGTGGGTCATCGCTGAGGACGACTCGTTAAACCATCGTTGATTCGGGACGGTGGGTCATCGCTGAGGACGACTCGTTGAACCATCGTTGATTTGATTGAAAGAGGGTTTGAACTTTGTTGGGAAACGGGGATGGGCAGACCATCATTGAATGCCGAGGCGGACTCTCCTGGGGATTAATCAGTTGCGGACAAATCATTACCCTGGGGGATCGAACCTTTTTCGGCCTACAGAAACTTCAACAGCCATGGGTAGGTCGTGTCAGGTAGGTTAAATTCCATCTGTTGGGAACCAGAGCCAATCTCTTTATCAAAGACCATCCGAGACAGAGCAATAAGACTGTTGGAAGTTGCACTTGCTATACATAGATATGGATCAGGATAGGCGGACGGTTGTTATAGATTGATTAGACGGGCAGACCGCCGTTATGGTGATTGATTGGATGGGCGGCCGCTGAGTTGAACGGCGGGCGATATTCTGAATGCCGTGAAGGGTTGGAAGCGGGCGATATGGCTGATTGCCGTTGATGGATTGAAGTGGACGACATTCTGATCGTCGTTGCATTGAATTGACTTTGAGGACGACATGGCTGGCCGTCGTTGAATTGAGAAGGACGATATGACTGACCGTCGTTGATTTGAGAAGGACGATATGGCTGACCGTCGTTGATTGAATTGATTTGAAGGACGATATGGCTGACCGTCGTTGATTGGATTGATTTGAAGGACGATATGGCTGACCGTCGTTGATTGATTTGATTTGAAGGACGATATGGCTGACCGTCGTTGATTGAATTGATTTGAAGGGACGATATGGCTGACCGTCGTTGATTTGAGAAGGACGATATGGCTGACCGTCATTGATTTGAATTGATTACAAGGACGATATGGCTGACCGTCGTTGATTTGAATTGATTAGAAAGACGATATGGCTGACCGTCGTTGATTGATTTGATTTGGAGGACGATATGGCTGACCATCGTTGAAGTTGTGTGCTTGATATTTGTCATGGAGAAATGGATAGGGAGAACGACATGTGGCATCACCCTTTGCAATTGCACTATCCCAAAGCAGCAGCTCCGGTTTTAGTTCCAATAGTGACTAGATCCCAGGTGTGAACCCCCAAAATCCTGATTACTTGCTGCTTTCGATACTGGACAGGCATGCTTTAGCACTTGATAGACTTTTCCTATTTTCAACAGTTGATATACAATATGCAATGATATGTATTCAATTGTATGCACAAATTGAAAATGCAGATGCAAGCTAACGGCGGCTCCTAAGAGGACGATGACGCCTGAGGACTACCACTGAGTCTCCTTACTTCACTGCCAGCTACTTTTGAGTTTCGGGTTTGCGTGCCAAAATAGAGGGGCATTGAGCGGGCTGGTGGGCTGGTGTGCCTTAGTTGACATAGTAACGGTATTGGGCCAGTGTGCCCCTTCCTTGATGCTTAGGCAGATGTGCCCCATAGATATGTTTTGCTTTGCCATGGGCTGACATACTCTTGTTGTTCACACGATTCCACTGCTTGGATAGAAGATAGAAGCTAGGGTAGCAATGTAAAAGTTACATTTTTCAGTTTATTGACTCTCCTTTGAGACAGAGTGCATAAACCCACCACTAATATCTAATTTGCATTGACAAGTGAGCTGAGTCGACACACAGACACACGTATATGTATAGACTTGCCTAGCTCGAATGAAAAGAGAGAAGAAGCCCCAGGATAAGAGGCGGACTCTTAGATTCGCGGAAAAATGAAATCTTGGGCTTTGATGAGCCAAAAATTCAAATGTCCAGTGGACAGGTGAAACTGACGCTTACGTAAGGTCAAATAGATGTACAATGACCTGTACAAACAAATAAAATTGAGAAGAAAGCCCCAGAATGGGAAACAGATTAAAGCACTCGAAAATTGTCGCAAAGATGGACAAAAAGACGCAAAGAGATGACTCATATAGGCCCGGACTGAAACCGACACCCCCGTGCAGTCACATTAGGTCTGCATGATTTGCACGGTATGACAAAACTTGGCAAAAGCCACTTGAATAACATTCGAGGTGCTTTGAACTTGAGATGACAAGTTGGAGGCAGTAGCTGACTGCTTCTGAATACTGCTCGCATTGAAGAAGCGCGCAGGCTTGAGACCAACGGACATAACTTTGAATAAATGAGCATGAACCTCAAACTAGCGCACATGACTACAAGTTCGCTGTGCTTGCTCATACCAGACTTTGCTAAACTTAGAATAAACTGTGAGCCTGTTGGGGCCTCTAGCATTTCGTTCTGTTTTTGATGCTTCAGATATTTTAAGGCTTCTGCTCAGCTTTGAAATTGAAGAAGTAATTTGAAATAGGATTGAAAGACGAAAGCTTTTCCCCCTTCTGCACAACTAAAGCTTGTCACCTTCTTGACTATGGCGACGTTCCAAAGCCTTTGATCCAACTGACAGATTGCGACTGAACTTCAGGGAAGGATTTGTCAAAACATAGTCCATGCGGCCAATGTGGTACACCAAAGCCAAAACTTGAGATCCAGTTGTTAGAATATGATCGAGTCTCGAAGAGAGAGACTGCCTACGTATCCCCTTCTGGGGAATCAGGTCAGAACGTAGTTCGGGCCAAGGTTCACTCGTGTATTTCACCTCTCCTTTTACGCTCTAACTTTTGCCTAGTGCCACCTTTCAGGTTTCGGCCTAGAGAGCTTTCGACTTTTTGCCTATTTATTTTTGCTTAGACCGCCTCCTTAGGTTTTCAGTCTAACAGGCTGCTCTAAGTTTTGCTTGGAATCGCCCACCCTTGTGGTTTTCGATCCAACGAGCATCTCTCAAGGAAAAGTAGTACTTGAATTGATCCATGTAGACCACGGTATTGAATCCGTTGCCGTTGAGATTGATGAGCTTTGATTGTGGCCCCAGATAGAATGGCCTTGATAGTGAAAAGGGCATTACTGCTTTGGTTGGAAATGTCTCATTCCAAGTCACTTTTGCACCTTTTAATGTGCACTTGAGGGAACACTGTTGTTACTGTTTTGAACATGGTATAAGGCATGGAGGCTTCCGAGCTTTTGCTTTCTGGCTTGGCATCCGGTAGTAAAGGACTCAATGCTTCTTTATCTCATGATCGACACCAGGTGTGTCTTTGTGAGACTATGCCAAGATGTTGTTGAATTCATTGAACGGGCACAATGCTCTTCTGGTGACAGCGCCGTAACAATTTTGAAACTTCTGGAGGGGTTTACCTCATCTTTCAAGTTTATTAGAAATTACTTCTTCTTTTAGAGGCTGAGCATGCCTTTCGTCTTCCCTTTCGGCGAGGGAACACATTTCCTTGGGGAGATTCCCATCGAAATCTATCCCTTCGTCGTCAGGGTCGACATAGTTTATCGAAAAGCCAGCAAAGTACTTAGAAGCAGGATAATGCATATCATAAAGCCCTCGGGGTTGCCAAGTACAACAAAAAGACTCGAGTTGAGGATAGAAGCTACGACATGGAGGGCCAAGAGGCACAAATTCCGACTCAGAGCTAGACTTAGACGACTAGACAGACACTGTGTCAGACCCAGACTAAAAAGTGTCAATGCAAATTAGACGTGACTTGAAAATGCAACTTTTATAGTTACCCTTGACTTCCTTGCAGAGAGGTGGGAGTTTAGAGGACAACAGGCCCAAGCAACAGCACTTCATCCTCTTCGGCCAGACCCATTTGAGGGAACAGTCCCAAATTCTCATGATTGAAAGATCTCAGCCTTTCCGCTTTCTCCTTTGATCGATTAACCTTCCTCTTGAATTCCTCCTTTGTAGGCTCCTTATCACTGTCAATCCTGGTGTTGGCAGCAAGGACCTTGATTGCATCTATGACCATCAGGTTAACCTCGGGCTCGGATGGGGGAGACACGACTGGCTTGGATTGATTGAATATGGTGGAGGTAGGGTTGATTTGAGTGGAGCTGATGGATATCTGGCTAACATGTGGGTTAGAAACATGTTAAGGCAGGGGCTCAGAGATGACACTGGGCCTTGATGGGAGCGGAGCTGGGATGATGCCATTGTCGATGAGATCTTGAATGGCATGTCGAAGGCGGAAGTAGGCATTAGTGAGATGGCCAGGCATTTGATGGAAGGCACAATAGGCATTTGAATTGTAGGATGCCGGGAATGTTCGAGGCGAAGGAGCTGGAAGAAGTGGTTTGAGGAAGCCAGCTTCGAGGAGCTTCTCATAAACTGAGGACAACGGTGTGGAGAAGCGAGAGAAGGTCCTTGGTGGGTTCCGACGATCGGATTGAGGAACATGATGCACCCTTTTGCCTTTGGGATTGATTTCTTTATTGCACATATCCTCCCTTTCAGCATGGGCTTTGAAAAAGGATCCAACATTCTCCTTCGGGTAAGTCCTGCCTTCATGAAACTCAGCCAGGTCTTTGAACATGTCCTTCGAGCACTTTCCGACGGCAGGAGCGTGGCTGGCTTGAGAGGATTCCTTGATTAGCCCCTGATCCAGCTTTGACACGACGGAAGTAAAAAGGTCAACCAGCCCCTGGACCATATCCATTTGCTTGTCCATTTTCTGGTTCAGTTCCTGTATAGCCCTTTTCAGCTCAGCCAGTTCTGCTTGTGCTGCCATTTTGGATTGATGATTGATGAAGGTGATGGCCTAGAGCTTTGGACAGCAAAGTAAATGAGAACTCAGTGGCGTTCCTGCAGCAAGCTTTTGAAAGAATTTGAAAGAATGCAATGCACATGTCATCGTCGTCAGTGTCCTCCTAGACTCTAGAAACGAGTTTGTCTCATGACGTTCGGACGCTGCCAGAATCCTCAGATTTCTTTTCGATGGTGTATCCTTGTTTGAATCGACTAACACTAAGAGATGTCAAAATAGTCTAAGCCTTTGACTACTTTGTTCTCGAAGTTTCAACTTTGGAGGTCGGAACAACTCGGTGTAGATGACGTGATACCGGAACCGAAGTGGCGTAAGCAGCCTTGATGGTGTAAGTGATTAGCACTTTAACTTGGATGGTGTAAGTATCACGGCATTCTCTCCGTTGTTCCTACTTTTCTGTTTGAAACTTCGACTAGGTTTAGACAAGAGATTTAAACAGTCCTGATTTCCCAAAGTCTCGCTGACCCAAGGATTTTGGAAATTGATAACGTGCAACATCGGGATGCACGACTCGTCATCGGTCACGCAACATCCTAACAGCCACGAGGCAGACTCGAGACCAACCTAAAAGCCGCCCTAGCATGCTCCTACGCAAAACGGAATGTATGTATGTACAGACATGCGATAGGGAAAGCAGTAACACATAGACAGTTTATGGGGGTTAGATGCAAGTAATCCTACCCTGTAGGTTCCTGTCTTAGGTTGAAAGGTACTAGTGCTTTGTACGCATGTAGAGGCTGGTTTTGGCTTAAAGGGGTTCCTCTGACTAAAGTCGCGGTATACCTCCCACTGCAATGCGTGCAGCAAAGCAATGGTCGAACGGTATTACAACTCATCATCGTCCAAGGTTGTTGGGCATTCGAGGACCCCAGGCTCCAGTAAACTGTGCCGGTTACCCAAAACACCTCAACGGGGCTTATCCAACATCGATGCAAATGGAGAATGCCAAAGTTTGATTAAATGAGAAAGAATTGCAAAAGTTTGGGAAAATGCCTTTTGAAGCTTGGCTCACTTTTATTAATCAATATTTAGACAAAATTACACAAGTGAACAATAACAAAGTCCCAGTTCGGATTGGTCGGATACTGAGATCCTGTTACGTTACCATTCCGTTCTTCAGCAGCGCGGAGCGTACTGTTTTGCCAGACTTTTGAAGATTGTTCATCTATGTATTAATGCCTAAGTATTAATTAATGCAATGATCCCCAGCAGAGTCGCCACTGTGGGCACACGCCCCGAAAATCGCCCGATTTTGGTTTGTAAGAATTTGTTTGGGGGGCGGCCCTTTTGGAAAATAGCGCGGCGAAACGCTTCGATTCAGAGTCGCCACTCGGGTTTTAGCGGTGAGGCACCCAAGGAACCGAACTCGAAAACGCTTGCTACGTTTTGCTTCGATTTGAGAAAGGGTTGATTTGATTTGAAAAGGCGTAGACTGGTCCGTCGTCACCTTCGATATCTGAGGTTCGGGAGCCAGGTTACGAGAGGGGAAGGGTTTTATGGCACCCCTCTCGCCCAATCCGGAGATCGGTCTCTACTCGGGCATTTTTATCAAGACGTTTGCATTTTTCTCTCATTTGATCATTTTTGGCCAGTTAGGGCGGGGGAACAGTTAATAGGGATTAAAACGGTAACACGTTGCAGTTTGTATGACAAAATGTTTATGAATGATGATTTGCTTGAATCGATAGAATGAATATAGATTGAAAACAAGCACTGAGAGCAGTTTGAGCAGAATGGTGTATGCTGTCTCTCAGGTGCGTGAGCAGGCAACATATTGGCATGCAGTGGCCGAGGCTCTGCACGCCACCAAGAAGCTGGCGTACACCACCTTTTGTCACTCACAGCCTTTGTTCTCAACCCTCTGGGCTCTGGAATGGACCAGTGCACACCCAGGACAAACCACGCAGTTTATAATATAATCATATTTACAGATTATAGATAGCTGAAATGGCTTGAAGCCATGAAAATAGACTGGAAGCCCCATAAACAGAGTGGGGAGATAACAAGAGGCTAGGATTGAGCTATGATGCAATTGCCAGCCACTGGACCTTGGTATGAATGCCGTACGCCACTCATGAGAGGCCGTACGCCAGTTGTACCTCTTGTTCAGTGATTGGCTTTACATCATCTGGGCTCTGGAACATGACCAGAAAGATCCCAGGGGCCTTTGAAAGCAAAAGAAAACAAGTATTGCAATGCTACACCTATACAGTTCTAAATAAAGAAAGCTGGAAATTGGTTGTTAGCATGCAATAAGGTGATGAATAGACAAGAAATAAAGCATGAAACAAAGATCTAGACCCCATTTCACAACTGGAGTACGCCAGTTTTGGAGGACTCGGACCTGCGGTACGCCACCTAAAAGGTGGCGTACGCAGGGTCCAGACAGATCCCAGACAGATCAAATTTTAAAACTGTACGTACTGCCACGGATCGGCGTACGCGGGCCTATGACCGGCGCACGCCGATTCTAGTTAGAAACGATTTTTTTGTTTTTGAAACTTTGATAGCTTTAGGGCCAGGACTGGTATTGATTACCAGCCTTGACCCTGTTAGCTCCCCTCAGGGACCAGAACAGAAAAACAGTACCAAAGTGTATACCTTTGGCTTTTGAGATTTGAGAGATGTTTGAGCTTTGAACTTGAGGGTTGGATGATGGAGGGTGATAGATGTTTGACTGTGAGAAGTGTATGGAGGGGTCTCTTGTATACTCTTTCAATGAATGAAAGAAGAGCAAACAAGGAAACCAAGAAAAGAGAAAGAAATGGGCTTGAAGCTTAGGGAGCTAACCCTTTGGAAGACCAATGGAGGGGTTATATATAGGGGAAGAGGGAGAGAGAGGGGCTGAGGCCAGTCAAAGGGACTGGAGCCTTAGCCCTTAAGCCTTCATTCTCATTGGATGAGAGGGAATATGATGATGGGATATGTGTAAGATATGTCCCCCCGTCCGAGATTGCTTTTTCAATGAATTGGAAGGTTCCCATGTGTTGTAGACCCCTACCCATGGCTTCTGCATACTGGAAATGCTGAAAAACACAAGTTTGACCGAAAGTTGACTTGGCGTACGCCACTAAATACCTGGCGTACGCAAGGTCAACACTGGTCAACGGTCAAAGTTGACCGATGATTGACACGTGGCAGAGGACCAGCGCACGCCAATTGAGTACTAGCGTAAGCAAGTAGGGTTTTGTTGAGGCCTTTTGGTTCTGGTTTAGAGAGTTTGAAAGGGATTTGAAAGGGTTTTTGGAATGCTCAAAGCTCAAACACACTAACATTTCTGGGGTGTTCTTGATCCGTTTCATCATCGGGGCAACAAAAGACAGTAAAAGAACTAAATCCGGATAGTCCAGAATGGGGTGTCTACACTTTCTACCACCCACATGAACATTAATTCACCATCACTACCACCGCATTTCAACTCTGCTACCACCGTTTGCACTACATCTCAACCCTAACACCTTCGTTTTCATTTAACCACTGTCACAAACATGCGCGGCCACGACTTCATTCCTACGACGATCACACCACCCCATTCAATACCACCACGACTACTACGCTTCCCCCTCATCATCATAGTTTTAGGACCACATAACCACAGGCCTCCATTCCACCATCGGAACCCTTATTTGCTTCGTCAACATGATAGAGGGGGACCTTCCCCACAATCCCCCTGTAATTAGTCCTTTGATTCTCAGAGAGGAAAAAAAATCTGAAGTATAAACATAAGTTGAGGGATACATTACAGGGGAGGCATTCGATTTTTCCAATTGCGTCGTGCATTTGGTGGGATTGTCGAACCACCTCTAGGCATTTAGTGGCTCCAACGAGCTTTGAGTTTTTTTAATCTCGACCAATTTTTCGAAAACCAATATACATTATTTTTATGATTCAATCCCACAATCTTTTAACATTTTGAATACCCTTTATATCAACATAAAGTAGGCTTCGTTCCGTTTTAATGTTGGAGTGATTCAAGGATTTTTCCAACATAGGTTATTTTTCGACAAGTTGAGGGTAAAATTGTCATATCTTTTGACGTACAAGCAACTTTGGTGTCAAACAAAATCGGTTAATTCAAAAGTAGGACAGACAAGCTTTGCAACGGTTCAAAGCACGGGCAAATCGGAGATCGGGAGTGCCCGTGACCCGGCCGCGACTTCATTGGAACGACGACCGCTCCACCCCATTCAACACCACCACGACTACTACACTTCCACCTCATCATCATAGTTTTAGGACCACATAACCTTCGAATTGAGTATATTGTGAATGTTGTTTTGGGGTGGTGGTAGTTTTGAAGTGTTAACGATGAGCTTTAAAACTTAAAAATACTCCAAATCCAAACAAATTAGGAAAAGTTCTCAACTTTTTTAAATTGTCAAATAGTCTGCTTGTGCTCTTTGTTAGTGGTTATTATGTCCCTGTTGTGAAGGCGGTAGATATTAAAGTTGCAATCATTTTAAACTTATTTAGTGTGTTGGGTGGTGGTGAAATAAGGGTGGAAGTAACAGTGTAGTAGTACTTGAGAGGTTGTTGTGGTTATAGTGCGTCATTTGATTGGGTGGAGATGAAGTAGAAATATTGTGTTGAACTTATATCGGTCGAGGTGGTTGCGACTGTACTGAAGGGATGAGAAGGCGGTTGTCAAATTCTCATAGAGGTGATAGTTTTGTACTCTAAATGGTGAAGTGACAGTGCTGGTGGCGTACACGATCAAATTTCGGTTCGCAAAAATGTACGAGTCCCGCCTTGGGCAAATCCTTATGATGTAACGGTTTCTGACAATTTGATGATGTGTGGAAAGCCCTAAGAAATTTGTGAAACTCTTATGGAATTGACGAATACCTTATATTTAGGGATGTGCTTGTTGAAGGGAACTTAGAATGTGTCGATGGGCAGGGAAACGAATTTTAGCCTTTTTGACTAGGATGAACTTTGAATCGTTCTCCTTTTGACCAACTTTTTAGAAACTAAACTTATCGTTTTCATTGTTCATTTTAGTATCCTTTCAATACTTTGAAAACCGTATTAATCGTTGTATAATTGGTCATGATCGACTAAAAATGGGAGCGATGCGAGCGTTTTACCAAAATGAATAGTTTTTTTAACTCACTGAGAGTAAAATGGTGATGTCTTTTGATGTATAATTATTTTTAGATCCGAACTACTTGGGTTGGAAAGTGCATTGAACAAGCTTTCTAACGGTTCAAACCACGCGTAAAACGGAGTTCGGGAGTGTCCGGTGCAAGACCGTAAAGTTTAACTTGTTATGGAGGATGCGCCTGGGCGCATTGAAGTGCGCCTGGGGCGCATAAGCTTGCGCCTGAGGCTTATGCGCCCCAGGCGCAATGAGCTGCAAAAAAGGTAGAACTTTGCGGACTTGCCCTCGACACTGTCGAACTCCGATTTCCGTGTGATTTGAACTGTTAGAAAACTTGTTCAATTTACTTTCTAACCCAATTATTTTTTATCCAATAAATTTTGTCCATTATTTTAGCCCAGTGATTTTACAAAAACGTTGTGAAAATCCGACTTGCACACGCATTGTGTGTGCCCAGCCTCTAGTACTCACTGAAGCGTTTTATTGAACATGCCAAAGACAATCCATGGATCAAACAGAGGACCCATTGACAATTTGAATTTGACAAAACACACATTCCTCTCCCCGCATACGAATCTTTTACTCCCCCGCTCATCCTACTTTCTCTAAGCCCAAATGCAGAGCCAAAAAAAAAGAAGAAGAGCCGAGCGTGGGGAAGGGTAGACCCTCGCCTTCGTGTCTCCCAAAACAATTCAGTATTATGGCTTTGGATGTCCAAATCAAGTAAAAAAAATAGAACTGTGTTCGACTCCTTCTTTTTAAGCCATTCCAAATTCAAATAGTTTACTCTAGCAAAGCCATAAGTCTACTCTAGCACACAAATAAGGGAGAGAAGATTGAAAGTGGACAAACCTGAGATGGTGGAAAGGTGGGGGATTTGCTGAAATTTACCGGAAGAAGCAGCGATGGAGAGGACGAAGAAGCAGGCAGGGACAAAACTTTTTGGCAATTACAGCTTGAAACGCGAAGGAAATAGAACTGTGTGTGAAGAAAAGATACAAACACAATTAATTAGGAACGCTACGGCTAAGTAATCCAAATATGTGAAGGTAGTTTCATGAAATGGCAAACCAATTGCAGAGAGGATTACATTAAATGGGACCAATTGCAGTTGATACTTGATAGGGTAACTGGGATCTCGAAATGGAGGTTGCACTTTCAGGAAGATGAAGAGTTCGTGAAATGAGAAAGAGAGTTAGTGGGAGTGGATTTTGGTAACTGCTTTGGGTAGTTACTTTTGTTAAAATGGCAATTTAATCCTAACAGTTAATTTCTCTCTCTCTTTATCGTGCGTAATATTGGGATTCTTTTCAGGTTAATTTTGGAAAACGAAAAGCATGATAGGGGAGACACCAAAGGGGTGCTCTCCCTTTATATATTAGAATAGATAATCACGACCTCCAAATCGATACTCAATGAGCAAATCCCACCATTAATGAGGGTAAAAAAAACAGCATCCACACTACATAATCAAAAATCGAACGTAGCCGTAATAATTTACTTTGATAAATATGGAAAAGATGGCCTAGAAAAGTGATGCTATGCACCAAACCACGTGATCATGTAGAGGCAATAGATATACATATGGATAAGAGTTCTGAGAGGATAGGCAATAGATATACATACACGGATATGAGTTCTGAGAGGATAAGAAAAGTATGTACCGTGGAGTAGGTGGAGTACGGCTACGGTTCAGTTCTGGACTGGAGTAAAGTGAAGACGTAAAACCTTTCCTAGGCAGCGTGGATATCTATGCACAAGTGCTCTTCAGTGGTAAAACAAAGAGAGAAGAGGGAGTTTTTGGGTTTGGTGGGAGGGAAACTGACGTGGGGGTGGGTAGTTATTGTTTGGTAGTTATTGGGTTTGGTGGTTATTGGTGTTGATTTTGTCTATTATGCCCTTACAATTAAGTCTCTAATGAATTCAATTGGGTGTACGATTTTGGAAATGAAAAAGCATGACAAAAAAGGGGACACCAAAGTGGTGCTCTCCCTTTAATAGTTTTTTTAACCCACTGATAGTAAAATGGTGACGTCTTTTGATGTATAATTATTTTTTGATCTGAACTACTTGGGTTGGAAAGTGCATTGAACAAGCTTTCTAACGGCTCAAACCACGCGCAAAACGGAGTTCGGGAGTGTCCGGTGCAAGCCTGCAAAGTTTAACTTGTCGTGGAGGATGCGCCTGGGGCGCATTGAAGTGCGCCTGGGGCGCATAAGCTTGCGCCTGAGGCGCAATGAAGCTGCAAAAAAGGTCAAACTTTGCGGACTTGCCCCCGACACTCCCAAACTCCGATTTTTGCATGATTTGAACCGTTAGAAAGCTTGTTCAATTTACTTTTTAACCCAAGTATTTTTTATCCAATAAATTTTGTACATTAAAAGACGTGATTATTCTATTCTAAGTGGTTTAAAAAAGAGTCGTTTCGGTAAAATGCTCGCATGTCACTCATTTAAAATCGTATCAATACCCATTATATATCAATAAATAGAGTTTTAAAGGTACTTAAAGGTGGTGAAGTCCAACTACAAAAAGGCATTTAAGTTTTGTTTATAAAAAAACGGGTAGAAAGAAGGCTACAAAAAAAAATCGTTGGAGCCACTAGGCTAAAATACGTTCTTGGTTTCATTCGGTACTAAAATACCTAGTTCTTATGTATTTCTTTGTTACTCAAGAGTTCTGGAGAGTACATAGTGCATCTACACTCCACCAAAGTGTCGGTGAAACCGAGAACACAACAAAATTTGAGAATGTTTCCAAAACGAGAACACCAGGAGTGATTTAAGGATATTATATATATTTTAATCTAACTCAACCACATTGAAGTGCACCTGGGGCGCATAAACTTGTGCTTGAGGCTCAATAAAGGTGCTTGAATATTTTGAAACAGAGGTCGTAGTTGAATGAATCAACTTGGGCTGAAATTTCCGTCTTGCTAAGAAGAGATGGCTCAAGATGATCCACAAGTTCGAAGAAAAAATAGTGCCCTGCCTTTAGTATGGATAATCTCACTTGTCGCATAATATCCACTCAACGTACTGAAAGTATGGACAATCTTCTTCATAGAATTATGAACTTCACAAAAAATTTCCAATCATTAGGAAGAACAATGTGAAAAAAAATGAGATTTGCAGAAGAGTAAGAAGATTACCAATGCAAGCATAGTATGCTGCAAATTCGTGTTGAAGGCATAAACTGCTGTTGCAGGCAGCTAAAGTCTAGACAATAAGAATATACGATTTAACTGCCAATGAGTGAACCTTTGGGGGCTTTCGATTACTTTGTAGATCCTATATGTCAAGGCGAACAATTAGTCCACAAATATTTCTCGAAATTGAAAAAATCAAATTGCGTTGAATTCCGAAAAACCAAAATATTTCTGTCTCTCTCTCTCTCTCTCTCTCTAGTTTTTTTTATTACTATTTCCATAATTTCTGCTCCTGCCGCCATTGCTTGTTTCCTTTGCATTTCTACCATGAAATTCTGATTCCTGTGCACTTCAAGTTTATTCCCATCTTCATTTACTCTCGATTTGGCGGAACGGGTGAGAAAAGAGAAGAGACTAAGAGGGAAAAGAAAAGAAACGATTCTGTTTGGGATAAGAGAAGAGAGATCAAGAGAATGGGAAGGACAATGGTATGCTTCCATCTTATTAGTTGAATAATTCCTGAAAAAACTATAGTAAGAAATGTTATCCTCGATAAACGAGAGATGATAGAAGAGAAGGTAGTTGGATTTTGCGAGTAAGAGGGAGGAAAGACTGAAATACTTAGTAGTGGTCATGTTTTCTTTTGGCACTAATGTAGAGTTTGATTCTTTTCATTCATTTGTTTTTGCTTGTTTTTCATAGGGAGAAATACTAGTGTTTGGTATTTTTTTTTGTTCTATTCGGCCATGTCTCGATGAAATAAGTTCATAGGCCTGAGTTTGAAGCAAAGTAGTCCAGAGTTGAACTTTTCATTCTTTTTGTATTTTGTTTCTGGTTTTTTTTTTTTTTGATAAGTAAGATTCTTGTTTGATTGAGAGAAATCGTGTTGTGTTGTTCAGTTAAGCCATATACGGAAGATTGTAATTTGTAGTTCAATGGCCCGAGTTAAAACATAATGAGACATTGAACTATTTGTCTTCTGCTCAGTGCTCACAGATCTTCCACAATACTTCAACAACTAAACTACCTTTCTTTGGCCGACTACTTTGTTCTTCTGGTAATCGTGTAAAAAGACTCCCTGAACAATATAAGTCCTACTATTGATGTTAGATTTAGGGTAAGCAAAACAATATTAGGCCATTATTCATCGTACAAAAGTCTCGTGAAAATACAATGAGAATATCTTGTTTGATGCCTCTAGGGGAACATGCTGCCCCAATTGGTTCTGCACATAAATCTAGTAACTGGACCATTATGGTGTGGCCTGCTTTTCCCTCCACCAAAAGCTTTGAGATAAGTTAAATTCTATTATTAGCAATTTCTGGTGGAAGGGGGATCCGGAGGCCTTGGGCATCCATTTGCTTAATTGGGAAGCTATGCCTTTGCCAAAATCATGTGGAGGAATGGGGTTTACAGACTTCACGGCTTTCGATAATGCTCTTCTTGCTCGATGAGGGTGGAGGCTCATAAATTCCCGAATGCATACCGGGCTCGAATGACAAGAGGAACTATTACCCAAACTGTGGCTTCTTGGAGGCAGCTAGAGGAGCCAGGGCTTCGTGGGCATGGCCTTGGTCTAGTCTCATCAAGGGCAGGGATATCGGGTCTGGAGTCCTTCAAGATCAAATCTGTTAAGCAACAACAGTTTTCAATCCAGAAGGTTAGTGATGCCAAAGACCAAATCTCAGAGTCTTGGGATGTGAGAAAAGTTGATTCAAGAGGAAAAGAACACATATTCACACATATGCACTTCAAATGCATCCCACGTGCACACACAGCACACTCCCTCCCTCCTGGCATCTCCAAGCCAAACCCTGGTGTTCTGACCTCACTGATTGGAGTGGGGCTGGAAAAACGACACTAATGGTTGTGCTAGCAGGCCAGAATGCCTAAAGAAGGTAATTCTTGCTATTCCAGTGGCCCTTGGAAACCAGGAGGACAGACATGTTTGGCACTTCTCGCCAAAGGGCTCGTACTTGGTCAAATCGGTTTACAAAATGGACTGGGACACGTCTTGAGAGAAGAAAAGGACGGTGATACCTTCTTCTTCTTTCTCTCCACCTCCTACTGTTTCTAAAGCTATCTGGAATTTGAAGGTCCAACCGAAATTTAAACACTTTCGGTGGAGGGCATGTCAAAACCTTCTTGCAGCAAGGGACAACCTTCATAGGAGAATGATACTGGGTGCAAGGAGCGCCAAATCTACCACAAATTCCCAGAGACAGTTGAACGTACACATGCTATTCAGGTGTGAGTGGACACATGCCGTGTGGTTTGGTTGCGAAATGAATTTCAGAGTTGATCCTCAGAATCTTACATCGGTAATGCAATGGACAGTTCATATGTTGGAGTGCTTCCCAGAGAGGAATGAGTTTCCGGGCAAGGAAATAACCATTGGCTGGTAATATTTCGAAGGACAGGAATGATTATGTTTTCAGCCACAAAATAGTAGACCCCCTACAGGTTATCCAGGCTAAACTTCCTTTCTGCAACAGATGCTGATTGCACATCTGTTTCTGGTTTGCAAAGACAGATTGTTATTGGACAAATGGAGTTACGGGGAGTTTTAAAATTAACAGTGAATGTTTGAGATTGAAAATGTAAGCTCGTTAGTGATTTTGCATTTCTTACAAGCTGAAGTTACAGCTACCATTTATGCTTGTGCTCTTGCCAAGGCAATGAACTTATCAAGCATTAAAATTCAAGGAGACAAAGAGCAAGCATTTTTTTTGTGTGTGTGTTTCCGAAGACAATCACCAACGAGCTTACATTTGTAATGTTCGTTTAATGTCCTCAAAGTTCTCTCTTCTTTCTCCTGGTGTTCTAGAAAGGCAAATGAAGTAGCAAATCGGGTCGCAAAGGCTTGCAACAGCAACAATCTTGCCTCTTCTTGGACTGGTTATCCTACATCGGATTCCTTTCCTCCCGTGGGGCGTAGCCTCTTTGGCATTTTTCAGGATAAAAAAGAAAAAACCATTGTTAGTGCATAACCGGACCAAAACCAAACTGCAAGAGCAGTTCAGTTTCCAATTCTACCCGGTTAGTATCCGGATAATTTCTGTAAAATCATGGGACTGGAAAGCAGTTCATGAAACTAAAATGAATATAGTTCATGAAGTCTAAGAACAGCAGCAGCAACCCTCCATTCCAGAACAGGATCTCAGAACAGAAGCATTAACTTCCTCTTCCAGGTTTAAAACAGTATGCAGAACTTACAAAGGGATCACCATCTTTTTACCGTCCATTAGAACTGAGACTCCGGTTGAACTAATGCAAATTCAGAGAGGTTTGACGGCACAGAAAAGGCAAACATAATGACTAACAACCAGAAAATAGAAAGAGTACTAACGATGACCAAATTCATTCTCAATCATGTTGTGATTCAATCATGAAAGATGAAAACAGACATACCCGTAAGCACAGAGGGGTCGTCGCTGAGGTTGCTCATAACCCGGTTCATTGTAAGAGACTGAACGAAATAAAAATGCAAAAACATCTCCCCCTCATGCATCATTCCCTATTTCCCATAGATGTTACTGCATGATAAACATTTGCTCTCAGATCCCACACATGTGTGCACATTTATATACACAGATTTACTGTGTTAGAAAACCATGCTGAATGATTGGGATGACAACCATGGCAGAAGCTGGAATCTTTCATTTGGTTGGGCCAACATATGTGGAAGCGACTTCACTTTCTCAGAAGCTTTCAGCTTCTTGGGTTGTACCACAATGATATCATGTCCAACTGAGGTAGACAAGAATACAGTTCAGTTAACGAAGACCTTTTTGCTGAGTATAACCAGCTTGCAAATTGTACTCGGTCTCCCTTTAAACCAATGTACAGAACATGGCTTTTCTAAGTGGAACTAGTGATACTTCTCTTGAATTGTTTTCCACAACAATTACAAAAGCATGCATCTGAGATCAGATACTGAGTGCAAAATTAATTTCAATATGTTGCTCTTCCAAACAACAAAGCAATGCCAATGTTAAATTGAAGATAAAGTGCTTAAACTTTAAAATTACGATGAAGTCAAAAAACAAGGGTGGTCAATAAACTATCTTTTACTTATCAAAAAAAAAGAAGCCATCTATACATAGTCTAGTGTTCCTGCTGCATAATAAAGAACTACAGATATGATGTCTGGGGAAAACTCTTCCCCGCCAAACCAACAGAAAGCTAAACAAGACTATTGTAATTATGTTACATGTGATAATTTTCTTGTGCAATCTCATATGCTGTAGATTTGCACATCCGTTCATCAACTAAAACTGAAACTGCTAACTTTGCCCAAGGAGTCAATCTAGATAATTTGGCACAGGAACTCATTGGATGAGCTATCAACCGGAACTTTGTCAATACATAAAATTTGCAGCTGTCATGCAAAAGCTCAGTCTCGAATGAGGGCGGGCTCGACATGCAAATATAGTTTTCATTTCAATTTCCATCCATTTTCTTATCGAAGTCAGAGACCCACCAAGCTGTTAATCCAAACACCAAACAAAGGAAACCAACAATGCATTTCTCATATGCTGCTACCCATATACGGCATCCATGTAAACCCAATTTGGGAAGGGGGGAAAAAAAATCCTATATGCAAAAACAAAGATTCAAACTTGTCTTGTTTTCTCGAATTTCCCAAATCAATCATTAATGAGGGGAGGAGTGAACATAATTAAGGAGTTCAATCGATGAGAAACAATGTTAAGTGCAATAAAGAAGAAGGAGAACTGAGGGGTAAGTATGGAAGAAGAAGTTGATGATTTAATTCAGTGTACGAAGCTGAACCAATATTAAGAAACAAAAATGAAGAGAAATGCATCAAGGCCAGGTACCAATCTGAAATCGATTGACATGAAAATTTTCATGGTAAATGAATGTAATGGATTGTAGAAGATGATTGTCTCAGATCAATTCAAGATGAATCTTATAGGTAGAAATTTTCTGTGCAGTCCTCTCGATCACTTCAAAATGACGTAGTTTTCAATAACTTCGCATTTTGAGAATGCGAAGTGTAGTAACATGCGGCCAAGAGTAATTTAACGCGGTCAAGTGTAATTATTGGCGGCCAAGAGTAATTATTGGCGGCCAAGAGGCATGTAAAACACAAGAGCATCGTGCATAGTAACCACACTTTCAAAACTATGCGGCCAACAGTAATTAAATGCGGTCAATTGTAATTATTAGCGGCCAAAAGTAATTCTATCTGGCCAAGAGGAATGTATAACACAAAAGAATCGTGCATAGTAACCACGCTTTCAAAAGTTTACGGCCAAAAGTAATTAGTCACGGCCAAGGGTAGTTATTTGCGGCCAAGAGTAATTCTTCGCAGCGAAGATATTTAGTTTTGAGTAACTTCGCATGTTGAAGATGCTAAGTGTGTTGAAATTGTATTTTTTAAAAGTTTTAGCAGGAAAATTGAAAATCTCCCTCGTTATGTAAATGGGAAGACTCGAATAGCGCGAAGTTGATTGAAAAAATCGAATTGCGTCGAATTCCTGAAAACCCAAAGATTTCTCTCTCTCTCTCTCTCTCTAGTTTTTTTTTGATTATTATTTCCATAATTTCTGCTCCTGCCGCCATTGCTTGTTTCCTTCGCATTACTACCACGACCTTGAAATTCTGATTCATGTGTTCTTTAAGTCTATGCCCATCTTCATTCACTCTCCATTTGGTGAAATCGGTTAGAAAAGAGAAGAGACTAGGAGGGAAAAGAAAATAAAGGATTCAGTTTGGGATAAGAGAAGAGATCAAAAGAATGGGAAGGATGATGGTATGTTAATTTCCATCTTTATTAGTTGAATAATTCATGAAAAACTATAGTAAGAAATGTTATCCTTGATATTGTCTTATTCGGAAAAGATAAACGAGAGATGATAGAACTTAGAAGAGAAGGTAGTTGTATTTTACAAGCAAGAGGGAGGAAAGACTGTAATAATTAGTAGTGGTCATGTTTTCTTTTGGTACTAATGTAGAGTTTAATTCTTCTCATTCTGTTTTTTTTTTTGAACTGATTCTTCTCATTCTTTTGAATTTGCTTGTTTTTCATAGGGAGAAATACTAGTGCTTAGTGCTGTTTTTATTCTATTCAGCCATGTCTCGATGAAATAAGTTCATAGGCCTGAGTTCAAAGCGAATTACATTGAACTGTTTGGTTTTCTGCTGTATGCTGAGGACGAAACGGCTATTCATCTGGTCTTCCACTATAGTCTGCCTAATTCACAAATTTTTGGCCTGTTTTTTGGTCTTCTCTTCTGTGTTATATTTGTTCAGAGTGGAAAATATGCTTAGATGGACATCAGTACTTCTATTTCATCCTAATCTCCATTTGCTTAGGATATATTATTTTGGATAATATTTTCATGGGGAAGAAGAAAGTTGATGTCAGGTTTCCTGTTTTGAGTAGTCCAGAGTTGAACTTATAATTTTTTCGTATTTTGTTTCTGGTTTTGATTGAGAGAAATCGTGTTGTGTTGTTTAGTTAAGCCATATACCGAATACCGAAGATTGCAATTTGCAGTTCAATGGCCTGAGTTGAAACACAATGAGACATTGAACTATTTGGCTTCTGCTCACAGATCTTCCACTATACTTCAACTAAACTACCTTTCTTTGGCCTACTACCTTGTTCTTCTGGTAATAGTGTAAAATGACTCCGGAACAATATAAGTCCTGCTATTGATGTTAGCTTTACGGTAAGCAAAACAGTATTCAAACATTATTCATCGTACAAAAGTCTCGTGAAAATACAACCGTAAAATAGCTAAAAACAAGTACGGAAATAATCCGAAAATGAATTTAGCATGGGGTAAGTAGTTACACCCACCAAGTCTGAAAGTAAAATGAGTTCATGAAATCTAAGAACAGCAGCAGCAGCCCTCCATTCAAGAACAGCATCTCAGAACAGAAGCACTAACTTCCTCTTCCAGGTTTAAAACAGTATGCCGACCTTACAAAGGGATCACCATCTTTTTACTGTCCACTAGAACTGAGACTCTGGTTGAACTAATGCAAATTCAGAGAGGTTTGACGACACAGAAACGGCAAACATAATGACTAACAACCAGAAAATAGAAAGAGTACTAACCTTGTGATGACCAAATTCATTCTCAATCATGAAAGATGCAAACAGGCATACCCGTAAGGACAGAGAAGTCGTTGCGAAGGTTGCTCATAACCTGGTTCATTGTAAGATAAATTAAACGAAATAGTAATGCAAACACATCTCCCCCTCATGCGTCGTTCCCCATTTCCCCATAGATGTTAATGCATGATAAACATTTACTCTCAGATCCCACACGCATGCGCGCATTTATTTACAGATTTACTGTGTTAGAAAACCATGGCAATGAATGATTGGGATGACAGCCGTGGCCGAAGCTGGAATCTTTCATTTGGTTGGGCCAACATATGTGGATTCCAACAACAATGATCTTTTTCACAGTAGTCTTCTCGGTTAGTAAAGTTTCTCACTATGTCATGGGTCTGGTGAAGCTTTATCAAAATTTTAGAGCCATGGCCCTGCCGGCCAACCCTATGTCCACCCCTGAAGGAGACTGCATATATATGCATGTATCAACTCACCTGGAAACCTATAGAAGAATGCTTATATAAACATCTACACATGTCTGCACACAAACCTACAGTCTTGAAAAACAGCACATCCAAGTGAACCTAATCCATCCATTTTGAATACTTGACATTCTTCTTAGTTATTCTTTTAGGACCAGAGAGTTTTTCACCAGACATTGTTGTATCGCTATTAAGCATGAAAATAACAACCTTGATACAGGATACACATCTGCATATAGTGTACCACAAAGTTGTGCATATCTATTATGTATCAATCTAGAGAAGATAAAAATACACACATACATAACAAATGCTTATTCAACAAAAGAAGATGAAGCTCAGAGTGATAGGTGGAGGTGGAGGTGGAGTGGGAGAGGGAGATGGTGAGGGAGAGGGAGAGAGAAGAACTAGATACTCAGTGATGTACTGCAGCAACAAAGTGAAAAGCCTTAGTTTAGAGATGTGGGGACAGGCTTCGCGCTGTAACGCACGGGAGGTGACCGGCTATAGCAGGTAAACAGAAGTGCAGTCTCATTTCAATTACCGGCTTACTGCTATGTTTGGTTATGGTACTTGCCAAAATGACTATAAAGCCTACTCTAACCTAAGATAATAGACATATGTACAATGGCTCCAGCTGAGGAAAACTCTTCCCCGCCAAACCAACAGAAAACTATACAAGACTATTGTAATTATGTTACACGTAATAATTTTCTTCTCTTCTGCAATCTCATATGCTGTAGATTTGCACATCAGTTTTTCAACTAAAACTGAAAGTTGAAGAGACACCACTCACGTAAGTTTCAGGCACCTGTAGAATTCTTCCTTGGAATTACACTAACTAAAGCAGAACTAAGGCATGTTCAAACTCAGACACTGAGACAAGTACCATAGAAATTGAAGTATAACATCAAGTAATCATAAGTGCGGCACCATCCAAGTGAAGCAAGATTAAAAAAAAAAAAAAAAAAACAGAGAGACAACTAACATACCTTCATGCATGAAGTGAAACTGCTAATTTGCAAAGGAGTCAATTTCGATAATTTGGCACAGGAACTCATTGGATGAGCCATCAACCGGAACTTCATCAATACATAAAATTTGCGGCTGTCCAGCAAAAGCTCAGTCTTGAATGTGGGTTGGCTCAACATGGAAATATAGTTTTCATTCATTGAAGTTCTCTAAAATCGATTATCAAAGTCCACTTCCACTAGACTGCAAATAGGATTCAAACTTCAATTCCCACCAAAATATAGTTCAAAAGAACTACTTTTTTGTGAGACTATGTTGCGATTTGATCAACAATACCCAGCATATATTTCAATCCATTTTCTTATCGAAATCAGAGACCCACCAAGCAGTTAATCCAAACACCAAACAGAGGAAACCAATAATGCATTTTTCATATGCTGCTACCCATATACGGTATCCATCCATGTAAACCCAATTTGGGAAGGGGGTAAAAAAATCCCATATGCAAACACAAAGATTCAAGCTTGTCTTGTTTTCTTGAATTGGGATTCCCAAATCAATAAAAAACAAGGGGAGGAGAGAGCATAATTAAGGAGTTCAATTGATGAGATACAATGTTAAGTGCAATAAAGAAGAAGGAGAAGTGAGGGGTAAGTATGGAAGAAGAAATTGAGATTTGGGTTTTGAAGATTTGCTCAGTACTGTTTGTTTCTTACAGCAAAATTTCTCTGTTGGTGTTCGGTTATACGGGGAAGAAGATGGCGCTCATAGTATTTGTATTTTTAATTCAGTGTAGCCGAACCTATTTTAAGAAACAAAAATGAAGAGAAATGCATCAAGATCAGGTACCAATCTGAAATCGATTGGCAAGAAATTTTACATGGTAAATTATTGTAATGGATTGTACAAGATGATTGTCTCAGATGAATTCAACATGAATCTTACAGGTAGAAATTTTCCTGTGCGACTTCCCGAGAGTTCCGTGAACCACGATCACTCTAAAACGGCGTACTTTTCAGTGACTTCGTAAGTTCAGAATGCGAAGTATAGTTCCAGGCGGCCAAAAGTAAATAAACGCGGCCAAGAGTAATTATTAGCGGCTATAGGTAATTATAAGCGGCCAACATGTTTAAAAACACAAAAGCATCGCTTGTAGTAACCACGCTTTAAAAATAAGCAGCCAGAAGTAATTACAAGCGGCTAAGAGTAATTATTAGCGGCCAAAAGTAATTAATTGCGGGTAAAAAGTTTTGAGTAACTTTGCATGTTGAAGATGCAAAGTGTCTTGAAATTTTATTTTTTAAAAATTTTATCAAGAAAATCGAAAATCTCCCTCATTATTTTGATCTTGAAGCTCCCTCTTCAAATGGGGAGAACCGAATAGCTCGAAGTCGATTGAAAAAATTGAATTGCGTCCAATTCCTGAAAACCCAAAGATTTCTCTCTCTCTCTCTCTCTAGTTTTTTTTTTAATTATTATTTCCATAATTTCTGCTCCTGCCGCCATTGCTTGTTTCCTTTGCATTACTACCAAGGCCTTGAAATTCTGATTCATGTGTACTTTAAGTCTATGCCCATCTTCAATTACTCTCGATTTTGCGAAACCGGTTAGACAAAAGAGAAGAGACTAGGAGGGAAAAGAAAAGAAAAGAAAGGATTCAGTTTGGGATAAGAGAATAGAGATCAAAAGAATGGGAAGGATAATGGTATGTTTCCATCTTAGTACTAGTTGAACTAAGAAACGTTAACTCATTCAACAAAAGAGGTGGATGCATCTTGAAGAAAATGGTTTGGAATTGTTGACTGCGGTCATTTGAGCTTTCTTGAAATTTCGACCCTCTAGTTCTCCTCTGTAATTATTTGTTACGCCATTCACTGGCACCTGCAGAATTCTTCCCTGGAGTTACTTTCCACTCGCTCCGAAACGAACAGCAGAACTAAGGCGTGCTAAAACTAAGACAAGTACCTGAGCATTGAGGTATAACATCAAGTAATCATAACTAATAAGTTGGTGGAGATGAAGTAAAAATACATTGGTGAACTTATATCGGTCAAGGTGCCTGCGATTGTACTGAAGGGATCGATGAAAGGGCGGTTGTCAAATTCCGATAGTGGTGGTAGCACTGTATTCGAAATGGTCAAGTGACTGTGTTGGTGGCCTAGACGATCAAATTTGGCTTTGTAAATGTACAAGTCTCGCCTTGGGCGAATCTTCTTATATGATGAAAACGGTTTCTGACGATTTGATAATGTGTGGAAAGCTCTATGAACTTTGTGAAACTCTTGTGGAATTCACGAATAACTTATAATTAGGGATGTGTGTATTGAATGAAACTTAGAATGTGTAGATGGGCGTGGAAACATAATTTAGCCTTTTTGGCTATGATGATCTTTGAATCGGCCTCTTTTTGACCAACTTTTCATAAACTAAACATTATCATTTTCATTGTTTATTTCCATCATCTTTTAATACTTTGAAAACCTTATTTATTGCTTTATAATTGGTCATGATCCGATTAAAATGGGAGAGATGCAAGCGTATTACCAAAATGAGTAGGTTTTTTTGACCCACTAATAGTAAAATGGTGACATCTTTTGATGTATAAATATTTTTTTATCCAAACTACTTGGTTTGGAAAGCGTGTTGAACAAGTTTTTTTAACGGTTTAAATCACGCCCAAAACGGAATTCGAAAGTGTCCAGTGCAAGCTCGCAAAGTTTGATTTGTTGTGTAGCTTTGAGGATGCACCTGGGGCGTATAAACTTGCGCAATAAAGCTGCAAAACAAGTTAAACTTTGCAGACTTGCCCCAGACACTCTCAAGCTCCGATTTGCATGTGGTTTGAACTTTTAAAAAGCCTGTTCAATCTACTTTCTAACCCAAGTATAATAGATCCAATAAAATTTGTACATTAAAAGGCGTGAACATTTTACTATAAGTGGTTCAAAAAATAATTTATTTAAGTAAAATGCTCAAATGTCACTCATTTTAAATCGTATCGAGACCCATTAAATATCAATAAATAGAGTTTTTAAGGTACTAAAAGATGGTAAAATCCAACCACAAAGACAATTAAGTTTTGTTTATGAAAAGGGGTAGAAAGAAGGCTAGCACAAAAATCGTTGGAGCTGCTAGGCTAAAACACGTTCTAAGTTTCATTTGGTACTCAAATACCTAGTTCTTATGTAGTTCTTCATTACTTAAGTGTTCTGGAGAGTTCATAGTGCATCCACACTCCACCGAAGTGTAGATAAAACCAAGAACACACAACAAAAATTTGAGAATGTTTTTAAACGAGAACACCGAAAATGATTGAGGGTATTTTATATATTTAATCTGCCTCAATCACATTACAACTACGACCCCACTATCTTCACAACGCATAGAGAACATTCTCTGCTCATGAATAAAAAAATTGTATTCACAAGATTAAGATTCATCACTACATCAAAACTAAACTTAAAAGAATTGACTCTGGTGATCTTTGAATTGGCCTCCTTTTTACCAATTTTTCATAAACTAAACTTTATCATTTTCATTGTTTGTTTCCATCATCTTTTAATACTTTGAAAACCTTATTTATCATTGTATAATCGGTTATGATCCGATTAAAAATGAGAGAGATGCGAGCGTTTTATCAAAATGAATAGTTTTTTTAACCTACTGAGAGCAAAATGGTGACGTCTGCTGACATATAAATAATTTTTGACCCAAACTACTTAGGTTGAAAAGTGCGTTGAACAAGCTTTCTAACGGTTAAACCACATGCAAAACAGAGTTCGGGAGTGTCTGGTGCAAGCCCGCAAAGTTTGACTTGTTGTGCAGCTTTGACGATGCGCCCAGGGGCATTGAAGTGCGCCTCAAGTGCATAAACTTTGAGGCGCAATAAATCTGCAAGACAGGTCAAACTTTGCGGGCTTGCACTGGACACTTCTGAACTCCGTTTTGCACGTGGTTTGAATCGTTAGAAAGCTTGTTCAATGCACTTTCCAACCCAAGTAGTTTGGATCAAATATTATATATACATCAAAAGACGTCACCATTTTACTCTTAGTGCGTCTTCCACCATAGTTTACCTAATCAGAAATTTATGGGCCTGTTTTTGGTCTTCTCATCTGTGTTCTATTTGTTCAGAGTGGAATATATGCTTAGATGGGCGATAATACTTCTTTATTGCATTCTGTAGGTGCGGTCAGAATTGCTAGTTTGAAATGAGAGACGACTATTTGACCCTACAATAGCAAAAGGACACGTGGAGGTGGGACCCGCGTGAGAAGAATAGTTGACCATCCCATGAAACAATGATGCGTGCGTAGACACGGCCAGCAGTCGCCTCCGCGGAAGAGTCTCCGCGGAGGGGTATCACGGAAAAGTGCGAGCATCCGCGGATCAAATCCGCGGACTTCGCGCGTTGATATCACCCGCGGGATTTATACTAACATCCCTTGGGTCCCCCCGATCTCGTGACTACGGGGAGACCCCATTTGGGGAAGTGAAAGAACCGTGGGGCCTCCGCCCCAGGCCCAGAGGCAGGGTCCTGGGGAAGGAACCCCGCGGAGCAAGAGAACGATCGTTGCAGGTCGCGACCTCGCTACAGCGGGAATTGGGGAATTTCTTGTGGTTTGGTGGCTTGGAGTTGGAGGTAACGCCGCGGGAAAATGAGTCCTCCCACGGAAAATCGTCCGCGGGAAGGCAAGCTTTCCCAAGGCCAGGAAGTACATGAGGGACACGTGTCGGGAATTAATAGGAGCGCCGTCCTGGGCCTGACCTAGGCCCAAGTGCCCTATAAATACCCCTGATATTCCCAGTGATTGATGACGACTTTTTTCTGGAAAAAGGTGAGTGAACACTGAATTTGAGGGAGGAGAACATTCTTCCTCAGAGAAACGGGTGACCTCACTTGCCTAAACCCGAAAAAGGTTGAGTACCAGGCAGAAAACAAAGGAGACACGTTGCCTCTGTTCAGCCCGTACTTCTTGCTCCCATTCCTCCTCCCCGCGAGACCTCCCTTCTCTCCCTTTGACTAGTCATCAACCAATCGCACATCTCCAGCTCGCAGATAGTTACACGTAAGCGGTCCTACACGAAACCCACTGTGTGGCCCGTGATCCTCGTTCTGGTTCCTTCCTCCGCTGGCCCGGTGGTTCCCTAGCCTTCTCCGCCTAGCCTGCACAAGGAACGCACGACTAAGACCTGGCCGGGGGTTGCCCGGCAAGGCCCTCCGGCGAGAGGATGAGTATGTGCAGAGAGTGGGAAGAGACTAGGGTTTTGAGTGAGTATTCGCGTTTATGAGTGCGTACCTTCCCAGAGGCATCATCCTTTTGTATTTATAGAATCTTCCTGGCTTGCTCTCCAAGCACGGGCATGTGCCTTGCGCGGGCTAAGCGGCGTCATCGTGACGTCACCGTCCAGATCTGGTAACCGCTTTTGGGGGGTGAGCTGGCATGACCCATGTGCGCTTATGATTATCCTTTGGCGTAACCGTCTCCGCGCGTGGGTGGGCACGTGGCTGCGCCGGTGGCCGAGGCCGTAGATCATGGGCTAGGCCGAGCATAAGGGTATGCTGAGCCCGAAAGGAATCGGGCTAGGCAAGTATCGTCAGTGGAGCCACCCGTGGTTGGTGGCCGAGCTTGGCGGAGATATTCCCCGTCGCCGGATGCAAGGTGAAGGCGAAGCCGACGACCGGTATGCCTCGGCTTAGGGCCGAGCACAGGTGGAATGGGGCCACTGCCCTAACGGCAGCCGAAGGTGGCAGAGGATTGGAAACGGTCCATGGTGGAAACACAATTAAGCTCGGCCCGCAACACCCACCATCTACACATCCTAATCTCAGTTTGCTTAGAATATTGAGTATAGTACTTTTCATGGGAAAGGAGAAAATTGATGTCGTGTTTCCTGTTTTGCGTTGTTCAGAGTTCAAATATTTTCGTTCTTTTCATTTTTTCGTTTCTGGTTTCGATTGCGAGAAATTGTGCTGTGTTTTGTTGTGTTGTTTAGGTAAGCCCTATATTAATTTGGATTTCAAAACAGATGAGACATTGAACCATTTGTCTTCTGCTCACAAATCTTCCACTGTAGTTCAACTAAACTACCTTCTTTGGCTTACTTCTGTTCTTCTGGTAATAGTGTAGAAAGACTCCAGAACAATATAAGTCCGCTTTATCAATGTTTTAGTAGCTTTGGTTGCATGTTTGAGTCTGACGTAGGCCTCCAAACCTTGGGGTCATTGGAGGGTTTGCCTGATCATTAACTTCATGGTCCCTAAATTAGTTAAGGTGTGCGTAAGTTATCCCGAACATCCGATAATAAAAAAAGAAACCAAAACCATTTTGAATGGTATTACAAAGCTGAGAACCAAAACATGACCATTATTCATACACAACCAGACCAAAATCAAACCACAAAACCAGTACGGTTTTGATTCAAATTTCGATTCTGCCTTGAGCATCTAAATAATTCCCCCAAAAAAATTATAGGAGTAAATCAGCAAAGCAGTTAGTAGAATGGCACTTTTTTGCGTGTTTCTGAAGACGACACCTTGGGTATGTGCTAAAGTTATTTATGATGTTTGTTTGATGGAGAGTTGTCTCTTTCTTTCTCCTGGATTGTAAACTAGAGCCATGCTTTATATTGAAAGAGTGAGACTACTACTGGTTTCAAACGTAAAGACATCTTATTTTTAGGGGACATGACTTTGATCATATTGATTTTTTTTTTTTACAATACATTGATGATAGAAGCAATGATGCATGCTAATTGCTGATTTGGTTTTGTGTTGGTAGTATTGATTCCGTGATTACAATTTACAATATATGTTCATAATAAATAATATTGATCGGGTGATGAAATTAACAGGAAAAACAGGGTTCATTGCGGGATTGTCGATTATCGCTTGTTCAAGGCACAATAACTTTGTTCAGCTCCAAGGCTGGTGTGCTTAGAAGGGAGAATTGCTACTAGGCCCAATGGGATGCTTGATAAATTCCAGTACGAAGAATCTGAAGAGGGGAATCCCCTGAAATGCTACATAGGTACAATACTGCAGTTGGGTTGGCCTGCTGCATCAAGAATTTGAGCCACAAGTGATTCATTGAGGCATAAAGACTAAACATAATACTAGATGCGAATGACTGACTTTGGGATCGAGCACTCCCCTTGGTTAGGGGTTCGATTCCCCACTGAGTGAGTATTCTGATAGTAAGTGGAGGGCCGTGATAGTAAGTGGAGAGCCGTGACTGGTGTGGCCGCGCTAGTTCCCCTGAGGTTTGGGTTGTGTAGTTGGGTCCAATTGTGGCTCGTAGGGTAGTTCCTCGGTTATCAAAAAAAAAAAAAAAATGGCGTAAAAAGACTCCAGAACAATACAAGTCCTCTTATCAATGTTTAGTAGCTCTTGGCCAAGCAAAATAGCGTTCAAATATGTAAGTCCTGATATCTTGTTATCTTGTGCAGGTTTAAGGATGCGCCTGGGCGCAATTAAGTTGCAAAATAGGTCAAACTTTGAGGACTTGTTCCGGACACTCCCGAACTCCGATTTGCGAGTGGTTTGAACCGTTAGAAAGCTTATTCAATTTACTTTCTAACCCAAGTATTTTGGATCCAAAATTTTTTGTACATTGAAAAACTTGAATGTTTTATCCTAACTGGCTAAAAAAATAATTCATTTCGGTAGAAAGAACGGGTGAAATTAAGATGTCGAAATCCATTATATATCGTATCGAGACCCATTATATATATCAGTAAATATATTTTTTAAGGTACTAAAAGATGTTAAAATCCAACCGCAAAGAAATTTAACTTTCATTTATGAAAGAGAAGTAGAAGGAAGGTTATCACAAAAATCATTTGAGCTGTTAAGGCTAAAACACGTACTTGAGACTCTCAAGTTATGAGGTTGTTGTGATACTGTGTCAATCGATTGGGTGGAGATGAAGTAAAAATACAGTGGTGAAATATAGTTGTCAAGGTGTTGGCGACTGTATTGAAGGGGTGAAAGGGCCGTGGTCAAATTCCGATAGTGGTGGTAGCGTAGACGATCAAATTTGGCTTCGTAATGTACAAGTCTTGCCTTGGGCGAAACCTTACAATAAAACGGTTTTTGACGATTTGATGATGTGTGGAAAAGCCCTATGAACTTTGTGAAACTCCTACGGAATTGATGAATAACTTATAATTAGGGATGTGCTCATTGAATGGAACTTAGAATGGGCGCGGAAACGTATTTCAGCCTTTTTGGCACCAGTGATCTTTGAATTGGTCTCCTTTTGACCAACTTTTCATAAGCTAAAATTTATCATTTTCTTTTAATACTTTGAAAACCTTATTTATCGTTGTATAATTGGTCATGATCTGATTAAAAATGGGAGAGATGTGAGCATTTTACCAAAATGAATAGTTTTTTGACCCACTGAGAGTAAAATGGCGACGTCTTTTGATGTATAGATAGTTTTTGATCCAAACTTCTTGGGTTGGAAAGTGTGTTACTCTTGGCTGAGAATTACTTTTGGCCGCTTCGAATTGCACTTGGCCGCGTCGAATTGCTCTTTTCCGCATCGAATTGCACTTGGCCACATCGAATTATTCTTGGCCACATTTAATTTGCATTTGGCCGCAAAGAATTGCAAGACCATAAAGTAATTCGATACAGCCACGTGTAATTCCATGCGGCCAAGAGTAATTCATCGCAGCCAGGAGTAATTCTTCGCGGCCAAGAGTAATATTTTGAGCCATGAGTAATTCTTTGCGGCCAGAAGTAATTATAAGCTAAACTTTATCATTTTCATTGTTTGTTTTAGTTGTCTTTAATACTTTGAAAACCCTATTTATCGTTGTCTAATTGGTCATGATCCGATTAAAAATGGGAGAGATGCGAGCGTTTTACCAAAATGAATAGTTTTTTGACCCACTGACAGTAAAATGGTGACCTCTTCTGATGTATACATAGTTTTTATCCAAACTTCTTGGGTTGGAAAGTGTGTTGAACAAGCTTTTTAACGGTTCAAACTATGCGCAAAATGGAGTTCGGGAGTGTCCGGTGCAAACTCGCAAAGTTTGACTTGTTGTGCAGCTTTGAGGATGCGCCTGGGCGCATTAAAGAGCGCCTGGGGCGCATAAGCTTGCGCCTGAGGCGTAATAAAACAGCAAAATAGGTCAAACTTTGCAGATTTGCCCTGGACACTCCTGAACTCCTATTTGCGCATGGTTTGAACTGTTGGAAAGCTTATTTAATTTACTTTCTAAACCAAGTATTTTGGATCCAAATTATTCTGTACATTAAAAGATGGGAATATTTTATTCTAAGTGGTTAAAAAAACAATTCATTTCGGTGAAATGATTGCATGTCACTTATTTTAAATCGTATCGAGACCCATTATATATCAATAAATAGAGTTTTTAAGGTACTAAAAGATGTTGAAATCCAACCACAAAAAAATTAAGTTTCGTTTATGAAAGAGGGGAAGAAAGAAGGCTAGCACAAAAATTGTTGGAGCCGTTTGGCTAAAATACGTACTTGAGAGGTTATTGTGGTGATAGTGTGTCAATTGATTGTGTGGAGATGAAGTAAGACTACATTTGTCTGCACATATATATGCAACCCAACATTTCAAACATGCATTTGTCGGGTAAATTTACGTCAGCAATACTGTAGTCTTGAAAAACAGCACATCCAAGTGAACCTATTCCATGCATTTCGAATACTTGACATTTCTTCTCAGTTGCTTTTTTAGGATCAGAGAGGTTTTCCCTGGATGTTGTATTGCAATTAAGCATGGATATGCATCAATCTAGAGAAGATATTAATACAAACGTACATAAAAAACGCTTAGTCAACAAAAAAAGATGAAGTTCATAGTGATAGGTGAGAGGGAAAGGGCGAGAGAACTCGATACTCTGTGATGTACTGCAGCATCGAAGTGAAAAGCCATATTTAGCGATGTGGGGACAGGCTTCACGTTGTAAAGCGAGGGAGGTGATCGGATATAGGAGGAAAAAGAAGTGGGAATCGGCTAAACTTAGCATAAGTCACTTGCTATCACATTAATTTTCTACATCTGAATTGATTATGCAAAGAAATAATAAGAAAAATGGCAGTAACCCATCCATGATTACAGCCGTTTTGTGCACACTTTCTCACAGGCAATAGTAGACTCCACAACTAAGTACAGTGGGGTCACAATTACTTGTGGAGGAGGAGATTGTGTAAAAGAGTGTCAAGAAAAATGGCTAACTGGCATTTGCTCGACCAATAAATGAGGCAAATTGGGAAATTCTGGGGAGATAGATTGCGAACGGCTGTTTCAAGCATCTGATACTCTTTTAATATCTAGGCTCGAGGATGCGTTATGGCATTTGAATGCAATTCTCTTCAAAAGATCATTGACTGTTCAAGTGGAATGATCTCCATTTACTGCTAAACCAGTGAGAGTACCTTCAAAGTCGTAGCCAGGATTGAAGATAAATTCTAGCCCATTGATAAATGACAGCCCTACCTATGACCTCGACTACAAAAATTATTGACAACGAATGATCCTTTCTATCAACAAGCTGAATCTTGTGTCCAGCTATTTTGGCCAATACTTGCCATAAAATGCAGATTTCAGACTCTTCCATCACAGAAAAAGCAGCAATCAAAGATGAAATATGGTTCAAACTTCAATTCCCACCAAAATATGGTTCAAAAGAACTACTACTTTTTTGTGTGACAATGTCTTGATCTGATCAACAATACCCAGCACATACTTCGATCCATTTTCTTATTGAAATCAGAGACCCACCAAGCTGTTAATCCAAACACCAAACAAACGAAACCAACAATGCATTTTTCATATGCTTCTACCCATATACGGTATCCTTGTAACCCAATTCGAACAAAGATTCAAACTTGTCTTGTTTTCCTGAATTTCCCAAATCAATCAAAAACAAGGGGAGGAGAGAACATAATTAAGGAGTTCAATCGATGAGATACAATGTTAAGTGCAATAAAGAAGAAGGAGAACTGAGGGGTAAGTATGGAAGAAGAAGTTGAGATTTGGGTTTTGAAGATTTGCCCACAATTGTTTCTTCCTTCAAAATTTCTCCATTGATTCTGGTGTTTGGTTATCTGAGGAAGAAGATGGCGCTCATAGTTTTGAAGAGATAGGGAAACGATGGTTTTAATTCAGTACCAATCTAAAATTGATTGACATGAGAGTTCTGTCAACCACTATCACTTTAAAACGGTGTAGTTTCAGTAACTTCGCATGTTCAGAATGCGAAGTGTAGTTCCACGCGGCCAGAATTAATTCAAAGCGGCCAATAGTAATTATTAGCGGCCATAAGTAATTCTACGCTTCCAAGAGGCCTATAAAACACAAGAGCATCGTGTGTAATAACCACGATTTCTAAAATACGCGGCCAAAAGTAATTACACGTGGCCAAGGGTAATTGGTAGCAGCCAAGAGTAATTCTATACGGCCAAGAGCATCAAAACTACGATACCATCTACTTGGTACAAATAATTTTTTATCCGAACTACTTTGGTTGGAAAGTGCATTGAACAAGTTTTCTAACGGTTCCAACCACGCGCAAAACGGAATTCGAAAGTGTCTGGTGCAAGCCCGCAAAGTTTGACTTATTGTGCAGCTTTGAGGATGCGCCCGGGCGCAATAAAGCTGCAAAACAGGTCAAACTTTGCTGACTTGTCCCGGATACTTTCGAACTCCGATTTGCGCTTGGTTTGAACCATTAGAAACTTGTTTAATAGGATGCACCCGGGTGCATTGAAGTGCGCCTGGGGCGCACAAACTTGCGCCAGAGGCGCAATAAAACTGCAAAACATGTCAAACTTTACGGACTTGTCCCGGACACTCCTGAATTCCGATTTGCGCTTGGTTTGAACCATTAGAACACTTGTTTAATTTAATTTCTAACTCAAGTATTTTAGATCCAAAAAATTTTGTACATTAAAAGGCGTGAATATTTTATTCAAAGTGGTTCAAAAAATAATTCATTTCAGTAAAATGCTTGCATGCCACTCATTTTAAATCATATTGAGACCCATTACATATCAATACGTATAGTTTTTAAGGTACTAAAAGATGGTGAAATCCAACCACAAAGACATTTAAGTTTGGTTTATGAAAAAGGGTAGAAAGAAGGCTAGCACAAAAATCGTTGGAACCATTAGGCTAAAACACGTTCTAAGTTTTATTCGGTACTCAAATCCCTAGTTCTTAGATCTCCTTGATCTGTTCGGAGTATTCTGCACAGTTGAAGTCGAGGTGGTTTTAGAGAGAGACAGTGGTTGTGTTTCGAGTCTCTCTCTGTGCGTTGGAGGACGACGGTGGATGCTGAACTGAACGCATTTTTTTACTTAGTTAATGACGAAAGCGTGTTTGTCAACCAAGCATTCTAATCCACTGGCCATGATCTTTTATTCCCTGGCCGCGGCAAATCACTCTTGGCCGCTAAAAATTTCACTTAAACCCCTAAAAATGGGTCTTGGCCGCGAGAAATGGCTCCTAGTCGAACTTATGCGGAAAGCGTGTTTGTCAACCACGCATTGTGATCCACGGTCAGTGCTCTTTTCTTCCCTGGCCGCCGCAAATTACTATTGGCCACTTAAAATTGCACTTGGCCGCTTAAAACTGCAATTGGCCGCTTAAGATTGCACTTGGCCATTTAAAACTACTTTAGACCGCTTAAAATTGCAGTTGGCCACTGAAAACTACACTTGGCCACATAAAATTACAGTTGGCCGCTGAAAACTACACTTGGCGGCAGAAAACTACGTACACTTGCCCGCTTAAAATTGCAGTTGGCCGCCTAAAACTACAGTTGGCCTCTAAAAACTATACTTGGCCGCCTAAAATTGCACTTGACCGCTGAAAACTACACTTGGCCTCTTAAAACTACTGTTGGCCGCGAGAAATTGGTCCCAGTCATATTTTATGCAGAAAGTGTGTTTGTCAATCACGCATTTTGATCTACTGGCCGTGATCTTTTGTTCCCTGGCCTCAGAAAATTGCTTGTCAACGCTAAATCTTGCTCTTGGCCACGGGAAATTGCTCCTACTCCATTTTTTAGAAAAATGTGTTTATCAATGACCCCCTTTCCTGTAGCCGCAAAATCAATACTTCCTAGCCACAAACTATGTTCCTTATTGTACTCCCTCCGTCCCACTTTAAATATTTTCTACGGCTAATCCGTGCATTTCAAAACCCAAAAAATATATTCCTATATATTGTTTTATTAGTTTTGGCATCAAATTAAAGTATTCATTTAATTTGGTGTAAACAAATAAGTTTTTTTTCGGAGTTTAAAAATGCACGAATTCTCGTAAGGCCGGGACATTTAAATTGGGAAGGTAAAAATATATGTTTCTTAACGTAATTTTTTATTTCTTCCGTGCTTTTCCCCCACAATTTCCCTTTTCTTCTCAAGGAATGACATTCTATGTTACTACATCCGTCCCCATGTAATAGTGTTTTTTGAAAATTCGTATTATGCAATTTTGAAAATATTGTCTAATAAACTAATTGAGATCTACATCAAATAAGATCCACATTAGATGTAAAATTTATCAGCAATTTAAAAGTAGTCAAATGATATTCACACTTCTTCTTTTTTTATGAACGTACTTTATCCATTGTCTTTTTAGTGCAACTTTTATGTATAATTTTTCGCTATAAGCAAAAAAATGGAGGGCGTTTATAAAAAGGGTCCCTTTTTTAAAAATGCATTCCATTCCTTGTCTTTCAGTGCAACTTTTATGTGTAATTTTTTACTAAACGACAAAAAATGGAGTGCATTTATATATTAAAAAAAGAATGAAAATCATTCCCCTAAAAATATAACCCATTTAAAAAACACAAAATTTATTACCATTAAATGGGGACGGAGGGAGGATTTAACACTAGTGGTTGAGCCGACTTGTCTATTAGGCCAGTGACGAATATGAGCTTTCGGCCTCAGATTTGAGAATGACCTATTTTTTTTATGAATACTATATATATTTATTTGGAAAAATTAATTCATTTTTATACTGTGTTAAAAAGAGTTCTGAATTGGATGACGATTTAAGTAAATCCATTGGCATACCAAACTTGATGTGCAACTTTGGTGAAGTTATTTTTGGTGTCAAATTGTGCAATAAGTTTTGCTTTGCTAATCCTTTGTCAAATTTCATATTAGTGATTCTCTTACCTTTATGGTTTTACAAAATGACACATTATCTACTCATATATTCGAGCAAATTTTATGTTTCAAGGTTTTTTTTTTTTATCATTTGTTGTGTGTTTAATAGTGCCCCCACCGAACAAGATTTCTGGCTAGCCGACCGCTTGCCACCCAAAACCCTTCTGATTCCTCCTCTATCCTTTCATCCTTCTAAGGGAAAAGAATCACAATTGTACAAAAATAACTTTTTCTCTTTTTTTGACTTTGCACTGAAGCATGTCAAAAAAGACTTTGCAAAATAATTCTAACACGGTAAACACGCATATGCCACCAAATCAATCACCCTTTGGGCTGAAAGGTTGCAGTCTCCTTTGGATTGATCATAAAAGGCACCTGTAAGCAATAAAGGGTTAATGAAATCGTACTCACACCGCTTCAATGTTTTCTCAATTACATAGTCATAGTGTTGTTGTAGTCATCAGATAGCACAAATTTTTCGATAAGTACAAAACAAAATATGCAGGGGTTGACCTCAACCATAGCAAGAAAGTACGGCAACCCGTGTCAGATTCCAACAGAACGACTGCGTAACATATACAACTTTTCCAACAACAAATGAACCAACTTGGGTAAGAAAGAGTACAATTACATCTCAGATCCGCTCCTTAATGTTGTTTAGATGAGCTATAAAATAGTCATTTCAAGTATCCGTAAGTACTCCCACTAAGCTCCAAAGCATACAATCATGTTTCTCTCCACCAGCCATAGATGGATGGGCATCTACTCTGAACTTAGACATGTGGGTTATCTCCAATAAAATGAGCGCAGAGCCATGGAGGGCCTTGTACACCGTAACTCCTATTGGATCCGGGATAACATAAGGGGTAGATTTACACTTCCCTGCTTTGACTATCCAGAAGGGTGTAGACACCCCATTCTGGACTGTCCAGATTAGCCCTTTTTACTTCCGTTGTCGACCCAATGATGATAAACGGTCGAGAACAGTTCAGAGTCGATGGAAGAATGTGAGCTTTGGGTGTTGGACCCTCCTCTTTCGTACCATTTCAAACCCCTTCAAGCCCTTCAAATCCAGAGCCAAATAAGCCTCAGCAAAACCGTACCTTGCTTGCGCCACCTCCTCCGTGGCGTGCGCCAGGTATTTGCCACGTGTCGGCCATCGACCGTTGACTGAGTTTGACCTGGCGCACGGCAGGTAATAGGTGGCGTACGGAGGGTCAAGACCGGTCAAATCATCGCTTTTACAACACGCGCCCAAGACTTTTGTGGCTCCCCAAGTACAGGGAACAGTGCCCCTGATGATTATATTCGTCTGGCCGTCCCCCTCTCTCTCCTACACACCCCATCAAGGCAAGTCCCATGCATTTAATGCATGGAGGCTCCCTCCTCTCCTCAACCAGCCAAACAGGCCTTAGCCTAACTGATCTCAGTCACCCTTCCCACCATAAATACCCCCCTTGCATTCATTTGCAAGGGGTTAGCACCATTAAGAGTCCAAGTCCACTCCATCTCTTCTCTCTTGCTCTTGTTCTCCCATTGAAAGAGTGAGAGACAGAGGAGCCCAGTACACACCTCCC
Organism: Rhododendron mucronatum var. ripense; assembly: GCA_019656295.1. NCBI lineage: Eukaryota > Viridiplantae > Streptophyta > Magnoliopsida > Ericales > Ericaceae > Rhododendron > Rhododendron mucronatum. The sequence goes on from BPLT01000055.1 coordinate 695,714, forward strand.
ACTACTGATCAGTCACCCCATTGCCTCCATCTTCAACCCCCAAAGCTCACTTTCTTCCTCTCATCTCTTGCACACAAGGTATACCACCTTTGTGCTATGTTCTGTTTTCAACCCCTGAGGGGAACCAGAAGGGTTCTGGCTAGTAACTGATACTAGTCCAGGCCCCTTTCTGGTAAAATAAATCAGTCGTAGAAGTCAATACATGGCGCACGCCAACTACTAGAAGCCGTACGCCACCTTTGGCTGTACGTGCACAGTTGGCGTGGGAATCATGTAGGGCTCATTTATTGCTCATTTCCTTTATGTCATCACTTTCTAGCATGCTAAAAAAACCAGTCTATTGCTTTCTGTATTTTAGAACTGTTCAAATATAGCTTTAAATACTTGTACTATTTCCTGCTTTCAAGGCCTCTGGGGTTCTTCTGGTCTTGTTCCAGAACCCAGATGATGTAAAGCCAAACACTGGTCAGCGTACAAACCTGGCGTACGGCCCCTATAGGTGGCGTACGGCACGTTTGTTAAAGGCCAGTGCCTGGCCCTTATATCACAGCTCAATCTAGGCCTCTTATTCCTCCCCACTCTGTTTATGGGGTCTGTCTTGCTATTTTTCTGGCTACTGGCCATCCCTTATGTCTGTACATGTGTATAATCAATATCATAGACTGCGTGGTTTGCCCTGGGTGTGCACTGGTCCCTTCCAGAGCCCAGAGGATTGAGAGTAGGAGCTGTAAGAAATTGGTGTGGTAGTGTACGCCAGCCTGAAGGTGGCGTGCGCAGGGTGTGCTGGCGTGTCGTGGCTTGGCCATGGCGTGCCAGCATATCGCCTGCTCACGCACCCGACGGGCAGCGTACATCATCCCGATGAATTTCTGGCGGTGCTTGTTCTCAATCTATGCTCTTACATCTACTTTAATTCAAGCAAGCAAATCATCATCCATCAACATTTTTGTCATATAAAACCGCAACGTGTTACAGTATTAAATCCCTATTAACTGTTCCCCCGCCCTAACTGGCCAAAAATGATCAAATGAGAGAAAAATGCAAAAGTTTTAATAAAATGCCCGAGTAGAGACCGATCTCCGGATTGGGCGAGAGGGGTGCCATAAAACCCTTCCCCTCTCGTAACCTGGCTCCCGAACCTCAGATATCGAAGGTGACGACGGACCAGTCTACGCCTTTTTAAATCAAATCAAACATTTTTCAAATCAAAGCAAAACGTAGCAAACGTTCTCGAGTTCGGTTCCTTGGGTATTCTTCCGCTAAAACCCGAGTGGCGACTCTGAATCGAAGCGTTTCGCCGCGCTATTTTCCAAAATGGGCCGCCCCCCGAACAATATCCATTCCAAACCAAAATCGGGCGATTTTCGGGGCGTGTGTCCACAAAGGGCACTCTTTACCATGTATGCAGAAGCCGCAGAACTCGAGTTTCTTAATAGAGGAAAAGATAATGCACGTAACGTTTCAAACAACACAATGGCTATACCATTTCGGTACGAAATACTCATGAGCCGACCCCAACCATAACTAAAACCTACTGCAACCATTATCGGTTCAAACTACACAATGGCTGCGAAAAATATACAGTTTTCCCAACAATAAATGACCATTTGCGGTAAGAATGGAACAGTTACCTCTCAGCTCCGCTCTGCACCTTGATGTTGCTTAGATGAGCTGTAAATAAGTAATTCCCCAATATCCGTCACACCCGGTAAGCACCAGTGCATACAATTGTCATGTTCCTTTCCACCAGCCGAAGATGGATTGACATCTGCTCTGTACTCAAACACATGGGTTAAGTCCAATATATTGAACTCCTCCATTGAGGGCCATGGACAAATGCAGGTTCACCATCTGTATCTCCACATTTGTTCCGTTACTTGTCAGGGAGAAAAGTTTTTCAACCCTAAAAAAAACAGAAGGTCAGAACCTGACTGTGAAATGAAAACTGGTTTGGCTAGCAGAAAACTGTCTTTGAAAAAACCTTTTGAGAACTACACACTTTTCAGGAAACAAAGAAAATATGTTCAAATTTTCAAAAACAGTTTCCACTAGAAGAAAGCAAAGAGCATTTCAATTTTTCATTGTTTCTTTTTCAAATTTATGTGTGATTTAACAATAATACTACGGGTACTTGCGTTACGTTTTTTTTTTTTTTTTGGATAAGTGTACCATTTTATAACCAACCAAACCAGAAATCAAAGGGAATAAATCCCAATACAAGTACCCGCGTCACTTGTTTTTTGCCTTTGGCAAACGGTGTCGTTGCCCAAACGTCTTCATGGGGCGAGCTATTTTGCAAACGCAAGACTCGCATCTTCAAGACGGGTGTTTTCTCTTACCTTAACTTCGCAAGTTCAACATAAGAAGTGATTAATAAACGGATTTCTTCCATTAAGCCTAAATTTGAATGTCTTTTCGAACGTATTTTAATAATCTTTACTGTTTATGTTTTAAAACACCTTGATTTTATCAATCTTGAAAAAGATTAGTTCCATAGAATACCGATTGGTACACTTTCCAATCAAATCTACATGGTGGAATATTGGAAGAAATGAAGTGTGTAACACTGAATCGGATCCCATTTTCGAAAATTGCTTTCCTAAACGGATTCCTACATTTGAGACCCAATTTGTATGTCTTTCCGAACGTTTTTCAATAATCGAATCTGTTTACGTTTTACAACTCATTGATTTCATGAGTCTATCCATCAGATATCGATTGGTAAATTTTCTCAACACATTTATACTGTGGAGTATTGGGAGAAATAAAGTGTGAAACACTGAATTGGAACCCATCTTCACAAAAATAAACATAATGGAGTAAATTGCTAGAGCATTTGCTTCTGCTTCTCTCAATCCTATTGACAGTACAAAATGCGAGTTTGGTTCCTTGCAATTCTCTCTCTGTATGTATTCATCTCTATACACATTCTTGTTTAAATTAGGAAATTTTCGATCTGGGTCGGAGCCAAATTTCTATCTGGATTCCAGATCGCAATTATCTTGTTCTTGGAAATTTTTGAGTTTGTTTTGTGTTTGAGACTGGAATTGTTCGGTGACTATTTTTATACGCCTTTATTCAATCCGTTGCTATTATTGGTGGAACTTCATTTACCTTTTAGGCTTTGTTTGGATACATGTGGATATAACATTGAGATTAGGAGGTTTATGATCGATCATGGCACGTTTCACGCAAAAAACAAAAAGGTCCTTGAGCTATCACCAATTCAGAATTGGATGGCCTGAAATTGGAGTCTGTATCAAGAGAATACTAGAGTTTAGGCTGTCTAGTATATTCCATCGTAAAGATTCTTAATCCAAAGGCTCCATTCGTATCATTATCTTAAGGAAATATAGTCTCACATTGCTTGGAATGGTTTGAACCGATAGAAAGCTTGTTCAATGCACTTTCCAACCCAAGTAGTTCGGATCAAAAAATAATTATACATCAAAAGACGTCAGCATTTTACTCTCAGTGGGTTAAAAAATACTATTCAATTCGGTAAAACGCTCGCATCGCTCCCATTTTTAATCTATCATGACCAATTATACAACGATTAATAAGGTTTTCGAAGTATTCAAAGGATACTAAAATGAACTATGAAAACGATAAATTTAGTTTTTGAAAAGTTGGTCAAAAGGAGGACGATTCAAAGTTCATCGGACTCAAAAAGGCTAAAATTTGTATCCCCGCCCATCGACACATTTTAAGTTCCATTCTACACGCACATCCCTAAATATATGGTATTCGTCAATTCCATAAGAGTTTCACAAATTTCTTAGGGCTTTCCACACGTCATCAAATTGTCAGAAACCGTTTCATCGTAAGGAATTGCCGAAGGCGAGACTCGTACATTTTTGCGAAGCCAAATTTGATCGTCTACGCCACCAACACTGTCACTTCACCATTTAGAGTACAAAACTACCACCACTATCGGAATTTGACAACTACCTTCTCATCCCTTCAGTACAGTCGAAAGCACCTCAACCGATATAAGTTCAACACTGTATTTTGACTTCATCTCCACCCAATCAAATGACGCACTATCACCATAGCAACCTCTCAAGTACTACTACACTGTCACTTCCACCCTTATTTCACCACCACCCAACACACTAAATAAGTTTAAAATGATTACAACATTAATATCTACCGCCTTCACAACAGGGACATAATAACCACTAACAAAGAGCACAAGCAGACTATTTGACAATTTTAAAAAGTTGACAACTTTTCCTAATTTGTTTGGATTTGGAGTATTTTTTAAGTTTTAAAGCTCATCGTTAACACTTGAAAACTACCACCACCCCAAAACAACATTCACAATGTACTCAATTCGAAAAGACTGAGGGCATCCAATTCAAGTTTCCTCGCTTCACCATATCGAGATTGGTACGACCACCACCACCACCACTACCACCACCATCATAAAAATCATCGAGAAATTCTTACTTTAATGAAGTTCTAGAAATATGAAGTTTTGTATTTTTAAGAATTTTTCAACTCACCTCATAACCACCTTCACCATGATGGCCACCACTGAAGCTCCAAAAAAATGAACTAGAATTTTGTCCCTCTAAAAAACAAAGCAAAGCCTGAAAGTTACTGAGATTTTTCTCAATTCTTAAATTTTTTGCTTCACAATCTCTAAATGAATGATGTTTCTGTCAGATAGATGTGGTGGTTTTGATGTAGTGATGAATCTTAACCTTGAGAATATATTTTTTTATTCATGACCAGAGAAGATTCTCGATGCGTTGTAATGTGGTTGAGTTAGATTAAAATATATAGAATATCCTTAAATCATTATCCGTGTTCTCGTTTTAGATATATTCTAAAAGGGAAAATTTCAAAATAGCACCCGACCTTTCACACAAATCACACACAGGCACCTGACCTTTTAAAATTATCAAAAAAACACTTGACCTATTTAAAAACCCATCAATTTTACACCCACCGTTAATTCTCCACCAAAACAAACGGAAATGCTGATTATGTGCATTTTGGCACGAATATTGGCCAAACAAGATTAAAGCTCATTTTGGCAAAACAAAATATTATACTCATAAATAAGATTAAGGCTTGATTTGGCTTTAAAAGTCGATTAAAAACTTAATTTTTGTCTTTATTCAAAAGAAAAAAAACGCATTTGTTAGTTTTATGTCAATACGAATCAATAAGTCACAAAAATTACTTAACTTTTCAATCCAAACCCACCCTAAATAAGGAATCAAGCTTAATTTAGTAATTAAATACCCATAACTATGCAGCCAAATAAGATTACTCCGTATTAAAACAAAGAAAAAGGCAAAAACAAAAACAAAAAATATAGAATAGTCAAGCTTAATTTAGTAATTAAATACCCATGACTTGGCACTTTTCACACCTACCCATGACTATTATATGTTTTTTGTTTTTGCCTTTTCCTTTGTTTAATACAGAGTAATCTTATTTGGTTGCATAGTTATGAGTATTTAATTACTAAATTAAGCTTGATTCCTTATTTAGAGTGGATTTTGATTGAAAAGTTGATTAATTTTTGTGGCTTATTGATTCATGTTGACGCAAAACTAACAAATGCGCTTTTTTTCTTTTGAATAAAGACAAAAATTAAGTTATTAATTGACTTTTAAAGCCAAATCGAGTCTTAATCTTGTTTACGAGTATAATATTGTGTTTTGTCACGCCCTCAATTTTCAACATAAGTATAAATGATTCCCATAAATAAACCTCGCCATGATCCATACGATAACCCAAAATAATGTAGCATTCCCAAGATTTTACATCTTTGGCTCCGAGGCCCAAATTAACATAAGTACTGAATATTCGAGAGTTAAGCCTTACAATATTCCATCGTCAAAAGATTTACAAATCAAGTTACCAATACATCTTCAAAAAAAAAGATTTACAAAGATGCCTAAGTAACTCTTCAATCGTTAGCTTTCAAAATAAAGATCACATCCAAGCACTCTGAGCATGCATGCTATTGTCCTGTGTTGGTACCTGAAAATGATAATAGGTTTGAGCTACACTAGCCCAGTAGGAAATTCTACACTAACATTATATGCAAGAGAAATGCAAGAACGATCACCAGGCAAGAACGGGATACAGACCATACGATGAACAATAACCAAGGTTTAACAATCCAACATACTCGATACAAAATTTGGTAACGCCTCAACCTCCGATCATATCAATTTCCCATGTGTCTAATGTTACCTCGCGTTATGTGTCATGAGCTGAAGCTCCTGCCGGGCTAATTATGGGACCTCGATATCCCCTGCCAAGCACCCACCTGTAGAAGGTTAGGCCTTGAATATTCAATATGAGCATTAGCTCCTGCCAGGCTAATTATGGGACCCTGATATCCCCTGCCAGGCACCCACCCGTCGATGGGCCCCGAATGTTCATCGTTGTGTCGATAAATGTCCAAGAATCTCGTACTCACATAACGTGTCATTTCAATTCAATTCAATTCAATTCAAGCAAAGTTCATGCGTTAATCGATATCAAAATTTATCGAACAAGGACAAGGGATGCAAAGGACACACAAGGAACTCGAGGAATAAGATTAACAATATTATGGAGTGATTTGGTGATGTCTAGAACAAGTTAGAAATGATCGGGAGTCAAAACAATGGAGTTCGAAGCAAAGAACAAATGTTGGGCTAAGGTATTGTTGTATAGATACTGCGAATTCCAGTATCTATACAACAGGGGCTAAAAACGCTCCTGAGGTCATTGTATCGATACTGATTAAATCAGTATCGATACAACAGTAGCTAAGGGCGTTCCAGAGAATCGTGTATCGATACTGACTTAGTCAGTATCGATACAAACGGGTGTTCGTCCAGATTTTCTGCAGATTTCAGCGATTCCAACAACAACCACAACAACAACAACAACCAAAGGCACGATTTAAGCAAGGAGAACACTTCTATTACATATATTGAGAGGTAGAATCCCTACCTCGAGGTCGAAGGACGAAACCCACAAAGATACGAGCCCTAGCTTTCCGAAAACCTTGATTCGAACGAAATACGACTCCTCCGAGCTCAAACCAACGTGGTACGGACCACCTTACGCGTAAAGGATGAAGATTTGAAGGTTATTTTGGTGGGTTTTGAGAGAAATTTGGAGAGGGATCAAGAGAGAGGGAGAGAGCCGAGAGATAGAGAGAGAGCCGGTGAGGGAGTGAGGGAGAAAATAATCTCCTACTCTCTCACCCTCCTATATATACCCACACATCCTCAAATCACACTTGCACCCTTCAACTAATCATCTTATCGCATCAGCCCCAAATCATATAAACACAAATTATTTCATATTTCTCCATTTATAAACATTAAACTTAATTCAATTAAATACGGGTCTCTACATCCTACCCTCCTTAAAGGAATTTCGTCCTCGAAATTTTTCAAGCCAAGACTAGCTAAGACACACATCATACATGCATGCAACAATCATAGACATTAATATTATGCAACAAGTCATATATCATAATACTTAAATACGAAACACTCACATTAGTTCATTCCGGAAATAAGTGTGGATACTTCTCTCTAACTTCGTCCTCCCTTTCCCATGTCGACTCTTCTCTACCTTGATTACTCCACAAGACTCGCACTAACGGTATCGTCTTACCCCTTAGTACTTGATCGCGCGAATCTAGGATACGTATCGGTTCCTCTCCATAAGACACATCGGCCTCCAACTCAAGTTCAGACCACTCTAACACGTGTGATGGATCCGGTTCGTATTTTCTCAACATAGACACGTGGAACACATCATGTACACCCGATAGCCTTGGTGGTAAAGCCAAACGATACGCGACCTCCCCAATCTTCTCAATGATATCAAACGGCCCAATATAACGTGGCGAAAGCTTCCCTTTCTTCCCAAAACGCGACAAACCCCTACGAGGTGATACCTTAAGGAATACGTGGTCCCCTTCTTCAAACGACAACGGGCGACGACGACGATCAGCATAGTTCTTTTGTCTACTTTGGGCAGTCAATAATCTTTGTCGAATCACCTTGACTTGTTCGGTTGTTCTCTCTTGTGCTTTCTTAAGGCGTTGGCGAATAGCTTTCATACTCTCGGAGGTCTCCTTAATCATATCCGGCCCTACTAACGTAGCCTCCCCTAATTCGGTCCAACACACAGGCGATCGGCACGGTCTCCCATACAAGGCCTCATACGGTGCCATCTCGATACTAGATTGATAGCTATTATTGTACGCGAATTCTACTAACGGTAAATGATCCTCCCAACTACCCCGGAAATCCAAGACACAAGCTCGAAGCATATCTTCCAAAATCTGAATCGTTCTCTCGGATTGCCCATCGGTTTGAGGATGATACGCGGTACTAAACAAAAGATTGGTGCCCAAAGCGGCTTGCAAACTCTGCCAAAAACGTGCAGTAAATCTAGGATCTCGATCGGACACGATGGATACGGGGATCCCATGAAGTCGGATAATCTCCCGAATATACAAACGGCTAAGCGTATCAACGGAATCGGTAACCTGAATAGGCAAGAAATGTGCGGTTTTGGTTAAGCGATCCACGATTACCCAAATAGCGTCATGCCCCCTCGGTGACCTCGGTAGACCTGTAACGAAGTCCATTGTCACGTTCTCCCATTTCCACTCGGCCACAGGCAATGGTTGTAACTCTCCCGCAGGTCTTTGATGTTCGGCTTTAACTTGTTGGCACGTAAGACACTTGGATACGAAAATCACAACGTCCCTCTTCATTCCGGACCACCAAAATTGCCTACGTAAGTCATGATACATTTTCGTTCCTCCCGGATGGACGGCTAACGGTGAATGGTGAAACTCTCGCAAGATTTCTTCCCGACACGAAACGGGTACGAACAATCTTCCTTGATAGCGCAAGCTTTGATCAGCGTGAATCATCCACCCCTCTTGAGCGTTTCCACTAAGGAACTTAGTACGAAGGTTCCCTGCTTCTTCGTCATGTTGTTGAGCCTCAATCACTCGCGTCGATAAGGTTGATTGCACGGTCAAGTTGCATAGCGTAACCCCATCCCGAACTTCCTCGAAATGCGAAGCACAAAAACCCAAATCATCTATCATTTTCCACTCGTGGACAGCTAGACTCGCTAAATGTATCGGTTTCCTACTCAACGCATCCGCCACGACGTTCGCTTTTCCCGGGTGGTATTGCAATTCGAAATCATAATCCTCTAAATGCTCCATCCAACGGCGTTGTCGAAGGTTAAGTTCCTTTTGAGAAAACAGATATTTTAAGCTTTTGTGGTCGGAAAAGACTTCAAATCTCTCACCGTACAAATAATGGCGCCAACTTTTCAAAGCAAAAACGACGGCTGCAAGTTCTAGGTCATGTGTAGGGTAATTCCGCTCATGAGTTTTTAACTGTCGTGACCCATACGCTACTACTCGCCCCGCTTGCATCAACACGCACCCCAATCCTTCCTTAGACGCGTCACAATACACGGAGTAGCCGACTCCACGTTCGGGCACAATCAAAACTGGCGCGGTAGTCAACCTCTTCTTCAATTCCTCAAAGGACGTTTCACATGAGTCACTCCAAACGAAACGAGTCCCCTTACGCGTTAATCTAGTCATCGGTGCCGCTAGACGAGAGAAGTCAAGAACGAAACGGCGGTAGTATCCGGCCAAACCCAAGAAACTACGGATTTCAAAAACGTTTTTCGGTCGCTGCCAATTCATAATCGACTCTATCTTCCCCGGATCGACAGACACGCCACCCTTCGAAACCACGTGACCCAAGAATTTGACTTCGGTTAACCAAAACTCACACTTACTAAGTTTGGCATACAATTGGTGCTCTCTCAAGAGTTCAAGAACAATGGTAAGATGAGATTGATGTTCCTCCTCCGTAGGTGAATAGATCAAGATATCGTCCACAAAGACAACGACAAAACGATCAAGATAAGCACGGAAAATACGATTCATTAGATCCATGAAGGTAGCTGGAGCGTTCGTCAAACCGAATGGCATCACAACAAATTCGTAATGACCATAGCGAGTACGAAAAGCGGTCTTAGGAATATCCTCCCTCCGAACCCTCAACTGGTGATAACCGGATCTCAAGTCAATTTTGGAAAAGCAAGTCGCACCCCGAAGTTGATCAAACAAATCATCGATTCTAGGCATGGGATACTTGTTTTTAATGGTGACTCGATTTAGCTTACGATAATCAATACATAAACGGAGTGTACCATCTTTCTTTTGCGCGAAAAGAGCCGGTGCTCCCCACGGTGACGTACTCGGACGAATGAAACCCAAGTTCTCCAATTCTTGCAACTGAGTCTTTAACTCTCTCAATTCGGCGGGAGCGAAACGATACGGAGGTATAGAGATAGGAGCGGTACCGGGTAGTAAATCGATAACGAATTCAATCTCTCTTTCAGGAGGTAAACCAGGTAACTCTTCAGGAAAAACATCGGGAAATTCGCAAACTACTAAGGGTAAATCCCCACGTGTCGACAAATCCTCATCTAACGTTAAGCTCGCCAACATAGCATAAACTGACTCCTTTTCCCGAGATCCACACAAATACGGTTCTAACGGTTCTCGACGTTCCCCATGGAATTCGAAACAAACACCCTCAGGCGAACATATACGAACACGACGCTTGAAACAATCGATCGTGGCATGAAACGTAGACAACCAATCCATCCCCAAAATGAGGTCAAACCCCGACATATCGAGTACAATAAAGTCGAATACAAAACGACGGTCACGAATAATCAACTCGCAATCTCGACAAATACGATCAAGAGGTGCTCTACCCCCTAGAGGTGTCTCAACAAATAAAGGAGGACTAAGACTCTCTGTTTCCAATTCCAAAGCACACACAAACGATGCAGCAATGAATGAATGCGATGCTCCAGAATCAAAGAGGACTTTAGCGAAGGAGTTGAATAAAAGAAATGTACCCCTCACAACAGATGCCTCTGGAGCCTGTGAAACAATAGGTGAAGCATTCGAGTTGATGTTGAACACACGCCCTTGGGTACTCTGACCTTGTACAAAACCTCCCCTCTGACCAGAACTCTGAGTAGGCGCGGAAGAACTCGCTCCTTTATCAACCCCGGAACTCTGAACTGACGTAGCCTGGCGAAAGTGAGGCTGCTGCTGCCTCTGAGTACCCTTAAATTGTCGGCCCGCATTATACCCTACTCCCGGCTGCTGCACGGAACCCGACTCGCTACGCACTCCCGATCCTTGAGGACAATTCCTTGCAAAATGATCCGTTTTACCGCAAACATAACAAGCCTCCTCGAGGTGTGGACACCGAGAACGAATGTGTCCAGGTTGATTACACTTGTAGCACACAGGCGGAGGTCTAGACAAAACACCTCGAGTCCCGGAAGAAGAAGACACCCTAAAGTTGGATTGATTGGATGGTTGCTGAGATGGTTCCCTTTGTCTCTTCCGTCCTTGACTCCCGAAAGTACCCGAAGAAGAACTCAAACTTCCCACTGGTTGCCTTGGTTCCCAAGCCTTCATATTTCGTTGTGCCTCCTTTGGATATTCGATGCTCCTTGCACACTCCACAACTTCAGAGAACTTCATCTTACGCTGGACCATCACCATTCTTCTCACGGTGTTGTGTAGCCCTTTCTCAAACCGTCGACACTTCCTCTCCTCCGTTGCCACCAATTCCGGAGCAAAACGAGACAAAGACTGAAACTTCTGCACATATTCCGAGACTGTCATATTACCCTGTTCCAGCTTCTCGAATTGATCTCTCATATTCTCACGAGAGGTTTCCGGAAAGTACTGCTCCTCAAAGAGCATTTCAAATTCGGCCCACGTCAAATTCTCAACGTCCGGTTCATCTGCCTGAGCCACGGCCCTTACCACCCTCCTCGCATCTTTCCTACTTTCCAATATGGATTCCCACCATTCGCCGGCCTCCCCAACTAGCTGAACGGCCACGATACCTACTCTGATGTTGTCTTCAGTGATATTAAGTGCTCTAAAGAGTTTTCGAATTTGAGCTAACCAGTGGTCAGCTACCAGAGGGTCACTACTAGTCCCATCAAACGTCGGAGGATTCCTACGGCTAAACTCTCGCATGGCTACCATGGCCCGATCCTCGACATTCTCTCTAGGAGCTTGGTTTATCAGATTTGCAGCCGTAAGTGCTGCGACAAGGTCCCTTGCAAATTGAGTCTGATTGGGTGGTACTCCTGCGCCCCTACCGGCCCCAGCCCCCGGATTCCCACCTGGGTTCTCCCCATGCTGACTAACCTCATCCTCTAACGGCGCCCCATGGCCTCGACCACGACCACGACCTCCCCGGTTGCCTGCCACACCCCGTCTTGCACGCGATTTCGGAGGCATCTTACTACACGATATAAGAAAGAGAAACTATTAATCACAACACCACAACTATGAAGTCTAAGTCTCCAAATTCCCAACACGGGTTTATAACAACTCCACACCACTCTACGATATCGAAAATGCAATGCCACGTAGTCATATGAATGTTAGTCACACAAGCATGCACAAGTCATCAAAAGATTTGCAAAGTTTTGAACCCATGAGACGAAAAGTCTCCCCACGGTCTCTAGGTATTCTAAACGTACGCTCTGATACCAAGTTGTCACGCCCTCAATTTTCAACATAAGTATAAATGATTCCCATAAATAAACCTCGCCATGATCCATACGATAACCCAAAATAATGTAGCATTTCCAAGATTTTACATCTTTGGCTCCGAGGCCCAAATTAACATAAGTACTGAATATTCGAGAGTTAAGCCTTACAATATTCCATCGTCAAAAGATTTACAAATCAAGTTACCAATACATCTTCAAAAAAAAAGATTTACAAAGATGCCTAAGTAACTCTTCAATCGTTAGCTTTCAAAATAAAGATCACATCCAAGCACTCTGAGCATGCATGCTATTGTCCTGTGTTGGTACCTGAAAATGATAATAGGTTTGAGCTACACTAGCCCAGTAGGAAATTCTACACTAACATTATATGCAAGAGAAATGCAAGAACGATCACCAGGCAAGAACGGGATACAGACCATACGATGAACAATAACCAAGGTTTAACAATCCAACATACTCGATACAAAATTTGGTAACGCCTCAACCTCCGATCATATCAATTTCCCATGTGTCCAATGTTACCTCGCGTTATGTGTCATGAGCTGAAGCTCCTGCCGGGCTAATTATGGGACCCCGATATCCCCTGCCAAGCACCCACCTGTAGAAGGTTAGGCCTTGAATATTCAATATGAGCATTAGCTCCTGCCAGGCTAATTATGGGACCCTGATATCCCCTGCCAGGCACCCACCCGTCGATGGGCCCCGAATGTTCATCGTTGTGTCGATAAATGTCCAAGAATCTCGTACTCACATAACGTGTCATTTCAATTCAATTCAATTCAATTCAAGCAAAGTTCATGCGTTAATCGATATCAAAATTTATCGAACAAGGACAAGGGATGCAAAGGACACACAAGGAACTCGAGGAATAAGATTAACAATATTATGGAGTGATTTGGTGATGTCTAGAACAAGTTAGAAATGATCGGGAGTCAAAACAATGGAGTTCGAAGCAAAGAACAAATGTTGGGCTAAGGTATTGTTGTATAGATACTGCGAATTCCAGTATCTATACAACAGGGGCTAAAAACGCTCCTGAGGTCATTGTATTGATACTGATTAAATCAGTATCGATACAACAGTAGCTAAGGGCGTTCCAGAGAATCGTGTATCGATACTGACTTAGTCAGTATCGATACAAACGGGTGTTCGTCCAGATTTTCTGCAGATTTCAGCGATTCCAACAACAACCACAACAACAACAACAACCAAAGGCACGATTTAAGCAAGGAGAACACTTCTATTACATATATTGAGAGGTAGAATCCCTACCTCGAGGTCGAAGGACGAAACCCACAAAGATATGAGCCCTAGCTTTCCGAAAACCTTGATTCGAACGAAATACGACTCCTCCGAGCTCAAACCAACGTGGTACGGACCACCTTACGCGTAAAGGATGAAGATTTGAAGGTTATTTTGGTGGGTTTTGAGAGAAATTTGGAGAGGGATCAAGAGAGAGGGAGAGAGCCGAGAGATAGAGAGAGAGCCGGTGAGGGAGTGAGGGAGAAAATAATCTCCTACTCTCTCACCCTCCTATATATACCCACACATCCTCAAATCACACTTGCACCCTTCAACTAATCATCTTATCGCATCAGCCCCAAATCATATAAACACAAATTATTTCATATTTCTCCATTTATAAACATTAAACTTAATTCAATTAAATACGGGTCTCTACATGTTTGGCCAAAATGAGTCTTAATCTTGTTTTGCCAATATTCGTGCCAAAATGCACATTTTCAGCTTTTCCATCTGTTTTGGATGGAAAGTTAACGGCGGGTGTAAAATTGATCGGTTTTTAAATAAGTCAGGTGTTTTTTTGATAATTTTAAAAGGTCAGGTGCCTTTGTGTGATTTGTGTGAGAGGTCGGGTGCTATTTTGAATTTTCCCATTCTAAAATTTTGTTGTGTTCTTGGTTTCACCGACACTTCGGTGGAGTGTAGATGCACTATGTACTCTCTAGAACTCTTGAGTAACGAAGAAATATATAAGAACTAGGTATTTGAGTACCGGATGAAACTAAGAAAGTATTTTAGCCTAGTGGCTCCAACGATTTTTTTTTTAGCCTTCTTTCTACCCCCTTTTTATAAACAAAAGTTAAATGCCTTCTTGCAGTTGGACTTCACCACCTTTTAGTACCTTAAAAACTCTATTTATTGATATATATAATGGGTCTCGATTTGATTTAAAATGAGTGACATGCGAGCATTTTACCAAAATGACTCTTTTTCGAACCACTTAGAATAGAGTAATCACGTCTTTTAATGTACAAAATTTATTGGATCAAAAATACTTGAGTTAAAAAGTAAATTAAACAAGCTATCTAACGGTTCAAATCACGCGGAAATCGGAGTTCGGGAGTGTCGGGGGCAAGTCCCCAAAGTTTGACCTTTTTTGCAGCTTCTTGGCGCCTCAAGCGCATGATTATGTGCCCCAGGCCCACTTCAATGCGCCCGGGCGCATCCTCCACAACAAGTTAAACTTTGCGGGCTTGCACCGGACACTTCCGAACTTCGTTTTGCGCGTGATTTAAACCGTTAGAAAGCTTGTTAATTGCATTTTCCAACCCAAGTAGTTAGGATCAAAAAATAATTATACATCAAAAGACGTCACCATTTTACTCTCGGTGGGTTAAAAAACCTATTCATTTTGGTAAAACGCTCACATCGCTCCCATTTTTAATCAATCATGACCAATTATACAACGATTAATAAGGTTTTCGAAGTATTGAAAGGATACTAAAACAAACATTGAAAATAATAAGTTTAGTTTATGAAAAGTTGGTCAAAAGGAGGACGATTCAAAGTTCATCGGACTCAAAAAGGCTAAAATTCATTTTCCCGCCCATCGACACATTCTAAGTTCCATTCAACACACACATCCCTAATTATATGGTATTCGTCAATTCCATAAGGATTTCACAAATTTCTAAGGGCTTTCCACACGTCATCAAATTGTCAGAAACCGTTTCATCGTAAGGAATTGCCGAAGGCGAGACTCGTACATTTTTGCGAAGCAAAATTTGATCGTCTACGCCACCAACACTGTCACTTCACCATTTACAGTACAAAACTACCACCACTATCGGAATTTGACAACCGCCTTCTCATCCCTTCACTACAGTTGCAAGCACCTCGACCGATATAAGTTCAACACAGTATTTCTACTTCATCTCTGCCCAATCAAATGACGCACTATCACCACAACAACCTCTCAAGTACTACTGCACTCTCACTTCCACCCTTATTTCACCACCACCCAACACACTAAATAAGTTTAAAATGATTACAACATTAATATCTACCGCCTTCACAACAGGGACATAATAACCACTAACAAAGAGCACAAGCAGACTATTTGACAATTTTAAAAAGTTGACAACTTTTCCTAATTTGTTTGGATTTGGAGTATTTTTTAAGTTTTAAAGCTCATCATTAACACTTGAAAACTACCACCACCCCAAAACAACATTCACAATGTACTCAATTCGAAAAGACTGGGGGCATCCAATTCAAGTTTCCTCGCTTCACCATAACGAGATTCGTACGACCACCACCAGCACCACTACCACCACCATCATAAAAATCATCAAGAAATTCTTACTTTGACGAAGTTCGAGAAATATGAAGTTTTGTGCTTTTAAGAATTTTTCAACTCACCTCATAACCACCTTCACCATGATGGCCACCACTGAAGCTCCAAAAAAATGAACTAGAATTTTGTCCCTCTAAAAAAGAAAGCAAAGCCTGGAAGTTGCTGATATTTTTCTCAATTCTTAAATTTTTTGCTTCACAATCTCTAAATGAAAAATGATTCTGTTAGAGAGATGTGGTGGTTTTGATGTAGTGATGAGTCTTAACCTTAGGAATATAATTTTTTTAATATTCATGAGCAGAGAATATTCTCAATGCATTTTAATGTGGTTGAGTTAGATTAAAATATACAGAATATCCTTAAATCATTATCTGTGTTCTCGTTTTAGATATATTCTAAAATTTTGTTGTGTTCTCGGTTTCACCGACACTTCGGTGGAGTGTAGATGCACTATGTACTCTCCAGAACTCTTGAGTAACGAAGAAATACATAAGAACTAGGTATTTGAGTACCGGATGAAACTAAGAACGTATTTTAGCCCAGTGGCTCCAACGATTTTTTTTGTAGCCTTCTTTCTACCCCCTTTTTATAAACAAAAGTTAAATGCCTTCTTGTAATGGACTTCACCTCCTTTTAGTACCTTAAAAACTCTATTTATTGATATATAATGGGTCTCGATTTGATTTAAAATGAGTGACATGCGAGCATTTTACCAAAATGACTCTTTTTCGAACCACTTAGAATAGAGTAATCACGTCTTTTAATGTACAAAATTTATTGGATCAAAAATACTTGAGTTAAAAAGTAAATTGAACAAGCTATCTAACAGTTCAAATCACGCGGAAATCGGAGTTCGGGAGTGTCGGGGGCAAGTCCCCAATGTTTGACCTTTTTGGTAGCTTCTTTGCGCCTTAGGCGCATGATTATTTGCCCCAGGCCCACTTCAATGCGCCCGGGCGCATCCTCCACAACAAGTTAAACTTTGCGGGCTTGCACCGGACACTCCCGAACTTCGTTTTGCGCGTGATTTGAACCGTTAGAAAGCTTGTTAATTGCACTTTCCAACCCAAGTAGTTAGGATCAAAAAATAATTATACATCAAAAGACGTCACCATTTTACTCTTGGTGGGTTAAAAAAAATATTCATTTTGGTAAAACGCTCGCATCGCTCCCATTTTTAATCGATCATGACCAATTATACAACGATTAATAAGGTTTTTGAAGTATTGAAAGGATACTAAAACAAACATTGAAAATGATAAGTTTAGTTTATGAAAAGTTGGTCAAAAGGAGGACGATTCAAAGTTCATCGGAGTCAAAAAGGCTAAAAGTCATTTTCCCGCCCATCGACACATTCTAAGTTCCATTCAACACGCACATCCCTAATTATATGGTATTCGTCAATTCCATGAGAGTTTCACAAATTTCTTAGGGCTTTCAACGCATCAATTTGTCAGAAACCATTTCATCATAAGAATTTGCCCAAGGCTAGACTCATACATTTACGAAGGGAAATTTGATCGTCTACGCCACCGACACTGTCACTTCACCATTTTGAGTACAAAACTACCACCACTATCGGAATTTGACAACCGCCTTTTCATCCCTTCAGTACAGTCGCAAGCACCTCGACCGATATTAGTTCAACACTGTATTTTTACTTCATCTCCACCCAATTAATTGACACACTATCACCATAAGAACCTCTCAAGTACTACACCACTGTCACTTCCACCCTTATTGCACCTCCACCCAACACACTAAATAAGTTTAAAATGATTGCAATATTAATATCTACCACCTTCTCAACGGGAACATAATAACCACTAACAAAGAGCACATGTAGACTATTTGACAATTTTAAACAGTTGAGAACTTTTCGTAATTTGTTTTAATTTGTTTTGATTTAGAGTATTTTCAGTCCAAAACAACATTAACAATATACTCAATTCGAAATGACTGAAGGTATTTAATTCAAGTTTCTTTGCTTCGCCATATCACAATTCGTACGACCACCACCACAACCACTGCCCCCACCACCATAAATATCATCGAGAAATTCTTACTTTAATGAAGTTCGAGAAATATAAAGTTTCGTATTTTTAAAAAACTTTCAAATCACCTCACAACCAACTTCACCATGGTGGCCACCACTAAAGCTTCAAAAAAATGCACTAGAATTTTGTCCCTCTAAAAAAGAAAGCCAAGCCCGGAAGTTACTGAGATTTTTCTCAATTCTTAAATTTTTCGCTTTACAGTCTCTAAATGAATGATGATTCTGTTGGATAGATGTGGTGGTTTTGATGTAGTGATGAATCTTAACCAAAAGAATATAATTTTTTTTTTATATTCTTGAGCATAGAATATTCTCGATGCATTGTAATGTGGTTGAGTTATATTAAAATATATTGAATATCCTTAAATCATTCCCGGAGTTCTCTTTTTAGAAACATTCTCAAATTTTGTTGTGTTCTCGGCTTCACCGACACTTCGGTGGTGCACTATGTACTCTCCAGAACTCTTGAGTAACAAAGAAATACTTAAGAACTAGGTATTTGAGTAACGAATGAAACTAAGAACCGTGTTTTAGCCTAGTGGCTCCAACGATTTTTTTTTTTACCCTTCTTTCTACCCCTCTTTTATAAATAAAACTCCCTATCGCCATTTCTCCACATTAACAATCTGTCTTTGCTAACTAGAAACAGATGCGCAATCAGCCTCTGTTACAGCAAGGAAATGTAGCCTTGAAGAGGATGCCTTCTGGATAAACTGTAGAGGGTCTACTATTTTGTGGCTAAAATCGTGAGCAAAGACAGATTGGGTCGAGCCTCAAAGAGGATGCCTTCTGGATTGAACACTGCTGTTGCTTAACAGATTTGATCTTGAAGGACTCCAAACCCAATATCCTTAAATCATTCCCGGCGTTCTTGATTTGGAAACATTCTAAAATTTTGTTGTGTTCTCGGTTTCACCGACACTTTGGTGGAGTGTAGATGCACTATGTACTCTCCAGAACTCTTGAGTAACAAAGAAATACATAAGAACTAGGTATTTTAGTACCGAATGAAACCAAGAACGTATTTTAGCCTAGTGGCTCCAACAATTTTGTTTGTAGCCTTCTTTCTACCCCTTTTTTTATAAACAAAACTTAAATGTCTTTTTGTTGTTGGAATTCACCACCTTTTAGTACCTTAAAAACTCTATTTATTGATATATAATGGGTCTCGATACGATTTAAAATGAGTGACATGCGAGCATTGTACCGAAATGACTCTTTTTTGAACCACTTAGAATAGATTAATCACGTCTTTAATGTACAAAATTTATTGGATCGAAAATATTTGGGTTAAAAAGTAAATTGAACAAGCTTTCTAACGGTTCAAATTACTTGGAAATCGGAGTTTGGGAGTGTCGAGGGCAAGTTCGCAAAGTTTGACCTTTTTTGCAGCTTCATTGCAGGCGCAAGCTTATACTCCCCAGGCGCAATTCAATGCGTCCGAGCGCATCCTCCATGACAAGTTAAACTTTGCTGGCTTGCACCGGACACTCCTGAACTCCGTTTTGTGCGTGGTTTGAACTGTTATAAAGCTTGTTCAATGCACTTTCCAACCCAAGTAGTTCGGATCAAAAAATAATTATACATCAAAAGACGTCACCATTTTACTCTCAGTGGGTTAAAAACAGAAGGTCAGAGCCTGACTGTGGAAAGAAAACAGGTTTGGCTAACTGAATACTGTCTTTGGAAAAACCTTGTGAAAATTACACCCTTTCAGGAAACAAAGAAAATATGTTCAAATTTTCAAAAACAGTTTCCACTATATGAAACCAAAGAGCATTTCAATTTTTCATTGTTTCCTTTCTGAAATATACATAAGAAGAGAAGAAAATGAAAACAATAACAATAACACTCTGCTAATGAAAAATAAATATCCGCTGAGAGAAGAACTACAAAGTTTTATGAATTGGATGTAACTGATGACAAGAACCACTTTGGTCACAGTCACCCCCTTCAAAGTGTGGAGGGGATTGGGTTCGTAAAAATATGCTTGCACTTGGTTTCATTCTTTCCTCTACAAATGATATCTGGCAATCACAATCACAATCCTTTTTGGATTTTCTTGATTGACGCATCTCTAGAGTCAATTTCTACCTAGCCCCTTCTCTTAATTGTTACCATCAGCCGTAGCCATTTCGCTATTCTTAACTAATCCATCGGCCAATCTACCATAGTAATGTCCAAACCACACTAACACATTCAAAATAAGCATTTTTCCCCCCCAATTTCCGGCTATATATATTCTCTCGCTAAACAAACAAAGCTCATCCTTCACCGAAGTTATCAAGTAACTATCCAAAAGTAGGTAGAGAGAGTACCGATAGTGGTGTCTCTAAAGCTTTTGAGAAACCGAAGAGGATTGAACCGCGGAAGACCACAGTGACGGGGCTTAGCTTCCTTCCACCACCGCTTAACGATATCAAAACGTCGAATTTGTTAGTCCCAATGCAATTCCAACCCTTGTACATCTCCTTGATCGGTTCAGAGTATTCTGCGGGGCTGAAGTCGAGGTGGTTTTAGAGAGAGAGAGTGGTTATGTTTCGAGTCTCTATCTGTGCCTTGGAGGACGACGATGGATGCTGAACTGAACGCGTTTTTTTACTTATTTTATGACGAATGCGTGTTTGTCAACCCAGCATTCTAATCCACTAGCCATGATCTTTTATTCCCTAGCCGCGGCAAATTACTCTTGGCCGCGAGAAATTGCTCCTAGTCAAATTTTATGAGGAAAGCGTGTTTGTCAACCACGCATTGTGATACACGGTCAGTGCTCTTTTCTTCCCTGGCCGCGGCAAATTACTATTGGCCACTTAAATTTTCACTTGGCCGCTTAAAATAGCAATTGGCCGCTGAAAACTACACGTGGCCGCTTAAAATTGCAATTGGCCGCTTAAGATTGCACTTGGTCGCCTAAAACTACTCTTGGCCACTTAAAATTGTACTTGGCCGCTGAAAACTACACTTGGCCACTTAAAATTGTAGTAGGCCGCTGAAAAGTACATATGGCCGCTTAAAATTGCAGTTGGCCACTGCAAACTACACTTGGCCGCTTAAAACTGCAGTTGGCTGCAGAAAACTACACTAGGCCGCCTAAAATTGCAGTTTGCCGCTTAAAACTACTGTTGGCCGCGAGAAATTAGTCCTAGTCCAATTTTTTGCAGAAGCGTGTTTATCAATCACGCATTTTGATCTACTGGCCGTGATCTTTTGTTCCCTGGCCGCAGAAAATTGCTCGTTGACTCTAAATCTGCTCTTGGCCACGGGAAATTGCTCCTAGTCCATTTTTTAAGAAAAGTGTGTTTTATCAATGACCCCCTCTCCAATAGCCGCAAAATCAATACTTTCTAGCCACAAACTATGTTCCTTATTGTACTCCCTTCGTCCCAGTTTAAATATTTTCTACGGCGAATCCGTGCATTTCGAAACCCAAAAAATATATTTCTATATATTGTTTTATTATTTTTGACTTCAAATTGAAGTATTCATTTAATTTGGTGTAAACAAATAAATTTTTTTTCGGAGTTTGAAAATGCACGAATTCTCGTAAGGGACATTTAAGTTGGGAAGGTAGAAATATATGTTTCTTAACGTAATTTTTTATTTCTTCCGTGCGTTTCCCCCAAAATTTCCCTTTTCTTCTCAAGGAATAACATTCTATGTTACTACATCCGTCCCCATGTAACATTCTTTTTTTAAAATTCGTACCACTTTTCAATTTTCTCACATTTTGTCATTCATAATGTTTTATGTGATTTTTAAAATATTGTCTAATAAACTAATTGAGATCTACATCAAATAAGATCCATATTAGATGTAAAATTTATCACCAATTTAAAAGTTGGTAAATGATTTTCTCACTTCTTCTTTTTTTATGAATGCACTTTATCCCTTGTCTTTTTAGTGCAACTTTTATGCAAAATTTTTCGCTATAAGCCAAAAAATGAAGGGTGTTTATAAAAAGGGTCCCTTTTTAAAAAATGCATTCCATTCCTTGTCTTTTAGTGCAACTTTTTTGTGTAATTTTTTGCTAAACGACAAAAAATGGAGTGCATTTATACATTAAAAAAAGAATGAAAATCATTCCCCTAAAAATATAACCCATTTAAAAAACACAAAATTTATTACCATTAAATGGGGACGGAGGGAGGATTTAACACTAGTGGTTTAGGCGACTTGTCTGTTAGGCCAGTGACGAATATGAGCTTTAGGCCTCAAATTTGCGAATGACCTATTTTTTATGAATACTATATATATTTATATGGGAAAATTAATTCATTTTTATACAGTGTTAAAAAGAGTTCTACATTAGATGATGTTTTAAGTAAATCCATTGGCATTCCAAAGGTTTTGCACTGGGTAGCCAAACTTGATGTGCAACTTTGGCGAAGTTACTTTTGGTGTCAAATTTTGCATTAAGTTTTGCATTGTTAAACCTTTGTCAAACTTTAATACCAGTGGGGGCACAGACCGCACTACACTTTAGAGTAATGGTTCTCTAAAAAGATTCTCTTAATTTTATGGTTTCACAAAATGACACATTATCTACTCATATATTCAATCAAATATTATCATTTGTTGTGTGTTTAATGGTTCTCCCACCAAACAAGCTTTCTGGTTATGCCACCGCTTGCCACCCCAAATCCTTCTGATTCCTCCTCTGTCCTCTTATCCTTCAAGGGAAAAGAATCACAATTGTACCAAAATAACTTTTGCTCTTTTTTTGACTTTGCACTGAAGCATGTCAAAAAAGACTTTGCAAAATAATTTTAACACGGTAAACACGCATATGCCACCAAATTAATCACCCTTTGGGCTGAAAGGTTGCAGTCTCCTTTGGATTGATCATAAAAGGCACCTGTAAACAATAAATGGTTAATGAAATCCTACTCACACCGCTTCAATGTTTTCTCAATTGCATAGTCATAGTGTTGTTGTAGTCATCAGATAGCACAAATTTTTTGATAAGTACGAAACAAAATATGCAGGAGTCGACCTCAACCATAGCAAGAAAGTACGGCAACCCGTGTCAGATTCCAACAGAACGACTGTGTAACATATACAACTTTTCCAACAACAAATGAACCAACTTGGGTAAGAAAGAGTACAATTACATCTCAGATCTGCTCCTTAATGTTGTTTAGATGAGCTATAAAAAAGTCATTCCAAGTATCCGTAACTCCCGGTAAGCTCCAATGCATTTCAATTTTTCATTGTTTCCTTTCCACCAGCCGTAGATGGATGGGCATCTGCTCTGAACTCAAACAGTGGGTGACTTTCAATAAAATGAGGCAAAGCCATGGAGGGCCTTGTACACCATAATTCCTATTGAATCCGAGATAACATAAAGGGTAGATTTATACTTCCCTGCTTTGACTATCCAGAAGGGCAATCTTTACCATGTATGCAGAAGCCGTAGAACTCGAGTTTCTTAATAGGGGAAAAGATAATGCACCCAACGTTTCAATTCAGCAATAGATTGTACATAACGATCGAGAGATAGTATTACCATTGTCCCGTGTTAAAGATGAGGATATCTTGGAAACTAAAAGATGGGGCCATGTTCCTTCTGGAACATCAACAAATTTATGTATCTTTCTATCTATATTGAATCTCGTATCCTATACATGCTTTGTATTGTTATCCAAAATGTTTCAACCGGGAATCCAAAATACGATTTCTATTATGTTTACATATGAACAGAATTGCAACATAACGAAATTACAAAACCGAAGTGCAAACCGAAATACAGAACGGATTTTTGAACCGAAACCCGTGTTATACACGGTGTCCTTAAAACAGATTCACCGCCTACCAGAGGGTGTTAAGGTTACTCGGCGTCTGTCTCCCAGGATTAATCCGGCTCGGACCACGAACGTCGGAACACCACTGAAGAACGTCTTTGCGAACTAACTCAGCGTCTGTCTCTCTCTCACACTATATCAGAATGCTAGTGGATTTGTTCTATGAATTGGTGCAGAATTGTGCTGTGAAATGCTCCTTATATAGGCAGAACTAGACCCTTGCACTACTGCCAGCCTTCAATTCATGGAGTAAATGGCAAAATGAATGGAGGAATAATCCCCACAATGAATAGAGGTAACCCCCACCAGGAATCTGGGGAAGTAAAGGATCCCCAATCCATTCAAATTTCCAACATGTATATCTAAACAAAACCAAACCAAACATTCATTCCAAATCAATTGGGTCGGTTACACCATTTCGGTACAAAATACTCATGAGTCGACCTCAGCCATATCTAAAACCTACTGCAACCATTATCGGATCAAACTACACAATGGCTGCGTAAAATATATAGTTTTCCTAACAACAAATAAACCCTTGCGGTAAGAATGGAACAGTTACCTCTCAGTTCCGCTCCACACCATGATGTTGCTTAGATGAGCTATAAACAAGTAATTCCCCAAGTATCCGTAACACTCGGTAAGCACCAGTGCATACAATTGTCATGTTTCTTTCCACCAGCCAAAGATGGATGGACTACTGCTTTGTACTCAGACACATAGGTTTGGTCCAATATATTGAACGCCTCCATTGAGGGCCATGGACAAATGCAAGTTCACCATCTGCACTTCCACATTTGTTTTGTTACTTATCGAGGAGAAAAGTTTTTCAACCTTAAAAAAAACAGAAGGTCAGAGCCTGACTGTGGAAAGAAAACAGGTTTGGCTAGCAAAATACTGTCTTTGGAAAAACCTTTGAAAACTACACACTTTTTAGGAAACAAACAAAATAAGTTCAAATTTTCAAAAACAGTTTCCACTATATGAAACCAAAGAGCATTTCAATTTTTCATTGTTTCCTTTCCGAAATATACATAAGAAGAGAAGAAAATGAAAACAATAACAATAGCACTCTGCTAATGAAAAATAAATATCCGCTGAGAGAAGAACTACAAAGTTTTATGAATTGGATGTTATTGATGACAAGAACCACCTTGGTCACAATCACCCCCCTTCAAATTGTCGAGGGGATTGGGTTCGTAAAAATATGCTTGCACTTGGTTTCATTCTTTCCTCTACAAATGATATCTGGCAATCACAATCACAATCCTTTTTGGATTTTCTTGATTGACGCATCTCTAGAGTCAATTTCTACCTAGCCCCTTCTCTTAATTGTTACCATCGGCCGTAGCCATTTCGCTATTCTTAACTAATCCATCGGCCAATCTACCATAGTAATGTCCAAACCACACTAACACATTCAAAATAAGCATTTTTCCCCCCAATTTCCGGCTATATATATTCTCTCGCTAAACAAACAAAGCTCATCCTTCACTGAAGTTATAAAGTAACTATCAAAAAGTAGGTAGAGAGAGAGTACCGATAGTTGTGTCTCTGAAACTTTTGAGAAACCGAAGAGGATCGAACCACGGAAGACCACAGTGACGGGGCTTAGCTTCCTTCCACCACCACTTAACGATATCGAAAGCGTCAAATTTATTAGTCCTAATGCAATTCCAGCCCTTGTAGATCTCCTTGATCTGTTCGGAGTATTCTGCACAGTTGAAGTCGAGGTGGTTTTAGAGAGAGACAGTGGTTGTGTTTCGAGTCTCTATCCGTGCGTTGGAGGACGACGGTGGATGCTGAACTGAACGCGTTTTTTTACTTAGTTAATGACGAAAGCGTGTTTGTCAACCAAGCATTCTAATCCACTGGCCATGATCTTTTATTCCCTGGCCACGGCAAATCACTCTTGGCCGCTAAAAATTTAACTTAAACCGCTAAAAATGGGTCTTGGGCGCGAGAAATTGCTCCTAGTCCAATTTATGCGGAAAGCGTGTTTGTCAACCACGCATTGTGATCCACGGTCAGTCCTCTTTTCTTCCCTGGCCACGGCAAATTACTATTGGCCACTTAAAATTGCACTTGGCCACTTAAAATTGCAATTGGCCACTGAAAACTACACTTAGCCGCGTAAAATTGCAATTGGCCGCTTAAGATTGCACTTGGCCGTTTAAAATTACTCTTGACCGCGTAAAATTGCAGTTGGCCACTGAAAACTACACTTGGCCGCTTACAATTGCAGTTGGCCGCTGAAAACTACACTTGGCGGCTGAAAACTACGAACACTTGGCCGCTTAAAATTGCAGTTGGCCGCTTAAAATTACAGTTGGCCGATTAAAACTGCAGTTGGCCGATTAAAACTGCAGTTGGCCGCTAAAAACTACACTTGGCCGCCTAAAACTACTCTTGGCCGCCTAAAATTGCACTTAACCGCTGAAAACTACACTTGGCCTCTTAAAACTACTGTTGGCCGCGAGAAATTGGTCCCAGTCATATTTTATGCAGAAAGCGTGTTTGTCAATCACGCATTTTGATCTACTGGCCGTGATCTTTTCTTCCCTGGCCTCAGAAATTTGCTCGTCGACGCTAAATCCTGCTCTTGGCCACGGGAAATTGCTCCTACTCCATTTTTTAGAAAAATGTGTTTATCAATGACCCCCTCCCCTGTAGCCGCAAAATCAATACTTCCTAGTCACAAGCTATGTTCCTTATTGTACTCCCTCCGTCCCACTTTAAATATTTTCTACGGCTAATCCGTGCATTTCAAAACCCAAAAAATATATTCCTATATATTGTTTTATTAGTTTTGGCATCAAATTAAAGTATTCATTTAATTCGGTGTAAACAAATAAGTTTTTTTCGGAGTTTAAAAATGCACGAATTCTCTTAAGGCCGGAACATTTAAATTGGGAATGTAGAAATATATGTTTCTTAACGTAATTTTTTATTTCTTCCATGCTTTTCCCCCACAATTTCCCTTTTCTTCTCAAGGAATGACATTCTATGTTACTACATCTATCCCCATGTAATAGTGTTTTTTGAAAATTCGTACCCCTTTTCAATTTTCTTACATCTTGTCATTCATAATATTTTATGCAATTTTGAAAATATTGTCTAATAAACTAATTGAGATCTACATCAAATAAGATCCACATTAGATGTAAAATTTATCAGCAATTTAAAAGTAGTCAAATGATATTCACACTTCTTCATTTTTTTTATGAATGCACTTTATCCATTGTCTTTTTAGTGCAACTTTTATGTATAATTTTTCGCTATAAGCCAAAAAATGGAGGGCGTTTATAAAAAGGGTCCTTAAAAATGCATTCCATTCCTTGTCTTTCAGTGCAACTTTTATGTGTAAATTTTTACTAAACGACAAAAAATGGAGTGCATTTATATATTAAAAAAAAGAATGAAAATCATTCCCCTAAAAATATAACCCATTTAAAAAACACAAAATTTATTACCATTAAATGGGGACGGAGGGAGGATTTAACACTAGTGGTTGAGCCGACTTGTCTATTAGGCCAGTGACGAATATGAGCTTTAGGCCTCGATTTGAGAATGACCTATTTTTTTATGAATACTATATATATTTATTTGGAAAAATTAATTCATTTTTATACTGTGTTAAAAAGAGTTCTGAATTGGATGACGTTTTAAGTAAATACATTGGCATACCAAACTTGATGTGCAACTTTGGTGAAGTTATTTTTGGTGTCAAATTGTGCAATAAGTTTTGCTTTGCTAATCCTTTGTCAAATTTCATATTAGTGATTCTCTTACCTTTATGGTTTTACAAAATGACACATTATCTACTCATATATTCGAGCAAATTTTATGTTTCAAGGTTTTTTTTTTTAATCATTTGTCGTGTGTTTAATAGTGACCCCACCGAACAGGATTTCTGGCTAGGCCACCGTTTGCCACCCCAAACTCTTCTGATTCCTCCTCTATCCTTTCATTCTTTGAAGGGAAAAGAATCACAATTGTACAACAATAACTTTTTCTCTTTTTTTGACTTTGCACTGAAGCATGTCAAAAAAGACTTTGCAAAATAATTCTAACACGGTAAACACGCATATGCCACCAAATCAATCACCCTTTGGGCTGAAAGGTTGCAGTCTCCTTTGGATTGATCATAAAAGGCACCTGTAAGCAATAAATGGTTAATGAAATCCTACTCACACCGCTTCAATGTTTTCTCAATTACATAGTCCTAGTGTTGTTGTAGTCATCAGATAGCACAAATTTTTCGATAAGTACAAAACAAAATATGCAGGGGTTGACCTCAACCATAGCAAGAAAGTACGGCAACCCGTGTCAGATTCCAACAGAACGATTGCGTAACATATACAACTTTTCCAACAACAAATGAACCAACTTGGGTAAGAAAGAGTACAATTACATCTCAGATCCGCTCCTTAATGTTGTTTAGATGAGCTATAAAAAAGTCATTCCAAGTATCCGTAAGTACTCCCAGTAAGCTCCAAAGCATACAATCATGTTTCTCTCCACCAGCCATAGATGGATGGGCATCTACTCTGAACTTAGACACGTGGGTTATGTCCAATAAAAGCAGAGCCATGGAGGGCCTTGTACACCGTAACTCCTATTGGATCCAGGATAACATAAGGGGTAGATTTACACTTCCCTGCTTTGACTATCCAGAAGGGCACTCTTTACCATGTATGCAGAAGCCGCAGAACTCGAGTTTCTTAATAGAGGAAAAGATAATGCACGTAACGTTTCAAACAACACAATGGCTATACCATTTCGGTACAAAATACTCATGAGCCGACCCCAACCATAACTAAGACCTACTGCAACCATTATCGGTTCAAACAACACAATGGCTGCAAAAAATATACAATTTTCCCAACAATAACTGACCATTTGCTGTAAGAATGGAACAGTTACCTCTCAGCTCCGCTCTGCACCTTGATGTTGCTTAGATGAGCTGTAAATAAGTAATTCCCCAAGTATTCATCACACCAGGTAAGCACCAGTGCATACAATTGTCATGTTCCTTTCCACCAGCCAAAGATGGATTGACATCTACTCTGTACTCAAACACATGGGTTAAGTCCAATATATTGAACTCCTCCATTGAGGGCCATGGACAAATGCAGGTTCACCATCTCCATCTCCACATTTGTTCCATTACTTGTCAAGGAGAAAAGTTTTTCAACCCTAAAATAAACAGAAGGTCAGAACCTGACTCTGAAATGAAAACAGGTTTGGCTAGCAGAAAACTGTCTTTGAAAAAACCTTTTGAAAACTACATACTTTTCAGTAAACAAAGAAAATATGTTCAAATTTTCAAAAACAGTTTCCACTAGAAGAAAGCAAAGAGCATTTCAATTTTTCATTGTTTCTTTTTCAAATTTATGTGTGATTTAACAATAATACTATGGGTACCCGCGTTACTTTTTTTTTTTTTTTTGGATAAGTGTACCATTTTATAACCAACCAAACCAAAAATCAAAGGGAATAAATCCCAATACAAGTACCTGCGTCACTTGTTTTTTGCCTTTGGCAAACAGTGTCGTTGCTCAGACGTCTGCATGGGGCGAGCTATTTTGCAAACGCAAGACTCGCATCTTCAAGCCGCGTGTATTCTCTTACCTTAAATTCGCAAGTTCAACATAAGAAGTGATTAATAAACGGATTTCTTCCTTTAAGCCTAAATTTGAATGTCTTTTCGAACGTGTTTTAATAATCTATATTGTTTACGTTTTAAAACACCTTGATTTTATCAATCTTGAAAAAGATTAGTTCCATAGAATACCGATTGGTACACTTTCCAATCAAATCTACATGGTCGAATATTGGAAGAAATGAAGTGTGTAACACTGAATCGGATCCCATTTTCGAAAATTGCTCTCCTAAATGGATTCTTACATTTGAGACCCAATTTGTATGTCTTTCCGGACGTTTTTCAATAATCGAATCTGCTTATGTTTTACAACTCATTGATTTCATGAGTCTATCCATCAGATATCGATTGGTAAATTTCTCAACACATTTATACTGTGGAGTATTGGGAGAAATAAAGTGTGAAACACTGAATTGGAACCCATCTTCGCAAAAAATAAAAATAATTGAGTAAATTGCTCGAGCATTTGCTTCTGCTTCTCTCAATCCTATTGACGGTACAAAATGCGAGTTTGGTTCCTTGCAATTCTCTCTCTATATGCATTCATCTCTATACACATTCTTGTTTAAATTAGGAAATTTTCGATCTGGATCGGAGCCAAATTTCTTTCCGGATTCCAGATCACAATTATCTTGTTCTTGGGAAATTTTTGAGTTTGTTTTGTGTTTGAGACTGGAATTGTTCAGTGACTATTTTGTATACGCCTTTATTCAATCCGTTGCTATTATTGGTGGAACTTCATTTACCTTTTAGGCTTTGTTTGGATACATGTGGATTTCAAATGAATGGATTAATTTGACATTATTATACAGTTGATGGATAGCTCAAGTATGGATATGAACATTGAGATTAGGAGGTTTATGATCATGGCACGTTTCACGCAAAAAACAAAAAGGCCCTTGAGCTATCACCAATTCAGAATTGGATGGCCTAAAATTGGAGTCTGTATCAAGAGAATACTAGAGTTTAGGCTGTCTAGCATATTCCATCGTAAAGATTCTTAATCCAAAGGCTCCATTCGTATCATTATCTTAAAGGAAATATAGTCTCACATTGCTTGGAATGGTTTGAACCGTTAGAAAACTTGTTCAATGTGCTTTCCAACCCAAGTAGTTCAGACCAAAAAATAATTATACATCAAAAGACGTCACCATTTTACTCTCAGTGGGTTAAAAACACTATTCATTTTGGTAAAACGCTCGCATCACTCCCACTTTTAATCGATAATGACCAATTATACAGCGATTGAAAGGATACTAAAATGAACAATGAAAACGATAAGTTTAGTTTAGGAAAAGTTGGTCAAACGGAGGACTATTCAAAGTTCATCGGAGTCAAAAAGGCTAAAATTGGTTTCCCCTCCCATCGACACATTCTAAGCTCCATTCGACTCGCACATCCCTAAATATAAGGTGTTCGTCAATTTCATAAGAGTTTCACAAATTTCTTACGGCTTTCCACACGTCATCAAATTGTCAGAAACCGTTTCATCATAAGGATTTGCCGAAGGCGAGACTCATACATTTTTGCGAAGCGAAATTTGATCGTCTACGCCACCAACACTGTCACTTCACCATTTAGAGTACAAAACTACCACCACTATCGGAATTTCACAACCACCTTCTCATCCCTTCAGTACAGTCGCAAGCACCTCGACCGATATAAGTTCAACACTGTATTTCTACTTCATCTCCACCCAATCAAATGACGCAACTATCACCACAACAACCTCTCAAGTACTGCTACATTGTCACTTCCACCCTTATTTCACCACCACCCAACACACTAAATAAATATAAAATGATTGCAACATTAATATCTACCGCCTTCACAACAGGGACATAATAACCACTGACAAAGAGCACAAGTAGAATATTTGACAATTTTAAAAAGTTGAGAACTTTTCCTAATTTGTTTGGATTTGGAGTATTTTTTAAGTTTTAAAGCTCATCGTTAACACTTCAAAACTACCACCACCCCAAAACAACATTCACAATATACTCAATTCGAAAAGACTGAGGGTATCCAATTCAAGTTTCTTCGCTTCACCATATCAAGATTCGTACGACCACCACCACTGCCACCACCATCATAAAAATCATCGAGAAATTCTCACTTTAATGAAGTTCTAGAAATATGAAGTTTTGTATTTTTAAGAATTTTTCAAATCACCTCACAACCACCTTCACCATGATGGCCACCACCGAAGCTCCAAAAAAATGAACTAGAATTTTGTCCCTCTAAAAAAAATCAAAGCCTGGAAGTTACTGAAATTTTTCTCAATTCTTTAATTTTTTGCTTCACAATCTCTAAATGAATGATGATTCTGTCAGATAGACGTCGTGGTTTTGATGTAGTGATGAATCTTAACCTTGGGAATATATAGTTTTTTTTTATTCATGACCAGAGAATATTCTCGATGCATTGTAATGTGGTCAAGTTAGATTAAAATATATAGAATATCCTTAAATCATTCCCGGGGTTCTCGTTTTAGAAACATTCTAAAAAATTTTAATATTCTCGGTTTCACCGACACTTCGTTGGAGTGTATATGCACTATGTACTCTCCAGAACTCTTGAGTAACGAAGAAATACATAAGAACTAGGTATTTGAGAAACGAATGAAACTAAGAACGTATTTTAGCCCAGTGGCTCTAACAATTGTTTTTGTAGCCTTCTTTCTTCCCCTTTTTTTATAAGCAAAACTTAAATGCCTTTTTATAGTTGGACTTCACCACCTTTTAATACCTTAAAAACTCTATTTATTAATATATAATGGTCTCGATAAGATTTAAAATGAGTGACATGCTAGCATTTTTCCGAAATGACTCTTTTTTGAACCACTTAAATTAGAATAATCACGTCTTTTATTGTACAAAATTTATTGGATCAAAAATACTTGTGTTAAAAAGTAAATTGAACAAGCTTTCTAATGGTTCAAATCACGGGGAAATCGGAGTTCGGGAGTGTAAAGGGCAAGTCCGCAAAGTTTGACCTTTTTTGCAGCTTCATTGCGCCTAAGGCACAAGCTTATGCGCCCCAGACGCATTTGAATGCGCCCGGGCGCATCCTCCACGACAAGCTAAATTTTGCGGGCTTGCACCGGACACTCCTAAACTCCGTTTTGCGCGTGGTTTGAACCGTTAGAAAGCTTGGTCAATGCACTTTCCAACCCAAGTAGTTCAAAGCAAACAATAATTATACATCAAAAGACGTCACCATTTTGCTCTCAGTGGGTTAAAAAAACTATTCATTTTGGAAAAACGCTCGCATCGCTCCCACTTTTAATCGATCATGACCAATAATATAACGATTAATCAGGTTTTCGAAGTATTGAAAGGATACTAAAATGAACAATGAAAACAATAAGTTAAGTTTATGAAAAGTTGGTCAAAAGGAGGACGATTCAAAGTTCATCAGAGCCAAAAGGCTAAAATTCGTTTCCCCGCCCATCGACACATTCTAAGTTCCATTCAACACACACATCCCTAAATATAAGGTATTTGTAAATTCCATAAGAGTTTCACAAATTTCTTAGGGCTTTCCACATGTCATCAAATTGTCAGAAACCGTTTCATCATAAGGATTTGCCGAAGGTGAGACTCGTACATTTTTGCGAAGCGAAATTTGCTCATCTACACCACCAACACTATCACTTCACCATTTCGAGAACAAAACTACCACCACTATCGGAATTTGACAATCGCCTTCTCATCCCTTCACTACAGTCGCAAGCACCTCGACCAATATAAGTTCAACACTGTATTTCTACTTCATCTCCACCCAATCAAATGACGCACTATCGCCACAACAACCTCTCAAGTACTGCTACACTGTCACGTCCACCCTTATTTCACCACCACCCAACACACTAAATAAATTTAAAATGATTGCAACATTAATATCTACCGCCTTCACAACAGGGACATAATAACCACTAACAAAGAGCACAAGTAGACTATTTGACAATTTTAAAAGTTGAGAACTTTTCCTAATTTGTTCGGATTTAGAGTATTTTCAGTTTAAAAGCTCATCGTTAACACTTCAAAACTACCACCACCCCAAAACAACATTCCCAATATACTCAATTCGAAAAGACTGAGGGTATCCAATTCAAGTTTCTTCGCTTCACCATATCGAGATTCGCACGATCACCACCACCACCACCACTGCCACCACCATCATAAAAATCATCGAGAAATTCTTAGTTTAATGAAGTTCGAGAAATATGAAGTTTTGTATTTTTTTTTAAGAATTTTTCAAATCACCTCACAACCACCTTCACCATGATGGCCACCGCCGAAGCTCCAAAAAAATGAACTAGAATTTTGTCCTTCTAAAAAAGAAAGCAAAGCCTAGAAGTTTCTGAGATTTTTCTCAATTCTTTAATTTTTTGCTTCACAATCTTAAAATGAATGATGATTCTGTCTGTCAGATAGATGTGATGGTTTTGATGTAGTGATGAATCTTAACCTTGGGAATATTTATTTTTTTTTTATTCATGAGCAGAGAATATTCTCGATGCGTTGTAATATGGTTGAGTTAGATTAAAATATATAGAATATCCTTAAATCTTTCCCGGTGTTCTCGTTTTAGAAACATTCTAAATTTTTTTTTGTGTTCTTGGTTTCACCGAGACGTCAGTGGAGTGTAGTTGCACTATGTACTCTCCAGAACTCTTGAGTAACGAAGAAATACATAAGAACTAGGTATTTGAGAAATGAATGAAACTAAGAACGTATTTTAGCCTAGTGGCTCTAATGATTTTTTTTGTAGCCTTCTTTCTTCCCTTTTTTTATAAACAAAACTTAAAAACCTTTTTGCAGTTGGAGTTCCCCATCTTTTAGTACCTTAAAAACTCTATTTATTGATGTATAATGGGTCTCGATATGATTTAAAATGAGTGACATGCGAGCATTTTACCGAAATGACTTTTTTTGAACCACTTAGAATAGAATAATCACGTCTTTTAATGTACAAAATTTGTTTGATAAAAAATACTTGGGTTAAAAAGTAAATTGAACAAGCTTTCTAATGGTTCAAATCACGGGAAAATCGGAGTTCGGGAGTGTCAAGGGCAAGTCCGCAAAGTTTGACCTTTTTTGCAGCTTCATTGCGCCTGAGGCACAAGCTTATGCGCCCCAGGAGCACTTGAATGCGCCCGGGCGCATCCTCCACGACAAGCTAAATTTTGCGGGCTTGCATCGGACACTCCTGAACTCCGTTTTGCGCGTGGTTTGAACCGTTAGAAAGCTTTTTCAATACACTTTCCAACCCAAGTAGTTCGGATCAGAAAATAATTATACATCAAAAGACGTCACCATTTTACTCTCAGTTGGTTAAAAAAACTATTCATTTTGGTAAAATGCTCATATCGCTCCCATTTTTAATCGATCATGACCAATTATACAATGATTAATAAGGTTTTCGAAGTATTGAAAGGATACAAAAATGAACAATGAAAATGATAAATTTAGTTTATGAAAAGTTGGTCAAAAGGACAACGATTCAAAGGTCATCGGAGTCAAAAAGGCTAAAATTCGTTTCCCTGCCCATCGACACATTTTAAGTTCCATTCAAGACGCACATCCCTAAATGTATGGTATTCGTCAATTACATAAGAGTTTCACAAATTTCTTAGGGCTTTCCATACGTCATCAAATTGTCAGAAATCGTTTCATCATAAGGATTTGCCCAAGGCGAGACTCGTACATTTACGAACCGAAATTTGATCATCTACGCCACCAACATTGTCACTTCACCATTAGAGTACAAAACTACCGCATTTATCGGAATTTGACAACCGCCTTTTCATCCCTTCAGTACAGTCGCAAGCACCTCGACCGATATAAGTTCAACACCGTATTTCTACTTCATCTCCACCCAATCAAATGGCGCACTATCACTACAACAACCTCTCAAGTACTACTACACTGTCACTTCCACCCTTATTTCACCACCACCCAACACACTAAATAAGTTTAAAATGATTGCCACATTAATATCTACAGCCTTCCCAACAGGGACATAATAACCACTAACAAAGAGCACAAGCAAACTATTTGACAATTTTAAAAAGTTGAGAACTTTTCCTAATTTGTTTGGATTTGGAGTATTTTTTAAGTTTTAAAGCTCATCGTTAACACTTCAAAACTACCACCACCCCAAAACAACATTCACAATATACTGAATTCAAAAAGACTGAGGGTATCCAATTCAAGTTTCCTCGCTTCACCATATCGAGATTTGTACCACCACCACCGCCGCCGCCACCATCATAAAAATCATCGAGAAATTCTTACTTTAACGAAGTTCGAGAAATATGAAGTTTTGTACTTTTAAGAAATTTTCAACTCACCTGATAACCACCTTCACCATGATGGCCACCACCGAAGCTCCAAAAAAATGAACTAGAATTTTGTCCCTCTAAAAAAGGAAGCAAAGCCTGGAATTTATTGAAATTTTTCTCAATTCTTAAATTTTTTGCTCCACAATCTCTAAAAGAATGATGATTCTGTTAGAGAGATGTGGTGGTTTTGATGTAGTGATGAGTCTTAACCTTAGGAATATAATTTTTTTTACATTCATGAGCAGAGAATATTCTCAATGCGTTTTAATGTGGTTGAGTTAGATTAAAATATATAGAATATCCTTAAATCATTCCCTGTGTACTCCTTTAAGAAATATTCTAAAATTTTGTTGTGTTCTCGGTTTCACCGACACTTCGGTGGAGTGTAGATCCACTATGTAGTCTCCAGAACTCTTGAGTAACGAAGAAATACATAAGAACTCGGTATTTGAGTACCGGATGAAACTAAGAACGTATTTTAGCCCAATGGCTCCAACGATTTTTTTTGTAGCCTTCTTTCTACCCCTTTTTTATAAACAAAAGTTAAATGCCTTTTTGTAATTGGACTTCACCTCCTTTTTTTTTTTTTTTTTGGAAAGGACTTCACCTCCTTTTAGCACCTTAAAAACTCTATTTATTGATATATAATGGGTCTCGATACGATTTAAAATGAGTGACATGCAAGCATTTTACCAAAATGACTCTTTTTCGAACCACTTAGAATAGAATAATCACGTCTTTTAATGTACAAAATTTATTGGATCAAAAATACTTGAGTTAAAAAGTAAATTGAACAAGCTATCTAACGGTTCAAATCACGCGGAAATCGGAGTTCGGGAGTGTCAGGGGCAAGTCCCCAAAGTTTGACCTTTTTTGCAGCTTCATTGTGCCTTAGGCGCATGATTATGTGCCCCAGGCCCACTTCAATGCGCCCGGGCGCATCCTCCACAACAAGTTAAACTTTGCGGGCTTGCACCGGACACTCCCGAACTTCGTTTTGCGCGAGATTTGAACCGTTAGAAAGCTTGTTAATTGTACTTTCCAACCCAAGTAGTTCGGATCAAAAAATAATTATACATCAAAAGACGTCACCATTTTACTCTCAGTAGGTTAGAAAATCTAATCATTTTTGTAAAACGCTCGCATCTCTCCCATTTTTAATTGATCATGATCAATTATACAACGATTAATAAGGTTTTCAAAGTATTAAAAGATGACTAAAACAAACAATGAAAATGATAAAGTTTAATTTATAAAAAGTTGGTCAAAAGGAGGCCGATTCAAAGATCACCAGAGCCAAAAAGGCTAAAATTTGTTTCCACACTCATCTACACATTCTAAGTTCCTTTCAACACACACATCCTAATTATGAGTAATTCGTCAATTCCGTAAGAGTTTTACAAAGTTCATAGGGCTTTTTCACACATCACCAAATAGTCAGAAATCATTTCATCAAAAGGATTCGCCGAAGGCAAGACTTGTACATTTACGATGCCAAATTCGATCGTCTATGCTACCATCACTATTGGAATTTGACCACTGCCCTTTCACCCATTCAGTACAGTCAGAAGCACCTCTACCGCTATAAGTTCACAACTGTATTTTACTTCATCTCCACCCAATCAATTGACACATTATCACCACAAAAACCTCTCAAGTACGTGTTTTAGCCTAACGGCTCCAACAATTTTTGTGCTAGCCTGCTTTCTACCCCTCTTTCATAAATGCAACTTAAATTTTTTGGTGGTTGGATTTCTCCAACTTTCAATTCCCTAAAAACTCTATTTATTGATATATAATGGGTCTCGATACGATTTAAAATGAGTGAAATGTGAGCATTTCACTTAATTGAATTATTTTTTGAACCACTTAGGATAAAATATTCAAATCTTTTATTGTACAAAAATTTTTGGATCCAAAATAAGTGGGTAAGAAAGTAATTTGAACATGCTTTCTAATGGTTCAAACCACTCACAAATCGGAGTTCGAGAGTGTTCGGGACAAGTCCCTAAAGTTTGACCTGTTTAGCAGCTTTATTGCGCCTCAGGCGCACTTCATTGAGCCCGGGCGCATCCTTAAACCTGCACAAGATAACAAAATATCAGGACTTACATATTTGAATGCTATTTTGCTTGGCCAAGAGCTACTAAAAACAAAGGTAGTTTAGTTGAACTATAGTGGAAGATTTGTGAGCAGAAGACAAATGGGTAGATGTCTCATGACTCTCATTTGTTTGGAACTCAGGCCATTGAACTTCTTATTATAATATTCCATATCAGGCTTGACTAAACAACACAACTCACTTTCTCCCAATCGAAATCAGAAACAAAAAACCGAAAAGAAAGAAAAGAATTCAACTCTGGACTACTCAAACAGGAAACATGACACTGTTTAGTCCTCAGCATACAGCAGAACAATCAGCCAGTTTGGTAGACATGGCTAAACAAAACCCAAAAAAAACACAAAACACTATTTCTCCCTATGAACAACGAACAAAAAACAAACTCTACATTAATGTCTAAAGAAAATGACCACTACTATGTCACCACATGGGCCCTGGTGTCTGATTTTCCTCCTCCGCAACCGAAACAATGTCTTCTAGACTCAATTACACTCAACAAGAGAAACTGAGATTCGGCTTCAATCTCAGCATGACAAATATCTCCTCCTTATTATTCAAAATTGGCAAAACATTCCTCACAAAAGACCTCGCCAAGCTATCAGGATTCGCCCAGCTCAAACACAGAAGCAAAAGCTTCTACATTTACCCCTCCTCAAACTCCCCCTTTAGCCTCTTATCTGCCACCTCAAACACCTTCCCTTCTGAAACCACCATACCCAATAAACTAAATTCACCAATAAGCTTTCAGGATTGCTGTTACTTCAGCTTGTACAACAAAAGAAGCAAAAATGTTCCTAGCAAAACCAGTCACGAGCTTACCTTTCCAATCTCGAATCAATCACTGCTTTTGAGGCAGCCTAATCATCCTTTTTCATGGCTGCATCACAAGTTATTTTAAAATGGCCCCTATCGCCATTTCTCCACATTAACAATCTGTCTTTGCTAACTAGAAACAGATGCGCAATCAGCCTCTGTTACAGCAAGGAAATCTAGCCTTGAAGAGGATGCCTTCTGGATAAATTGTAGAGGGTCAACTATTTTGTGGCTGAAATCGTGAGCAAAGACAGATTGGGTCGAGCCTCGAAGAGGATGCCTTCTGGATTGAACACTGCTGTTGCTTAACAGATTTGATCTTGAAGGACTCCAGACCAGATATCCCTGCCCTTGATGAGACTAGACCAAGGCTAAACCCACGAAGCCCTGGCTCCTCTAGCTGCCTCCAAGAAGCCACAGTTTGGGCTCTAGTTCCTTTCATCATTCGAGCCCGGTATGCATTCAGGAGTTTATGAGCCTCCACCCTTGTCAAGCAAGAAGAGCATTATCGAAAGCCGTGAAGTCTGTAAACCCCATTCCCCCACATGATTTTGCCCCAATTAAGCCAATGGATGCCCAAAGCCTCCAGATCGCCCTTCCACCAGAAATTGCTAATAATAGAGTTCAACTTATCTCAAAGCTTTTTGGTGGAGTAAAAAGCAGGCCATACCAAAATGGTCCAGTTATTAGATTTATGTACAAAACCAATCGGGGCAGCATTCACCCCTAGAGACATCAAACAAGATAGTGTTCTTGGTTTTACCTACGCTTCGATGGAATGTGGATGAACTATGAACTCTCCGGAAATGAAGAAATACATACAAGGGCTGGAATTGCATTAGGACTAATAAATTCGACGCTTTTGATATCGTTAAGCGGTGGTGGAAGGAAGCTAAGCCCCGTCACTGTGGTCTTCCGCGGTTCGATCCTCTTCGGTTTCTCAAAAGTTTCAGAGACACAACTATCGGTACTCTCTCTCTACCTACTTTTTGATAGTTACTTTATAACTTCAGTGAAGGATGAGCTTTGTTTGTTTAGCGAGAGTATATATACCCGGAAATTAGGAGGAAAAAAATGCTTATTTTGAATGTGTTAGTGTGGTTTGGACATTACTATGGTAGATTGGCTGATGGATTAGTTAAGAATAGCGAAAAGGCCACGGCCGATGGTAACAATTAAAAGAAGGGGCTAGGTAGAAATTGACTCTCGAGATGCGTCAATCAAGAAAATCCAAAAAGGATTGTGATTGTGATTGCTAGATATCATTTGTAGAGGAAAGAATGAAACCAAGTGCAAGCATATTTTTACGAACCCAATCCCCTCGACAATTTGAAGGGGGGTGATTGTGACCAAGGTGGTTCTTGTCATCAGTAACATCCAATTCATAAAACTTTGTAGTTCTTCTCTCAGCGGATATTTATTTTTCATTAGCAGAGTGTTATTGTTATTGTTTTCATTTTCTTCTCTTCTTATGTATATTTCGGAAAGGAAACAATGAAAAATTGAAATGCTCTTTGGTTTCATATAGTGGAAACTGTTTTTGAAAATTTGAACATATTTTCTTTGTTTCCTGAAAAGTGTGTAGTTTTCAAAGGTTTTTCCAAGGACAGTATTCTGCTAGCCAAACCTGTTTTCTTTCCACAGTTAGGCTCTGACCTTCTGTTTTTTTTAAGGTTGAAAAACTTTTCTCCCTGATAAGTAACAAAACAAATGTGGAAGTGCAGATGGTGAACTTGCATTTGTCCATGGCCCTCAATGGAGGCGTTCAATATATTGGACCAAACCCATGTGTCTGAGTACAAAGCAGTAGTCCATCCATCTTTGGCTGGTGGAAAGAAACATGACAATTGTATGCACTGGTGCTTACTGGGTGTTACGGATACTTGGGGAATTACTTGTTTATTGCTCATCTAAGCAACATCATGGTGTGGAGCGGAACTAAGAGGTAACTATTCCATTCTTACCGCAAGGGTTCATTTGTTGTTGGGAAAACTATATATTTTCCGCAGCCATTGTGTAGTTTGATTCGATAATGGTTGCAGTAGGTTTTAGATATGGCTGAGGTCGACTCATGAGTATTTTGTACCGAAATGGTGTAACCGACCCAATTGATTTGGAATGAATGTTTGGTTTGGTTTTGTTTAGATATACATGTTGGAAATTTGAATGGATTGAGGGTCCTTTACTTCCCTAGATTCATGGTGGGGGTTGCCTCTATTCATTGTGGGGGTAATTCCTCTATTCATTCTGCCATTTACTCCATGAATTGAAGGCTGGCAGCAGTGCAAGGGTCTAATTCTGCCTATATAAGCAGCATTTCACAGCACAATTCTGCACCAATTCATAGAACAAATCTACTAGCAATCTGATATAGTGTGAGAGAGAGAGACAGACGCTGAGTTAGTTCGCAAAGACGTTCTTCAGTGGTGTTCCGACGTTCGTCGTCCGAGCCGGATTAATCCTGGGAGACAGACGCCGAGTAACCTCAACACCCTCTGGAAGGCAGTGAATCTGTTT
The DNA here is from genome assembly GCA_019656295.1 of Rhododendron mucronatum var. ripense. Lineage (NCBI taxonomy): Eukaryota > Viridiplantae > Streptophyta > Magnoliopsida > Ericales > Ericaceae > Rhododendron > Rhododendron mucronatum. Next base: position 737,277 of record BPLT01000055.1, read on the forward strand.
TAAGGACACCGTGTATAGCACGGATTTCGGTTCAAAAATCCATTCTATATTTCGGTTTGCACTTCGATTTTGTAATTTCGTTATGTTGCAATTCTGTTCATATGTAAACATAATAGAAATCGTATTTTGGATTCCCGATTGAAACATTTTGGATAACAATACAAAGCATGTATAGGATACGAGATTCAATATAGATAGAAAGATACATAAATTTGTTGATGTTCCAGAAGGAACATGGCCCCATCTTTTAGTTTCCATAATATCCTCATCTTTAACACAGGACAATGGTAATACTATCTCTCGATCGTTATGTACAATCTATTGCTGAATTGAAACGTTGGGTGCATTATCTTTTCCCCTATTAAGAAACTCGAGTTCTACGGCTTCAGCATACATGGTAAAGATTGCCCTTCTGGATAGTCAAAGCGCGGAAGTATAAATCTACCCCTTATGTTATCCCGGATTCAATAGGAATTACGGTGTACAAGGCCCTCCATGGCTTTGCGCTCATTTTATTGAAAGTCACCCACTGTTTGAGTTCAGAGCAGATGCCCATCCATCTACGGCTGGTGGAAAGGAAACAATGAAAAATTGAAATGCATTGGAGCTTACCGGGAGTTACGGATACTTGGAATGACTTTTTTATAGCTCATCTAAACAACATTAAGGAGCAGATCTGAGATGTAATTGTACTCTTCCTTACCCAAGTTGGTTCATTTGTTGTTGGAAAAGTTGTATATGTTACGCAGTCGTTCTGTTGGAATCTGACACGGGTTGCCGTACTTTCTTGCTATGGTTGAGGTCGACTCCTGCATATTTTGTTTCGTACTTATCAAAAAATTTGTGCTATCTGATGACTACAACAACACTATGACTATGTAATTGAGAAAACATTGAAGCGGTGTGAGTAGGATTTCATTAACCATTTATTGTTTACAGGTGCCTTTTATGATCAATCCAAAGGAGACTGCAACCTTTCAGCCCAAAGGGTGATTGATTTGGTGGCATATGCGTGTTTACCGTGTTAGAATTATTTTGCAAAGTCTTTTTTGACATGCTTCAGTGCAAAGTCAAAAAAAGAACAAAAGTTATTTTGGTACAATTGTGATTCTTTTCCCTTGAAGGATAAGAGGACAGAGGAGGAATCAGAAGGATTTGGGGTGGCAAGCGGTGGCGTAACCAGAAAGCTTGTTTGGTGGGAGAACCATTAAACACACAACAAATGATAATATTTGCTCGAATATATGAGTAGATAATGTGTCATTTTGTGAAACCATAAAGTTAAGAGAATCTTTTTAGAGAACCATTAATGTTTGGGATACAATTTGGCACGACTTTTATAATCTAGGTGTTAAATTGAAATTACTCTGAAGTGTAGTGCGGTCTGTGCCCCCACTGGTATTAAAGTTTGACAAAGGTTTAGCAATGCAAAACTTAATGCAAAATTTGACACCAAAATTAACTTTGCCAAAGTTGCACATCAAGTTTGGCTACCCAGTGCAAAACCTTTGGAATGCCAATGGATTTACTTAAAACATCATCTAATGTAGAACTTTTTAACACAGTATAAAAATGAATTAATTTTCCCATATAAATATATATAGTATTCATAAAAAATAGGTCATTCTCAAATCTAAGGCCTAAAGCTCATATTCGTCACTGGCCTAACAGACAAGTCGCCTAAACCACTAGTGTTAAATCCTTCCTCCGTCCCCATTTAATGGTAATAAATTTTGTGTTTTTTAAATGGGTTATATTTTTAGGGAAAGATTTTCATTCTTTTTTTAATGTATAAATGCACTCCATTTTTTATCGTTTAGTAAAAAATTACACAAAAAAGTTGCACTAAAAGACAAGGAATGGAATGCATTTTTTAAAAAGGGACCCTTTTTATAAACGCCCTCCATTTGTTGGCTTATAGCGAAAAATTTTACATAAAAGTTGCAATAAAAAGACAAGGGATAAAGTGCATTCATAAAAAAAGAAGAAGTGTGAAAATCATTTACCAACTTTTAAATTGGTGATAAATTTTACATCTAATATGGATCTTATTTGATGTAGATTTCAATTAGTTTATTAGACAATATTTTAAAAATCACATAAAACATTATGAATGACAAAATGTGAGAAAATTGAAAAGTCGTACGAATTTTAAAAAAAGACTGTTACATGGGGACGGATGTAGTAACATAGAATGTTATTCCTTGAGAAGAAAAGGGAAATTTTGGGGGAAACGCATGGAAGAAATAAAAAATTACGTTAAGAAACATATATTTCTACCTTCCCAACTTAAATGTCCCTTACGAGAATTCGTGCATTTTCAAACTCCGAAAAAAAATTTATTTGTTTACACCAAATTAAATGAATACTTTAATTTGAAGTCAAAAATAATAAAACAATATATAGAAATATATTTTTTGGGTTTCGAAATGCACGGATTTGCTGTATAAAATATTTAAAGTGGGACGGAGGGAGTACAATAAGGAACATAGTTTGTGGCTAGGAAGTATTGATTTTGCGGCTACTGGAGAGGAGGTCATTGATAAAACACACTTTTCTTAAAAAATGGACTAGGAGTTCCTGTGGCCAAGAGCAGATTTAGAGTCAACGAGAAATTTTCTGCGGCCAGGGAACAAAAGATCACGGCCAGTAGATCAAAATGCGTGATTGATAAACACGCTTTCTGCAAAAAATTGGACTAGGACTAATTTCTCACGGCCAAGAGTAGTTTTAAGCGGCAAACTGCAATTTTAGGCGGCCTAGTGCAGTTTTCTGCAGCCAACTGCAGTTTTAAGCGGCCAAGAGTAGTTTTAAGCGGCCAAGTGTACTTTGCAGCGGCCAACTGCAATTTTAAGCGGCCATATGTACTTTTCAGCGGCCTACTGCAATTTAAGTGGCCAAGTGTAGTTTTCAGCGGCCAAGTACAATTTTAAGCGGCCAAGAGTAGTTTTAAGCGTTCAAGTGCAATCTTAAGCGGCCAATTGCAATGTTAAGCGGCCACGTGTAGTTTTCGGGGGCCAATTGCTATTTTAAGCGGCCAAGTGAAAATTTAAGTGGCCAATAGTAATGTGCCGCGGCCAGGGAAGAAAAGAGCACTGACCGTGTATCACAATGCGTGGTTGACAAACACGCTTTCCTCATAAAATTTGACTAGGAGCAATTTCTCGCGGCCAAGAGTAATTTGCTGCAGCTAGGGAATAAAAGATCATGGCTAGTGGATTAGAATGCTGGGTTGACAAACACGCATTCGTCATAAAATAAGTAAAAAAACGTGTTCAGTTCAGCATCCATCGTCGTCCTCCAAGGCACAGATAGAGACTCGAAACATAACCACTCTCTCTCTCTAAAACCACCTCGACTTCAACCCCGCAGAATACTCTGAACCGATCAAGGAGATGTACAAGGGCTGGAATTGCATTGGGACTAACAAATTCGACGTTTTGATATCGTTAAGCGGTGGTGGAAGGAAGCTAAGCCCCGTCACTGTGGTCTTCCGCGGTTCGATCCTCTTCGGTTTCTCAAAAGCTTTAGAGACACCACTATCGGTACTCTCTCTACCTACTTTTGGATAGTTACTTGATAACTTCGGTGAAGGATGAGCATTGTTTGTTTAGCGAGAGAACATATATAGCCGGAAATTGGGCGGGGGGGGGGGATGCTTATTTTGAATGTGTTAGTGTGGTTTGGACATTACTATGGTAGATTGGCCGATGGATTAGTTAAGAATAGCGAAATGGCTACGGCCGATGGTAACAATTAAGAGAAGGGGCTAGGTAGAAATTGACTGTAGAGATGCGTCAATCAAGAAAATCCAAAAAGGATTGTGATTGTTATTGCCAGATATCATTTGTAGAGGAAAGAATGAAACCAAGTGCAAGCATTTTTTTACGAACCCAATCCCCTCCACATTTTGAAGGGGGTGATTGTGACCAAAGTGGTTCTTGTCATCAGTTACATCCAATTCATAAAACTTTGTAGTTCTTCTCTCAGCGGATATTTATTTTTCATTAGCAGAGTGTTATTGTTATTGTTTTCATTTTCTTCTCTTCTTATGTATATTTCGGAAAGGAAACAATGAAAAATTGAAATGCTCTTTGGTTTCATATAGTGGAAACTGTTTTTGAAAATTTGAACATATTTTCTTTGTTTCCTGAAAGGGTGTAATTTTTAAAAGGTTTTTCCAAAGACAGTATTCTGTTAGCCAAACCTGTTTTCTTTCCATAGTCAGGCTCTGACCTTCTGTTTTTAACCCACTGAGAGTAAAATGGTGACGTCTTTTGATGTATAATTATATTTTGATCCGAACTACTTGGGTTGGAAAGTGCATTGAACAAGCTTTCTAACGGTTCAAACCACGCACAAAACGGAGTTCAGGAGTGTCCGGTGCAAGCCCGCAAAGTTTAACTTGTCGTGGAGGATGCGCCCGGACGCATTGAATTGCGCCTGGGGAGCATAAGCTTGCGCCTGCAATGAAGCTGCAAAAAAGGTCAAACTTTGCGGACTTGCCCTCGGCACTCCAAAACTCCGATTTCCAAGTGATTTGAACCGTTAGAAAGCTTGTTCAATTTACTTTTTAACCCAAGTATTTTCGATCCAATATATTTTGTACATTAAAAGACGTGATTATTCTATTCTAAGTGGTTCAAAAAAGAGTCATTTCGGTACAATGCTCGCATGTCACTCATTTTAAATCGTATCGAGACCCATTATATATCAATAAATAGAGTTTTTAAGGTACTAAAAGGTGGTGAATTCCAACTACAAAAAGACATTTAAGTTTTGTTTATAAAAAAAGGGGTAGAAAGAACGCTACAAAAAAAATTGTTGGAGCCACTAGGCTAAAATACGTTCTTGGTTTCATTCGGTACTAAAATACCTAGTTCTTATGTATTTCTTTGTTACTCAAGAGTGGTTCAAAAAAGAGTCATTTCGGTACAATGCTCGCATGTCACTCATTTTAAATCGTATTGAGACCCATTATATATCAATAAATAAAGTTTTTAAGGTACTAAAAGGTGGTGAATTCCAACTACAAAAAGACATTTAAGTTTTGTTTATAAAAAAAAGGGGTAGAAAGAAGGCTACAAACAAAATTGTTGGAGCCACTAGGCTAAAATACGTTCTTGGTTTCATTCGGTACTAAAATACCTAGTTCTTATGTATTTCTTTGTTACTCAAGAGTTCTGGAGAGTACATAGTGCATCTACACTCCACCAAAGTGTCGGTGAAACCGAGAACACAACAAAATTTTGGAATGTTTCCAAAACAAGAACACCGGGAATGATTTAAGGATATCGGGTTTGGAGTCCTTCAAGATCAAATCTGTTAAGCAACAGCAGTGTTCAATCCAGAAGGCATCCTCTTTGAGGCTCGACCCAATCTGTCTTTGCTCACGATTTTAGCCACAAAATAGTAGACCTCTACAGTTTATCCAGAAGGCATCCTCTTCAAGGCTACATTTCCTTGCTGTAACAGAGGCTGATTGCGCATCTGTTTCTAGTTAGCAAAGACAGATTGTTAATGTGGAGAAATGGCGATAGGGAGTTTTATTTATAAAAGAGGGGTAGAAAGAAGGCTAAAAAAAAAATCGTTGGAGCCACTAGGCTAAAACACGTTCTTAGTTTCATTCGTTACTCAAATACCTAGTTCTTATGTATTTCTTTGTTACTCAAGAGTTCTGGAGAGTACATAGTGCATCTACACTCCACCGAAGTGTCAGTGAAACCGAGAACACAACAAAATTTTAGAATATATCTAAAACGAGAACACAGATAATGATTTAAGGATATTCTATATATTTTAATCTAACTCAACCACATTACAACGCATTGAGAATATTCTCTGGTCATGAATAAAAAAATATATTCTCAAGGTTAAGATTCATCACTACATCAAAACCACCACATCTATCTGACAGAATCATCATTCATTTAGAGATTGTGAAGCAAAAAATTTAAGAATTGAGAAAAATCTCAGTAACTTCCGGGCTTTGCTTTCTTTTTTAGAGGGACAAAATTCTAGTTCATTTTTTTGGTGCTTCAGTGGTGGCCATCATGGTGAAGGTGGTTATGAGGTGAGTTGAAAAATTCTTAAAAATACAAAACTTCATATTTCTAGAACTTCCTTAAAGTAAGAATTTCTCGATGATTTTTATGATGGTGGTGGTAGTGGTGGTGGTGGTGGTCGTACGAATCTCGATATGGTGAAGCGAGGAAACTTGAATTGGATGGCCTCAGTCTTTTCGAATTGAGTACATTGTGAATGTTGTTTTGGGGTGGTGGTAGTTTTCAAGTGTTAATGATGAGCTTTAAAACTTAAAAAATACTCCAAATCCAAACAAATTAGGAAAAGTTCTCAACTTTTTAAAATTGTCAAATAGTCTGCTTGTGCTCTTTGTTAGTGGTTATTATGTCCCTGTTGTGAAGGCGGTAGATATTAATGTTGTAATCATTTTAAAATTATTTAGTGTGTCGGGTGGTGGGGAAATAAGTGTGGAAGTGAGAGTGCAGTAGTACTTGAGATGTTGTTGTGGTGATAGTGCGTCATTATATCGGTCAAGGTGCTTGCGACTGTAGTGAAGGGATGAGAAGGCGGTTGTCAAATTCCGATAGTGGTGGTAATTTTGTACTCTAAATGGTGAAGTGACAGTGTTGGTGGGGTAGACGATCAAATTTTGCTTCGCAAAAATGTACGAGTCTCGCCTTCGGCAATTCCTTACGATGAAACGGTTTCTGACAATTTGATGACGTGTGGAAAGCCCTTAGAAATTTGTGAAACTCTTATGGAATTGACGAATACCATATAATTAGGGATGTGCGTGTTGAATGGAACTTAGAATGTGTCGATGGGCGGGAAAATGAATTTTAGCCTTTTTGAGTCCGATGAACTTTGAATCGTCCTCTTTTTGACCAACTTTTCATAAACTAAACTTATTATTTTCAATTTTTGTTTTAGTAACCTTTCAATACTTCGAAAACCTTATTAATCGTTGTATAATTGGTCATGATTGATTAAAAATGGGAGCGATGTGAGCGTTTTACCAAAATGAATAGTTTTTTTTAACCCACCGAGAGTAAAATGGTGACGTCTTTTGATGTATAATTATTTTTTGATCCTAACTACTTGGGTTGGAAAGTGCAATTAACAAGCTTTCTAACGGTTCAAATCACGCGCAAAATGAAGTTCGGGAGTGTCCGGTGCAAGCCCGCAAAGTTTAACTTGTTGTGGAGGATGCGTCCGGGCGCATTGAGGTTGGCCTGGGGCACATAATCATGCGCCTGAGGCGCAAAAAAGCTGCAAAAAAGGTCAAACTTTGGGGACTTGCCCCCGACACTCCAGAACTCCGATTTCCGCATGATTTGAACTGTTAGATAGCTTGTTCAATTTACTTTTTAACTGAAGTATTTTTGATCCAATAAATTTTGTACATTAAAAGACGTGATTACTCTATTCTAAGTGGTTCAAAAAAGAGTCATTTTGGTAAAATGCTCGCATGTCATTCATTTGAAATCAAATCGAGACCCATTATATATCAATAAATAGAGTTTTTAAGGTAGTAAAAGGTGGTGAAATCCAACTGCAAGAAGGCATTTAACTTTTGTTTATAAAAAGGGGGTAGAAAGAAGGCTACAAAAAAAATCGTTGGAGCCACTAGCCTAAAATACTTTCTTAGTTTCATTCGTTACTCAAATACCTAGTTCTTATGTATTTCTTTGTTACTCAAGAGTTCTGGAGAGTACATAGTGCATCTACACTCCACCGCAGTGTCGGTGAAACCGAGAACACAACAAAATTTTAGAATATATCTAAAACGAGAACACGGATAATGATTTAAGGATATTCTATATATTTTAATCTAACTCAACCACATTACAACACATCGAGAATATTCTTTGGTCATGAATAAAAAAATATATTCTCAAGGTTAAGATTCATCACTACATCAAAACCACCACATCTATCTGACAGAATCATCATTCATTTAGAGATTGTGAAGCAAAAAATTTAAGAATTGAGAAAAATCTCAGTAACTTCCGGGCTTTGCTTTCTTTTTTAGAGGGACAAAATTCTAGTTCATTTTTTTGGTGCTTCAGTGGTGGCCATCATGGTGAAGGTGGTTATGAGGTGAGTTGAAAAATTCTTAAAAATACAAAACTTCATATTTCTAGAACTTCCTTAAAGTAAGAATTTCTCGATGATTTTTATGATGGTGGTGGTAGTGGTGGTGGTGGTGGTCGTACCAATCTCGATATGGTGAAGCGAGGAAACTTGAATTGGATGGCCTCAGTCTTTTCGAATTGAGTACATTGTGAATGTTGTTTTGGGGTGGTGGTAGTTTTCAAGTGTTAACGATGAGCTTTAAAACTTAAAAAATACTCCAAATCCAAACAAATTAGGAAAAGTTCTCAACTTTTTAAAATTGTCAAATAGTTTGCTTGTGCTCTTTGTTAGTGGTTATTATGTCCCTGTTGGGAAGGCTGTAGATATTAATGTTGCAATCATTTTAAACTTATTTTGTGTGTTGGGTGGTGGTCAAATAAGGGTGGAAGTGACAATGTGGTAGTACTTGAGAGGTTGCTGTGGTGATAGTGCGTCATTTGATTGGGTGGAGATGAAGTCAAAATACAGTGTTGAACTTATATCGGTCGAGGTGCTTTCGACTGTACTGAAGGGATGAGAAGGTAGTTGTCAAATTCCGATAGTGGTGGTAGTTTTGTACTCTAAATGGTGAAGTGACAGTGTTGGTGGCGTAGACGATCAAATTTGGCTTCGCAAAAATGTACGAGTCTCGCCTTCGGCAATTCCTTACGATGAAACGGTTTCTGACAATTTGATGACGTGTGGAAAGCCCTAAGAAATTTGTGAAACTCTTATGGAATTGACGAATACCATATATTTAGGGATGTGCGTGTAGAATGGAACTTAAAATGTGTCGATGGTGGGGATACAAATTTTAGGCTTTTTGACTCCGATGATCTTTGAATCGTCCTCCTTTTGACCAACTTTTCAAAAACTAAATTTATCGTTTTTATAGTTCATTTTAGTATCCTTTCAATACTTTAAAAACCTTATTATATAATCGTTGTATAATTTGGTCATGATCGATTAAAAATGGGAGCGATGCGAGCGTTTTACCGAATTGAATAGTATTTTTTAACCCATTGAGAGTAAAATGCTGACGTCTTTTGATGTATAATTATTTTTTGATCCGAACTACTTAGGTTGGAAAGTGCATTGAACAAGCTCTCTAACGGTTCAAACCATTCCAAGCAATGTGAGACTATATTTCCTTAAGATAATGATACGAATGGAGCCTTTGGATTAAGAATCTTTACGATGGAATATGCTAGACAGCCTAAACTCTAGTATTCTCTTGATACAGACTCCAATTTCAGCCCATCCAATTCTGAATTGGTGATAGCTCAAGGACCTTTTTGTTTTTTGCGTGAAACGTGCCATGATCATAAACCTCCTAATCTCAATGTTCATATCCATACTTGAGCTATCCATCACCTGTATAATAATGTCAAATTAATCCATTCATTTGAAATCCACATGAATCCAAACAAAGCCTAAAAGGTAAATGAAGTTCCACCAATTATAGCAACGGATTGAATAAAGGCGTATACAAAATAGTCACTGAACAATTCCAGTCTCAAACACAAAACAAACTCAAAAATTTCCCAAGAACAAGATAATTGTCATCTGGAATCCGGAAAGAAATTTGGCTCCGATCCAGATCGAAAATTTCCTAATTTAAACAAGAATGTGTATAGAGATGAATGCATATAGAGAGAGAATTGCAAGGAACCAAACTCGCATTTTGTACCATCAATAGGATTGAGAGAAGCAGAAGCAAATGCTCGAGCAATTTACTCCATTATTTTTATTTTTTGCGAAGATGGGTTCCAATTCAGTGTTTCACACTTTATTTCTCCCAATACTCCACAGTATAAATGTGTTGAGAAATTTACCAATCGATATCTGATGGATAGACTCATGAAATCAAAGAGTTGTAAAACATAAGCAGATTCGATTATTGAAAAACGTCCGGAAAGACATACAAATTGGGTCTCAAATGTAGGAATCCATTTAGGAGAGCATTTTCGAAAATGGGATCCGATTCAGTGTTACACACTTCATTTCTTCAAATATTCCGCCACGTAGATTTGATTGGAAAGTGTACCAATCGGTATTCTATGGAACTAATCTTTTTCAAGATTGATAAAATCAAGGTGTTTTAAAACGTAAACAGTATAGATTATTAAAATACGTTCGAAAAGACATTCAAATTTAGGCTTAAAGGAAGAAATCCGTTTATTAATCACTTCTTATGTTGAACTTGCGAATTTAAGGTAAGAGAAAACACGCGGCTTGAAGATGCGAGTCTTGCATTTGCAAAATAGCTCGCCCCATGCTGACGTCTGAGCAACGACACTGTTTCCAAAGGCAAAAAACAAGTGACGCAGGTACTTGTATTGGGATTTATTCCCTTTGATTTCTGGTTTGGTTGGTTATAAAATGGTACACTTATCCAAAATAAAAAAAAAAGTAACGCGGGTACCCGTAGTATTATTGTTAAATCACACATAAATTTGAAAAAGAAACAATGAAAAATTGAAATGTTCTTTGCTTTCTTCTAGTGGAAACTGTTTTTGAAAATTTGAACATATTTTCTTTGTTTCCTGAAAAGTATGTAGTTTTCAAAAGGTTTTTTCAAAGACAGTTTTCTACTAGCCAAACCTGTTTTCATTTCAGAGTCAGGTTCTGACCTTCTGTTTTTTTTAGGGTTGAAAAACTTTTCTCCATGACAATTAACGGAACAAATGTGGAGATGGAGATGGTGAACCTGCATTTGTCCATGGCCCTCAATGGAGGAGTTCAATATATTGGACTTAACCCATGTGTTTGAGTACAGAGTAGATGTCAATCCATCTTTGGCTGGTGGAAAGGAACATGACAATTGTATGCACTGGTGCTTACCGGGTGTGATGGATACTTGGGGAATTACTTATTTACAGCTCATCTAAGCAACATCAAGGGGCAGAGCGGAGCTGAGAGGTAACTGTTCCATTCTTACCGCAAATGGTCAGTTATTGTTGGGAAAATTGTATATTTTTTGCAGCCATTGTGTTGTTTGAACCAATAATGGTTGCAGTAGGTTTTAGTTATGGTTGGGGTCGGCTCATGAGTATTTTGTACCGAAATGGTATAGCCATTGTGTTGTTTGAAACGTTACGTGCATTATCTTTTCCTCTATTAAGAAACTCGAGTTCTGCGGCTTCCACATACATGGTACAGTGTGCCCTTCTGGATAGTCAAAGCAGGGAAGTGTAAATCTACCCCTTATGTTATCCTGAATCCAATAGGAGTTACGGTGTACAAGGCCCTACATGGCTCTGCGATCATTTTATTGGACATAACCTGCGTGTCTAAGTTCAGAGTAGATGCCCATCCATCTATGGCTGGTGGAGAGAAACATGATTGTATGCTTTGGAGCTTACTGGGAGTACTTACGGATACTTGGAATGACTTTTTTATAGCTCATCTAAACAACATTAAGGAGCGGATCTGAGATGTAATTGTACTCTTTCTTACCCAAGTTGGTTCATTTGTTGTTGGAAAAGTTGTATATGATACGCAATCGTTCTGTTGGAATCTGACACGGGTTGCCGTACTTTCTTGCTATGGTTGAGGTCAACCCCTGCATATTTTGTTTTGTACTTATCGAAAAATTTGTGCTATCTGATGACTACAACAACACTATGACTATGTAATTGAGAAAACATTGAAGCGGTGTGAGTAGGATTTCATTAACCATTTATTGCTTACAGGTGCCTTTTATGATCAATCCAAAGGAGACTGCAACCTTTCAGCCCAAAGGGTGATTGATTTGGTGGCATATGCGTGTTTACCGTGTTAGAATTATTTTGCAAAGTCTTTTTTGACATGCTTCAGTGCAAAGTCAAAAAAAGAGAAAAAGTTATTTTGGTACAATTGTGATTCTTTTCCCTTCGAAGGATGAAAGGATAGAGGAGGAATCAGAAGGGTTTGGGGTGGCAAGCGGTGACCTAGCCAAAAATCTTGTTCGGTGGGGGCACTATTAAACACATGACAAATGATAAAAAAAAAAAACCTTGAAACATAAAATTTGCTCGAATATATGAGTAGATAATGTGTCATTTTGTAAAACCATAAAGGTAAGAGAATCACTAATATGAAATTTGACAAAGGATTACCAAAGCAAAACTTATTGCACAATTTGACACCAAAAATAACTTCACCAAAGTTGCACATCAAGTTTGGCTACCCAGTGCAAAACCTTAGGTATGCCAATGGATTTACTTAAAACGTCTTCCAATGTAGAACTACTTTTTAACACAGTATAAAAATGAATTAATTTTTCCAAATAAATATATATAGTATTCATAAAAAAATAGGTCATTCTCAAATCTGAGGCCTAAAGCTCATATTCGTCACTGGCCTAATAGACAAGTCGGCTCAACCACTAGTGTTAAATCCTCCCTCCGTCCCCATTTAATGGTAATAAATTTTGTGTTTTTTAAATGGGTTATATTTTTAGGGGAATGATTTTCATTCTTTTTTTAATATATAAATGCACTCCATTTTTTGTCGTTTAGTAAAAAATTACACATAAAAGTTGCACTGAAAGACAAGGAATGGAATGCATTTTTAAAAAAGGGACCCTTTTAATAAACGCCCTCCATTTTTCGGCTTATAGCAAAAAATTATACATAAAAGTTGCACTAAAAAGACAATGGATAAAGTGCATTCATAAAAAAAGAAGTGTGAATATCATTTGACTACTTTTAAATTGCTGATAAATTTTACATCTAATGTGGATCTTATTTGATGTAGATCTCAATTAGTTTATTAGACAATATTTTCAAAATTGCATAAAATATTATGAATGACAAGATGTAAGAAAATTGAAAAGGGGTTCGAATTTTCAAAAAATACTATTACATGGGGACGGATGTAGTAACATAGAATGTCATTCCTTGTGAAGAAAAGGGAAATTGTGGGGGAAAAGCATGGAAGAAATAAAAAATTACGTTAAGAAACATATATTTCTACCTTCCCAATTTAAATGTTCCGGCCTTAAGAGAATTCGTGCATTTTTAAACTCCGAAAAAAACTTATTTGTTTACACCAAATTAAATGAATACTTTAATTTGATGCCAAAACTAATAAAACAATATATAGGAATATATTTTTTGGGTTTTGAAATGCACGGATTAGCCGTAGAAAATATTTAAAGTGGGACGGAGGGAGTACAATAAGGAACATAGCTTGTGGCTAGGAAGCATTGATTTTGCGGCTACAGGAGAGGGGGTCATTGATAAACACATTTTTCTAAAAAATGAAGTAGGAGCAATTTCCCGTGGCCAAGAGCAGGATTTAGCGTCGACGAGCAATTTTCTGAGGCCAGGGAACAAAAGATCACGACCAGTAGATCAAAATGCGTGATTGACAAACACGCTTTCTGCATAAAATATGACTGGGACCAATTTCTCGCGGCCAACAGTAGTTTTAAATGGCTAAGTGTAGTTTTCAGCGGTTAAGTGCAATTTTAGGCGGCCAAGAGTAGTTTTAGGCGGCCAAGTGTAGTTTTTAGCGGCCAACTGCAGTTTTAGGAGGCCAAGTGTAGTTTTAAGCGGCCAACTGCAATTTTAAGTGGCCAAGTGTACGTAGTTTTAAGCGGCCAAGTGTAGTTTTCAGCGGCAAACTGCAATTTTAGGCGGCCAAGTGTAGTTTTCAACGGCCAACTGCAATTTTAAGCGGCCAAGTGTAGTTTTCAATGGCCAACTGCAATTTTATGCGGTCTAGAGTAGTTTTAAACGGCCAAGTGCAATCTTAAGCGGCCAATTGCAATTTTAAGCGGCTAAGTGCAGTTTTCAGTGGCCAATTGAAATTTTAGGCGGCCAAGTGCAATTTTAAGTGGCCAATAGTAATTTGCCGCGGCCAGGGAAGAAAAGAGCACTGACCGTGGATCACAATGCGTGGTTGACAAACACGCTTTCTGTATAAAATTGGACTAGGAGCAATTTCTCGCGGCCAAGACCCGTTTTTAGCGGTTTAAGTGAAATTTTTAGCGGCCAAGAGTGATTTGCCGCGGCCAGGGAATAAAAGATCATGGCCAGTGGATTAGAATGCTTGGTTGACAAACACGCTTTTGTCATTAACTAAGTAAAAAAACACGTTAAGTTCAGCATCCACCGTCGTCCTCCAACGCACGGATAGAGACTCGAAACACAACCACAGTCTCTCTCTAAAACCACCTCGACTTCAACTGTGCAGAATACTCCAAACAGATCAAGGAGATCTACAAGGGCTGGAATTGCATTAGGACTAATAAATTCGACGCTTTTGATATCGTTAAGCTGTGGTGGAAGGAAGCTAAGCCCCGTCACTGTGGTCTTCCGCGGTTCGATCCTCTCCGGTTTCTCAAAAGTTTCAGAGACACAACTATCGGTACTCTCTCTCTACCTACTTTTTGATAGTTACTTTATAACTTCAGTGAAGGATGAGCTTTGTTTGTTTAGCGAGAGAATATATATAGCCGGAAATTGGGGGGAAAAATGCTTATTTTGAATGTGTTAGTGTGGTTTGGACATTACTATGGTAGATTGGCCGATGGATTAGTTAAGAATAGCGAAATGGCTACGGCCGATGGTAATAATTAAGAGAAGGGGCTAGGTAGAAATTGACTCTAGAGATGCGTCCATCAAGAAAATCCAAAAAGGATTGTGATTGTGATTGCCAGATATCATTTGTAGAGGAAAGAATGAAACCAAGTGCAAGCATATTTTTACGAACCCAATCCCCTCGACAATTTGAAAGGGGGTGATTGTGACCAAGGTGGTTCTTGTCATCAATAACATCCAATTCAAAAAACTTTGTAGTTCTTCTCTCAGCGGATATTTATTTTTCATTAGCAAAGTGTTATTGTTATTGTTTTCATTTTCTTCTCTTCTTATGTATATTTCGGAAAGGAAACAATGAAAAATTGAAATGCTCTTTGCTTTCATATAGTGGAAACTGTTTTTGAAAATTTGAACTTATTTTCTTTGTTTCCTGAAAAGTGTGTAGTTTTCAAAGGTTTTTCCAAAGACAGTATTCTGCTAGCCAAACCTGTTTTCTTTCCACAGTCAGGCTCTGACCTTCTGCTTTTTTTAAGGTTGAAAAACTTTTCTCCCTGATAAGTAACAAAACAAATGTGGAAGTGCAGATGGTGAACTTGCATTTGTCCATGGCCCTCAATGGAGGCGTTCAATACATTGGACCAAACCCATGTGTCTGAGTACAAAGCAGTAGTCCATCCATCTTTGGCTGGTGGAAAGAAACATGACAATTGTATGCACTGGTGCTTACCGGGTGTTACGGATACTTGGGGAATTACTTGTTTATTGCTCATCTAAGCAACATCATGGTGTGGAGCGGAACTAAGAGGTAACCGTTCCATTCTTACCGCAAGGGTTCATTTGTTGTTGGGAAAACTATATATTTTACGCAGCCATTGTGTAGTTTGATTCGATAATGGTTGCAGTAGGTTTTAGATATGGCTGAGGTCGACTCATGAGTATTTTGTACCGAAATGGTGTAACCGACCCAATTGATTTGGAATGAATGTTTGGTTTGGTTTTGTTTAGACATACATGTTGGAAATTTGAATGGATTGAGGGTCATTTACTTCCCCAGATTCATGGTGGGGGTTACCTCTATTCATTGTGGGGGTTATTCCTCCATTCATTCTGCCATTTACTCCATGAATTGAAGGCTGACAGCAGTGCAAGGGTCTAGTTCTGCCTATATAGGCAGCATTTCACAGCACAATTCTGCACCAATTCATAGAACAAATCTACTAGCATTCTGATATAGTGTGAGAGAGAGACAGATGCTGAGTTAGTTCGCAAAGACGTTCTTCAGTGGTGTTCCGACGTTCGTGGTCCGAGCCGGATTAATCATGGGAGACAGACGCCGAGTAACCTCAACACCCTCTGGTAGGCGGTGAATCTGTTTTAAGGACACCGTGTATAACACGGGTTTCGGTTCAAAAATCCATTCTGTATTTCGGTTTGCACTTCGGTTTTGTAATTTCGTTATGTTGCAATTCTGTTCATATGTAAACCTAATAGAAATTGTATTTTGGATTCCCGGTTGAAACATTTTGGATAACAATACAAAGCATGTATAGGATACGAGATTCAATATAGATAGAAAGATACATAAATTTGTTGATGTTCCAGAAGGAACATGGCCCCATCTTTTAGTTTCCAAGATATCCTCATCTTTAACACGGGACAATGGTAATACTATCTCTCGATCGTTATGTACAATCTATTGCTGAATTGAAACGTTGGGTGGATTATCTTTTCCCCTATTAAGAAACTCGAGTTCTACGGCTTCTGCATACATGGTAAAGATTGCCCTTTTGGATAGTCAAAGCAGGGAAGTATAAATCTACCCCTTATGTTATCCCGGATTCAATAGGAATTACGGTGTACAAGGCCCTCCATGGCTTTGCGCTCATTTTATTGAAAGTCACCCACTGTTTGAGTTCAGAGCGGATGCCCATCCATCTACGGCTGGTGGAGAGAAACATGATTGTATGCTTTGGAGCTTACTGGGAGTACTTACGGATACTTGGAATGACTTTTTTATAGCTCATCTAAACAACATTAAGGAGTGGATCTGAGATGTAATTGTACTCTTTCTTACCCAAGTTGGTTCATTTGTTGTTGGAAAAGTTGTATATGTTACACAGTCGTTCTGTTGGAATCTGACACGGGTTGCCGTACTTTCTTGCTATGGTTGAGGTCGACTCCTGCATATTTTGTTTCGTACTTATCAAAAAATTTGTGCTATCTGATGACTACAACAACACTATGACTATGCAATTGAGAAAACATTGAAGCGGTGTGAGTAGGATTTCATTAACCATTTATTGCTTACAGGTGCCTTTTATGATCAATCCAAAGGAGACTGCAACCTTTCAGCCCAAAGGGTGATTGATTTGGTGGCATATGCGTGTTTACCGTGTTAGAATTATTTTGCAAAGTCTTTTTTGACATGCTTCAGTGCAAAGTCAAAAAAAAAAAGCAAAAGTTATTTTGGTACAATTGTGATTCTTTTCCCTTGAAGTTTAAGAGGACAGAGGAGGAATCAGAAGGATTTGGGGTGGCAAGCGGTGGCGTAACCAGAAAGCTTGTTTGGTGGGAGAACCATTAAACACACAACAAATGATAATATTTGCTCGAATATATGAGTAGATAATGTGTCATTTTGTGAAACCATAAAGTTAAGAGAATCTTTTTAGAGAACCATTACTCTAAAGTGTAGTGCGGTCTGTGCCCCCACTGGTATTAAAGTTTGACAAAGGTTTAGCAATGCAAAACTTAATGTAAAATTTGACACCAAAAGTAACTTCGCCAAAGTTGCACATCAAGTTTGGCTACCCAGTGCAAAACCTTTGGAATGCCAATGGATTTACTTAAAACATCATCTAATGTAGAAGTCTTTTTAACACAGTATAAAAATGAATTAATTTTCCCATATAAATATATATAGTATTCATAAAAAATAGGTCATTCGCAAATCTGAGGCCTAAAGCTCATATTCGTCACTGGCCTAACAGACAAGTCGCCTAAACCACTAGTGTTAAATCCTCCCTCCGTCCCCATTTAATGGTAATAAATTTTGTGTTTTTTAAATGGGTTATATTTTTAGGGGAATGATTTTCATTCTTTTTTTAATGTATAAATGCACTCCATTTTTTGTCGTTTAGTAAAAAATTACAAAAAAAGTTGCACTAAAAGACAAGGAATGGAATGCATTTTTAAAAAAGGGACCCTTTTTATAAATGCCCTTCATTTTTTGGCTTATTGCGAAAAATTTTACATAAAAGTTGCACTAAAAAGACAAGGGATAAAGTGCATTCATAAAAAAAGAAGAAGTGTGAAAATCATTTTCCAACTTTTAAATTGGTGATAAATTTTACATCTAATATGGATCTTATTTGATGTAGATCTCAATTAGTTTATTAGACAATATTTTAAAAATCACATAAAACATTATGAATGACAAAATGTGAGAAAATTGAAAAGTGGTACGAATTTTAAAAAAAGACTGTTACATGGGGACGGATGTAGTTACATAGAATGTTATTCCCTGAGAAGAAAAGGGAAATTTTGGGGGAAACAAACAGAAGAAATAAAAAATTACGTTAAGAAACATATATTTCTACCTTCCCAACTTAAATGTCCCTTACGAGAATTCGTGCATTTTCAAACTCCGAAAAAAAATTTATTTGTTTACACCAAATTAAATGAATACTTTAATTTGAAGTAAAAAATAATAAAACAATATATAGAAATATATTTTTTGGGTTTCGAAATGCACGGATTCGCCGTAGAAAATATTTAAACTGGGACGGAGGGAGTACAATAAGGTACATAGTTTGTGGCTAGGAAGTATTGATTTTGCGGCTACTGGAGAGGGGGTCATTGATAAAACACACTTTTCTTAAAAAATGGACTAGGAGCAATTTCCCGTGGCCAAGAGCAGATTTAGAGTCAACGAGCAATTTTCTGCGGCCAGGGAACAAAAGATCACGGCCAGTAGATCAAAATGCGCGATTGATAAACACGCTTTCTGCTCGAAAAAAATTGGACTAGGACTAATTTCTCGCGGCCAACAGTAGTTTTAAGCAGCAAACTGCAATTTTAGGCGGCCTAGTGTAGTTTTCTGCAGCCAACTGCAGTTTTAAGCGGCCAAGTGTAGTTTGCAGCGGCCAACTACAATTTTAAGCGGCCATATGTACATTTCAGCGGCCTACTGCAATTTTAAGTGGCCAAGTGTAGTTTTCAGTGGCCAAGAGTAGTTTTGAGCGACCAAGTGCAATCTTAAGCGGCCAATTGCAATTTTATGCGGCCACGTGTAGTTTTCGGCGGCCAATTGCTATTTTAAGCGGCCAAATGAAAATTTAAGTGGCCAATAGTAATTTGCCGCGGCCAGGGAAGAAAAGAGCACTGACCATGTATCACAATGCGTGGTTGACAAACACACTTTCCTCATAAAATTTGACTAGGGGCAATTTCTCGCGGCCAAGAGTAATTTGCCGCGGCTAGGGAATAAAAGATCATGGCTAGTGGATTAGAATGCTGGGTTGACAAACATGCATTCGTCATAAAATAAGTAAAAAAACGCGTTCAGTTCAGCATCCATCGTCGTCCTCCAAGGCACAGATAGAGACTCGAAACATAACCACTCTCTCTCTCTAAAACCACCTCGACTTCAACCCCGCAGAATACTCTGAACCGATCAAGGAGATGTACAAGGGCTGGAATTGCATTGGGACTAACAAATTCGACGTTTTGATATCGTTAAGCGGTGGTGGAAGGAAGCTAAGCCCCGTCACTGTGGTCTTTCGCGGTTCGATCCTCTTCGGTTTCTCAAAAGCTTTAGAGACACCACTATCGGTACTCTCTCTACCTACTTTTGGATAGTTACTTGATAACTTCAGTGAAGGATGAGCTTTGTTTGTTTAGCGAGAGAATATATATAGCCGGAAATTTGGGGGGGGGGGGGGGGGGGGGGGGGGGGGGGGGGGGGGGGGGGGGTGTGAAATGCTTATTTTGAATGTGTTAGTGTGGTTTGGACATTACTATGGTAGATTGGCCGATGGATTAGTTAAGAATAGCGAAATGGCTACGGCCGATGGTAACAATTAAGAGAAGGGGCTAGGTAGAAATTGACTCTAGAGATGCGTCAATCAAGAAAATCCAAAAAGGATTGTGATTGTGATTGCCAGATATCATTTGTAGAGGAAAGAATGAAACCAAGTGCAAGCATATTTTTACGAACCCAATCCCCTCCACATTTTGAAGGGGGTGATTGTGACCAAAGTGGTTCTTGTCATCAGTTACATCCAATTCATAAAACTTTGTAGTTCTTCTCTCAGCGGATATTTATTTTTCATTAGCAGAGTGTTATTGTTATTGTTTTCATTTTCTTCTCTTCTTATGTATATTTCGGAAAGGAAACAATGAAAAATTTAAATGCTCTTTGGTTTCATATAGTGGAAACTGTTTTTGAAAATTTGAACATATTTTCTTTGTTTCCTGAAAGGGTGTAATTTTCAAAAGGTTTTTCCAAAGACAGTATTCTGTTAGCCAAACCTGTTTTCTTTCCACAGTCAGGCTCTGACCTTCTGTTTTTAACCCACTGAGAGTAAAATGGTGACGTCTTTTGATGTATAATTATTTTTTGATCCGAACTACTTGGGTTGGAAAGTGCATTGAACAAGCTTTCTAACGGTTCAAACCACGCACAAAACGGAGTTCAGGAGTATCCGGTGCAAGCCCGCAAAGTTTAACTTGTCATGGAGGATGCGCCCGGACGCATTGAATTGCGCCTGGGGAGCATAAGCTTGCGCCTGCAATGAAGCTGCAAAAAAGGTCAAACTTTGCAGACTTGCCCTTGACACTCCCAAACTCCGACTTCCAAGTGATTTGAACCGTTAGAAAGCTTGTTCAATTTACTTTTTAACCCAAGTATTTTCGATCCAATAAATTTTGTACATTAAAAGACGTGATTATTCTATTCTAAGTGGTTCAAAAAAGAGTCATTTCGGTACAATGCTCGCATGTCACTCATTTTAAATCGTATTGAGACCCATTATATATCAATAAATAGAGTTTTTAAGGTACTAAAAGGTGGTGAATCCCAACTACAAAAAGACATTTAAGTTTTGTTTATAAAAAAAGGGGTAGAAAGAAGGCTACAAACAAAATTGTTGGAGCCACTAGGCTAAAATACGTTCTTGGTTTCATTCGGTACTAAAATACCTAGTTCTTATGTATTTCTTTGTTACTCAAGAGTTCTGGAGAGTACATAGTGCATCTACACTCCACCAAAGTGTCGGTGAAACCGAGAACACAGCAAAATTTTAGAATGTTTCCAAAACAAGAACACCGGGAATGATTTAAGGATATCGGGTTTGGAGTCCTTCAAGATCAAATCTGTTAAGCAACAGCAGTGTTCAATCCAGAAGGCATCCTCTTTGAGGCTCGACCCAATCTGTCTTTGCTCACGATTTTATCCAGAAGGCATCCCCTTCAAGGCTACATTTCCTTGCTGTAACAGAGGCTGATTGCGCATCTGTTTCTAGTTAGCAAAGACAGATTGTTAATGTGGAGAAATGGCGATAGGGAGTTTTATTTATAAAAGAGGGGTAGAAAGAAGGCTAAAAAAAAAATCGTTGAAGCCACTAGGCTAAAACACGTTCTTAGTTTCATTCGTTACTCAAATACCTACTTCTTGAGTATTTCTTTGTTACTCAAGAGTTCTGGAGAGTACATAGTGCACCACCGAAGTGTCGGTGAAGCCGAGAACACAACAAAATTTGAGAATGTTTCTAAAAAGAGAACTCCGGGAATGATTTAAGGATATTCTATATATTTTAATATAACTCAACCACATTACAATGCATCGAGAATATTCTATGCTCAAGAATATAAAAAAAAAAATTATATTCTTTCGGTTAAGATTCATCACTACATCAAAACCACCACATCTATCCAACAGAATCATCATTCATTTAGAGATTGTAAAGCGAAAAATTTAAGAATTGAGAAAAATCTCAGTAACTTCCGGGCTTGGCTTTCTTTTTTAGAGGGACAAAATTCTAGTGCATTTTTTTGAAGCTTTAGTGGTGGCCACCATGGTGAAGTTGGTTGTGAGGTGATTTGAAAGTTTTTTAAAAATACGAAACTTTATATTTCTCGAACTTCGTTAAAGTAAGAATTTCTCGATGATATTTATGATGGTGGTGGCAGTGGTTGTGGTGGTGGTCGTACGAATCGTGATATGGTAAAGCAAAGAAACTTGAATTAAATACCTTCAGTCATTTCGAATTGAGTATATTGTTAATGTTGTTTTGGGGTGGTGGTAGTTTTGAAATGTTAACGATAAGCTTTAAGACTGAAAATACTCTAAATCAAAACAAATTACGAAAAGTTCTCAACTGTTTAAAATTGTTAAATAGTCTACATGTGCTCTTTGTTAGTGGTTATTATGTTCCCGTTGAGAAGGCGGTAGATATTAATATTGCAATCATTTTAAACTTATTTAGTGTGTTGGGTGGAGGTGCAATAAGGGTGGAAGTGACAGTGGTGTAGTACTTGAGAGGTACTTATGGTGATAGTGTGTCAATTAATTGGGTGGAGATGAAGTAAAAATACAGTGTTAAACTAATATCGGTCGAGGTGCTTGCGACTGTACTGAAGGGATGAAAAGGCGGTTGTCAAATTCCGTTAGTGGTGGTAATTTTGTACTCAAAATGGTGAAGTGACAGTGTTGGTGGCGTAGACGATCAAATTTCCCTTCGTAAATGAATGAGTCTAGCCTTGGGCAAATTCTTATGATGAAATGGTTTCTGACAAATTGATGCGTCGAAAGCCCTAAGAAATTTGTGAAACTCTCATGGAATTGACGAATACCATATAATTAGGGATGTGCGTGTTGAATGGAACTTAGAATGTGTCGATGGGTGGGAAAATGAATTTTAGCCTTTTTGACTCCGATGAACTTTGAATCGTCCTCCTTTTAAACAACTTTTCATAAACTAAACTTATCATTTTCAATGTTTGTTTTTGTATCCTTTCAATACTTCGAAAACCTTATTAATCGTTGTATAATTGGTCATGATCGATTAAAAATGGGAGCGATGCGAGCGATTTACCAAAATGAATAGTTTTTTTAACCCACCAAGAGTAAAATGGTGACGTCTTTTGATGTATAATTATTTTTTGATCCTAACTACTTGGGTTGGAAAGTGCAATTAACAAGCTTTCTAACGGTTCAAATCACGCGCAAAACGAAGTTCGGAAGTGTCCGGTGCAAGCCCGCAAAGTTTAACTTGTTGTGGGGGATGCGCCCGGGCGCATTGAAGTGGGCCTGGGGCACATAATCATGCGCCTAAGGCGCAAAGAAGCTGCAAAAAAGGTCAAACTTTGGGGACTTGCCCCCGACACTCCCGAACTCCGATTTCCGCGTGATTTGAACCATTAGATAGCTTGTTCAATTTACTTTTTAACTCAAGTGATTTTGATCCAATAAATTTTGTACATTAAAAGACGTGATTACTCTATTCTAAGTGGTTCAAAAAAGAGTCATTTTGGTAAAATGCTCGCATGTCACTCATTTTAAATCAATTTGAGACCCATTATATATCAATAAATAGAGTTTTTAAGGTACTAAAAGGTGGTGAAGTCCAATTACAAGAAGGCATTTAACTTTTGTTTATAAAAAGGGGGTAGAAAGAAGGCTACAAAAAAATCGTTGGAGCCACTGGGCTAAAATACGTTCTTAGTTTCATCCGGTACTCAAATACCTAGTTCTTATGTATTTCTTCGTTACTCAAGAGTTTTGGAGAGTACATAGTGCATCTACACTCCACCGAAGTGTCGGTGAAACCGAGAACACAACAAAATTTTAGAATATATCTAAAACGAGAACACGGATAATGATTTAAGGATATTCTATATATTTTAATCTAACTCAACCACATTAAAATGCATTGAGAATATTCTCTGCTCATGAATATAAAAAAAGTTATATTCCTAAGGTTAAGACTCATCACTACATCAATACCACCACATCTCTCTAACAGAATCATTATTCATTTAGAGATTGTGAAGCAAAAAATTTAAGAATTGAGAAAAATCTCAGTAACTTCCGGGCTTTGCTTTCGTTTTTAGAGGGACAAAATTCTAGTTCATTTTTTTTGAGCTTCAGTGGTGGCCATCATGGTGAAGGTGGTTATGAGGTGATTTGAAAAATTCTTAAAAGCACAAAACTTCATATTTCTCGAACTTCGTCAAAGTAAGAATTTCTTGATGATTTTTATGATGGTGGTGGCAGTGGTGGCGGTGGTGGTCGTACGAATCTCGTTATGGTGAAGCGAGGAAACTTGAATTGGATGCCCTCAGTGTTTTCGAATTGAGTACATTGTGAATGTTGTTTTGGGGTGGTGGTAGTTTTCAAGTGTTAATGATGAGCTTTAAAACTTAAAAAATACTCCAAATCCAAACAAATTAGGAAAAGTTGTCAACTTTTTAAAATTGTCAAATAGTCTGCTTGTGCTCTTTGTTAGTGGTTATTATGTCCCTGTTGTGAAGGCGGTAGATATTAATGTTGTAATCATTTTAAACTTATTTAGTGTGTTGGGTGGTGGTGAAATAAGGGTGGAAGTGAGAGTGCAGTAGTACTTGAGAGGTTGTTGTGGTGATAGTGCATCATTTGATTGGGCGGAGATGAAGTAGAAATACTGTGTTGAACTTATATCGGTCGAGGTGCTTGCAACTGTAGTGAAGGGATGAGAAGGCGGTTGTCAAATTCCGATAGTGGTGGTAGCTTTGTACTCTAAATGGTGAAGTGACAATGTTGGTGGCGTAGACGATCAAATTTTGCTTCTCAAAAATGTAGGAGTCTCGCCTTCGGCAATTCCTTACGATGAAACGGTTTCTGACAATTGATGACGTGTGGAAAGCCCTTAGAAATTTGTGAAACCCTTATGGAATTGACGAATATCATATAATTAGGGATGTGCGTGTTGAATGGAACTTAGAATGTGTCGATGGGCGGGAAAATGAATTTTAGCCTTTTTGAGTCCAATGAACTTTGAATCGTCCTCCTTTTGACCAACTTTTCATAAACTAAACTTATTATTTTCAATGTTTGTTTTAGTATCCTTTCAATACTTCGAAAACCTTATTAATCGTTGTATAATTGGTCATGATTGATTAAAAATGGGAGCGATGCGAGCGTTTTACCAAAATGAATAGGTTTTTTAACCCACCGAGAGTAAAATGGTGACGTCTTTTGATGTATAATTATTTTTTGATCCTAACTACTTGGGTTGGAAAGTGCAATTAACAAGCTTTCTAACGGTTCAAATCACGCGCAAAACGAAGTTCGGAAGTGTCCGGTGCAAGCCCGCAATGTTTAACTTGTTGTGGAGGATGCGCCCGGGCGCATTGAAGTGGGGCACATAATCATGCGCCTGAGGCGCAAAGAAGCTGCAAAAAAGGTCAAACTTTGGGGACTTGCCCCCGACACTCCCAGAACTCTGATTTCCGCGTGATTTGAACCGTTAGATAGCTTGTTCAATTTACTTTTTAACTCAAGTATTTTTGATCCAATAAATTTTGTACATTAAAAGACATGATTACTCTATTCTAAGTGGTTCGAAAAAGAGTCATTTTGGTAAAATGCTTGCATGTCACTCATTTTAAATCAAATCGAGACCCATTATATATCAATAAATAGAGTTTTTAAGGTACTAAAAGGTGGTGAAGTCCAACTGCAAGAAGGCATTTAACTTTTGTTTATAAAAAGGGGGTAGAAAGAAGGCTAAAAAAAAATCGTTGGAGCCACTAGGCTAAAATACTTTCTTAGTTTCATCCGGTACTTAAATACCTAGTTCTTATATATTTCTTCGTTACTCAAGAGTTCTGGAGAGTACATAGTGCATCTACACTCCACCGAAGTGTCGGTGAAACCAAGAACACAACAAAATTTTAGAATGGAAAAATTTCAAAATAGCACCCGACCTTTCACACAAATCACACACAGGCACCTGACCTTTTAAAATTATCAAAAAAACACCTGACCTATTTAAAAACCGATCAATTTTACACCCACCGTTAACTTTCTATCCAAAACAGATGGAAAAGCTGAAAATGTGCATTTTGGCATGAATATTGGCAAAACAAGATTAAGACTCATTTTGGCAAAACACAATATTATACCCGTAAACAAGATTAAGACTCGATTTGGCTTTAAAAGTCAATTAATAACTTAATTTTTGTCTTTATTCAAAAGAAAAAAAGCGCATTCGTTAGTTTTGCGTCAACATGAATCAATAAGCCACAAAAATTACTTAACTTTTCAATCCAAATCCACTGTAAATAAGGAATCAAGCTTAATTTAGTAATTAAATACTCATAACTATGCAACCAAATAAGATTACTCTGTATTAAACAAAGGAAAAGGCAAAAAAAAAACATATAATAGTCATGGGTAGGTGTGAAAAGTGCCAAGTCATGGGTATTTAATTATTAAATTAAGCTTGACTATTCTATATTTTTTGTTTTTGCCTTTTCCTTTGTTTTAATACGGAGTAATCTTATTTGGCTGCATAGTTATGGGTATTTAATTACTAAATTAAGCTTGATTCCTTATTTAGGGTGGGTTTGGATTGAAAAGTTAAGTAATTTTTGTGACTTATTGATTTGTATTGACGCAAAACTAACACATGCGTTTTTTTTTCTTTTGAATAAAGACAAAAATTAAGTTTTTAATCGACTTTTAAAGCCAAATCAAGCCTTAATCTTATTTATGAGTATAATATTGTGTTTTGCCAAAATGAGCTTTAATCTTGTTTTGCCAATATTCGTGTCAAAATGCACATAATCAGCATTTCCGTTTGTTTTGGATGGAGAATTAACGGCGGGTGTAAAATTGATGGGTTTTTAAATATGTCAGGTGTTTTTTTTGATAATTTTAAAAGGTCAGGTGCTTGTGTGTGATTTGTGTGAAAGGTCGGGGTGCTATTTTGAAATTTTCCCTTTTAGAATATATCTAAAACGAGAACACGGATAATGATTTAAGGATATTCTATATATTTTAATCTAACTCAACCACATTACAACGCATCGAGAATCTTCTCTGGTCATGAATAAAAAATATATTCTCAAGGTTAATATTCATCACTACATCAAAACCACCACATCTATCTGACAGAATCATCATTCATTTAGAGATTGTGAAGCAAAAAATTTAAGAATTGAGAAAAATCTCAGTAACTTTCGGGCTTTGCTTTCTTTTTTAGAGGGACAAAATTCCTAGTTCATTTTTTTGGAGCTTCAGTGGTGGCCATCATGGTGAAGGTGGTTATGAGGTGAGTTGAAAAATTCTTAAAAATACAAAACTTCATAATTCTAGAACTTCCTTAAAGTAAGAATTTCTCGATGATTTTTATGATGGTGGTGGTAGTGGTGGTGGTGGTGGTCGTACGAATCTCGATATGGGGAAGCAAGGAAACTTGAATTGGATGCCTTCAGTCTTTTCGAATTGAGTACATTGTGAATGTTGTTTTGGGGTGGTGGTAGTTTTCAAGTGTTAACGATGAGCTTTAAAACTTAAAAAATACTCCAAATCCAAACAAATTAGGATAAGTTGTCAACTTTTTAAAATTGTCAAATAGTCTGCTTGTGCTCTTTGTTAGTGGTTATTATGTCCCTGTTGTGAAGGCGGTAGATATTAATGTTGTAATCATTTTAAACTTATTTAGTGTGTTGGGTGGTGGTGAAATAAGGGCGGAAGTGACAGTGTAGTAGTACTTGAGAGGTTGCTGTGGTGATAGTGCGTCATTTGATTGGGTGGAGATGAAGTCAAAATACAGTGTTGAACTTATATCGGTCGAGGTGCTTTCGACTGTACTGAAGGGATGAGAAGGCAGTTGTCAAATTCCGATAGTGGTGGTAGTTTTGTACTCTAAATGGTGAAGTGACAGTGTTGGTGGCGTAGACGATCAAATTTCGCTTCGCAAATATGTACGAGTCTCGCCTTCGGCAATTCCTTACGATGAAACGGTTTCTAACAATTTGATGACGTGTGGAAAGCCCTAAGAAATTTGTGAAACTCTTATGGAATTGACGAATACCATATATTTAGGGATGTGTGTGTAGAATGGAACTTAAAATGTGTCGATGGGCGGGGATAGAAATTTTAGCCTTTTTGACTCCGATGATCTTTGAATCGTCCTCCTTTTGACCAACTTTTCAAAAACTAAATTTATCGTTTTCATAGTTCATTTTAGTATCCTTTCAATACTTCGAAAACCTTATTAATCGTTGTATAATTGGTCATGATTGATTAAAAATGGGAGCGATGCGAGCGTTTTACCAAATTGAATAGTATTTTTTAACCCACTAAGAGTAAAATGGTGACGTCTTTTGATGTATAATTATTTTTTGATCCGAACTACTTGGGTTGGAAAGTGCATTGAACAAGCTTTCTAACGGTTCAAACCATTCCAAGCAATGTGAGACTATATTTCCTTAAGATAATGATACGAATGGAGCCTTTGGATTAAGAATCTTTACGATGGAATATGCTAGACAGCCTAAACTCTAGTATTCTCGTGATACAGACTCCAATTTCAGGCCATCCAATTCTGAATTGGTTATAGCTCAAGGTACCTTTTTGTTTTTTGTGTGAAACGTGCCATGATCATAAACCTCCTAATCTCAATGTTCATATCCATACTTGAGCTATCCATCAACTGTATAATAATGTCAAATTAATCCATTCATTTGAAATCCACATGTATCCAAACAAAGCCTAAAAGGTAAATGAAGTTCCACCAATAATAGCAACGGATTGAATAAAGGCGTATACAAAATAGTCACTGAACAATTCCAGTCTCAAACACAAAACAAACTCAAAAATTTCCAAGAACAAGATAATTGCGATCTGGAATCCAGATAGAAATTTGGCTCCGACCCAGATCGAAAATTTCCTAATTTAAACAAGAATGTGTATAGAGATGAATACATACAGAGAGAGAATTGCACGGAACCAAACTCGCATTTTGTACTGTCAATAGGATTGAGAGAAGCAGAAGCAAATGCTCGAGCAATTTACTCCATTATGTTTATTTTTTGCGAAAATGGGTTCCAATTCAGTGTTTCACACTTTATTTCTCCCAATACTCCACAGTATAAATGTGTTGAGAAAATTTACCAATCGATATCTGGTGGATAGACTCATGAAATCAATGAGTTGTAAAACGTAAACAGATTCGATTATTGAAAAACGTCCGGAAAGACATACAAATTCGGTCTCAAATGTAGGAATCCGTTTAGGAAAGCAATTTTCGAAAATGGGATCCGATTCAGTGTTACACACTTCATTTCTTCCAATATTCCACCATGTAGATTTGATTGGAAAGTGTGCCAATCGGTATTCTATGGAACTAATCTTTTTCAAGATTGATAAAATCAAGGTGTTTTAAAACGTAAACAGTATAGATTATTAAAATACGTTCGAAAAGACATTCAAATTTAGGCTTAAAGGAAGAAATCCGTTTATTAATCACTTCTTATGTTGAACTTGCGAAGTTAAGGTTACAGAAAACACGCGTCTTGAAGATGCGAGTCTTGCGTTTGCAAAATAGCTCGCCCCATGAAGACGTCTGAGCAACGACACCGTTTGCCAAAGGCAAAAAACAAGTGACGCAGGTACTTGTATTGGGATTTATTCCCTTTGGTTTTTGGTTTGGTTGGTTATAAAATGGTACACTTATCCAAAAAAAAAAAAAGAAACGCGGGTACCCGTAGTATTATTGTTAAATCAAACATAAATTTGAAAAAGAAACAATGAAAAATTGTGAAATGCTCTTTTCTAGTGGAAACTGTTTTTGAAAATTTGAACATATTTTCTTTGTTTCCTGAAAAGTGTGTAGTTTTCAAAAGGTTTTTTCAAAGACAGTTTTCTGCTAGCCAAACCAGTTTTCATTTCACAGTCAGGTTCTGACCTTTCGTTTTTTTTAGGGTTGAAAAAATTTTCTCCCTGACAAGTAACGGAACAAATGTGGAGATGCAGATGGTGAACCTGCATTTGTCCATGGCCCTCAATGGAGGAGTTCAATAAATTGGACTTAACCCATGTGTTTGAGTACAAAGCAGATGTCAATCCATCTTCGGCTGGTGGAAAGGAACATGACAATTGTATGCACTGGTGCTTACCGGGAGTGACGGATATTGGGGAATTACTTATTTACAGCTCATCTAAGCAACATCAAGGTGCAGAGCGGAGCTGAGAGGTAACTGTTCCATTCTTACCGCAAATGGTCATTTATTGTTGGGAAAACTGTATATTTTTCGCAGCCATTGTGTTGTTTGAACCGATAATGGTTGCAGTAGGTTTTAGTTATGGTTGGGGTCGGCTCATGAGTATTTTGTACCGAAATGGTATAGCCATTGTGTTGTTTGAAACGTTACGTGCATTCCTCTATTAAGAAACTCGAGTTCTGCGGCTTCTGCATACATGGTAAAGAGTGCCCTTCTGGATAGTCAAAGCAGGGAAGTGTAAATCTACCCCTTATGTTATCCCGGATCCAATAGGAGTTACGGTGTACAAGGCCCTCCATGGCTCTGCGCTCATTTTATTGGACATAACCCACGTGTCTAAGTTCAGAGTAGATGCCCATCCATCTATGGCTGGTGGAGAGAAACATGATTGTATGCTTTGGAGCTTACTGGGAGTACTTACGGATACTTGGAATGACTTTTTTATAGCTCATCTAAACAACATTAAGGAGCGGATCTGAGATGTAATTGTACTCTTTCTTACCCAAGTTGGTTCATTTGTTGTTGGAAAAGTTGTAAATGTTGCGCCGTCGTTCTGTTGGAATTTGACACGGGTTGCCGTACTTTCTTGCTATGGTTGAGGTCGACCCCTGCAAATTTTGTTTTGTACTTATCAAAAAATTTGTGCTATCTGATGACTACAACAACACTATGACTATGTAATTGAGAAAACATTGAAGCCGTGTGAGTAGGATTTCATTAACCATTTATTGCTTACAGGTGCCTTTTATGATCAATCCAAAGGAGACTGCAACCTTTCAACCCAAAGGGTGATTGATTTGGTGGCATATGCGTGTTTACCGTGTTGGAATTATTTTGCAAAGTCTTTTTTGACATGCTTCAGTGCAAAGTCAAAAAAAGAGCAAAAGTTATTTTGGTACAATTGTGATTCTTTTCCCTTAGAAGGATGAAAGGATAGAGGAGGAATCAGAAGGGTTTGGGGTGGCAAGCGGTGGCCTAGCCAGAAATCTTGTTCGGTGGGGGCACTATTAAACACACAACAAATGATTAAAAAAAAAAAAAAACTAACCTTGAAACATAAAATTTGCTCGAATATATGAGTAGATAATGTGTCATTTTGTAAAACCATAAAGGTAAGAGAATCACTAATATGAAATTTGACAAAGGATTAGCAAAACAAAACTTATTGCACAATTTGACACCAAAAATAACTTCACCAAAGTTGCACATCAAGTTTGGTATGCCAGTGGATTTACTAAAAACGTCATCCAATTTAGAACTCTTTTTAACACAGTATAAAAATGAATTAATTTTTCCAAATAAATATATATAGTATTCATAAAAAAATAGGTCATTCTCAAATCTGAGGCCTAAAGCTCATATTCGTTACTAGCCTAGTAGACAAGTCGGCTCAACCACTTGTGTTAAATCCTCCCTCCGTCCCCATTTAATGGTAATAAATTTTGTGTTTTTTAAAAGGGTTATATTTTTTGGGGAATAATTTTCATTCTTTTTTTTTAATATATAAATGCACTCCATTTTTTGTCGTTTAGTAAAAAATTACACATAAAAGTTGCACTGAAAGACAAGGAATGAAATGCATTTTTAAAAAAGGGACTTTTTTTTTTATAAACGCCCTCCATTTTTTGGCTTATAGAGAAACATTATACATAAAAGTTGCACTAAAAAGACAATGGATAAAGTACATTCATAAAAAAAGAAGAAGTGTGAATATCATTTGACTACTTTTAAATTGCTTATAAATTTTACATCTAATGTGGATCTTATTTGATGTAGATCTCAATTAGTTTATTAGATAATATTTTCAAAATCACATAAAACATTATGAATGACAAGATGTAAGAAAATTGAAAAGGGGTACGAATTTTCAAAAAACACTATTACATGGGGACGGATGTAGTAACATAGAATGTCATTCCTTGAGAAGAAAAGGGAAATTGTGGGGGAAAAGCATGGAAGAAATAAAAAATTACGTTAAGAAACATATATTTCTACCTTCCCAATTTAAATGTCCCGGCCTTACGAGAATTCGTGCATTTTCGAACTCCGAAAAAAAAATTTATTTGTTTACACCAAATTAAATGAATACTTTAATTTGATGTCAAAACTAATAAAACAATATATAGAAATATATTTTTTTGGGTTTTGAAATGCACGGATTAGCCGTAGAAAATATTTAAAGTGGGACGAAGGGAGTAATATAAGGAACATAGTTTGTGGCTAGGAAGTATTGATTTTGCGGCTACAGGAGAGGGGGTCATTGATAAACACATTTTTCTAAAAATGGACTAGGAGCAATTTCCCGTGGCCAAGAGCAGGATTTAGCGTTGACAAGCAATTTTATGAGGCCAGAAAACAAAAGATCACGGCCAGTAGATCAAAATGCGTGATTGACAAGCACGCTTTCTGCATAAAATATGACTGGGACCAATTTCTCGTGGCCAACAGTAGTTTTAAGCAGCCAAGTGTAGGTTTCAGCGGTTAAGTGCAATTTTAGGCGGCCAAGAGTAGCTTTAGGCGGCCAAGTGTAGTTTTTAGCGGCCAAGTGTAGTTTTTAGCGGCCAACTGCAGTTGTAAGCGGCCAAGTGTAGTTTTCAGCGGCCAACTGCAGTTTTAAGCGGCCAATTGTAGTTTTCAGCGGCCAACTGCAATTTTAAGCGGCCAACAGTAGTTTTAAGTGGCCAACCGCAATTTTAAGCGGCCAAGAGTAGTTTTAAACGGCCAAGTGCAATCTTAAGCGGCCAATTGCAATTTTAAGCGGCTAAGTGTAGTTTCCAGCGGCCAATTGCAATTTTACGCGGCCAAGTGCAATTTTTAGTGGCCAATATTAATTTGCCGCGGCCAGGGAAGAAAAGAGCACTGACCGTGGATCACAATGCATGGTTGACAAACACGCTTTCCGCATAAAATTGGACTAGGAGCAATTTCTCGAGGCCTAGACCCGTTTTTTAGCGGTTTAAGTGAAATTTTTAGCGGCCAAGAGTGATTTGCCGCGGCCAGGGAATAAAAGATCATGGCCAGTGGATTAGAATGCTTGGTTGTCAAACACGCTCTCGTCATTGACTAAGTAAAAAAACGCGTTCAGCATCCACTGTCGTCCTCCAACGCACAGATAGAGACTCGAAACACAACCACTGTCTCTCTCTAAAACCACCTCAACTTCAACCCTGCAGAATACTCCGAACCGATCAAGGAGATCTACAAGGGCTGGAATTGCATTAGGACTAACAAATTCGACGCTTAATTTTGATATCGTTAAGTGGTGGTGGAAGGAAGCTAAGCCCCGTCACTATGGTCTTCCGCGGTTCGATCCTCTTCGGTTTCTCAAAAGTTTCAGAGACACCACTATCAGTACTCTCTCTCTCTACCTACTTTTTGATAGTTACTTGATAACTTTGGTGAAGGATGAGCTTTGTTTGTTTAGCGAGGGAATATATATAACCGGAAATTGAGGGGAAAAAATGCTTATTTTGAATGTGTTAGTGTGGTTTGGACATTACTATGGTAGATTGGCCGATGGATTAGTTAAGAATAGCGAAATGGCTACGGCCGATGGTAACAATTAAGAGAAGGGGCTAGGTAGAAATTAACTCTAGAGATGCGTCAATCAAGAAAATCCAAAAAGGATTGTGATTGTGATTGCCAGATATCATTTGTAGAGGAAAGAATGAAACCAAGTGCAAGCATATTTTTACGTACCCAATCCCCTCGACAATTTGAAGGGGGGTGGTTGTGACCAAGGTGGTTCTTGTCATCAGTTACATCCAATTCATAAAACTTTGTAGTTCTTCTCTCAGCGGATATTTATTTTTCATTAGCAGAGTGTTATTGTTATTGTTTTCATTTTCTTCTCTTCTTATGTATATTTCGGCAAGGAAACAATGAAAAATTGAAATGCTCTTTGCTTTCATATAGTGGAAGCTGTTTTTGAAAATTTGAACTTATTTTCTTTGTTTCCTGAAAAGTGTGTAGTTTTCAAAAGGTTTTTCCAAAGACAGTATTCTACTAGCCAAACTTGTTTTCTTTCCACAGTCAAGCTCTGACCTTCTGTTTTTTTTAAGGTTGAAAAACTTTTCTCCCTGATAAGTAACAAAACAAATGTGGAAGTGCAGATGGTGAACTTGCATTTGTCCATGGCCCTCAATGGAGGCATTCAATATATTGGACCAAACCCATGTGTCTGAGTACAAAGCAGTAGTCCATCCATCTTTGGCTGGTGGAAAGAAACATGACAATTGTATGCACTGGTGCTGACCGGGTGTTACGGATACTTGGGGAATTACTTGTTTATAGCTCATCTAAGCAACATCATGGTGTGGAGCGGAACTAAGAGGTAACTGTTCCATTCTTACCGCAAGGGTTCATTTGTTGTTGGGAAAACTATATATTTTACGCAGCCATTGTGTAGTTTGATCCGATAATTGTTGCAGTAGGTTTTAGATATGGTTGAGGTCGACTCATGAGTATTTTGTACCGAAATGGTGTAACCGACCCAATTGATTTGGAATGAATGTTTGGTTTGGTTTTGTTTAGATATGCATGTTGGAAATTTGAATGGATTGGGGGTCCTTTACTTCCCCAGATTCATGGTGGGGGCTACCTCTATTCATTGTGGGGGTTATTCCTCCATTCATTCTGCCATTTACTCCACAAATTGAAGGCTGGCAGCAGTGCAAGGGTCTAGTTCTGCCTATATAAGGAACATTTCACAGCACAATTCTGCACCAATTCACAGAACAAATCTACTAGCATTCTGATATAGTGTGAGAGAGAGACAGATGCTGAGTTAGTTCGCAAAGACGTTCTTTAGTGGTGTTTCGACGTTCGTGGTCCGAGCCGGATTAATCCTGGGAGACAGACGCCGAGTAACCTCAACACCCTCCGGTAGGCGGTGAATCTGTTTTAAGGACACCGTGTATAACACGGGTTTTGGTTCAAAAATCCATTCTGTATTTTGGTTTGCACTTCGGTTTTGTAATTTCGTTATGTTGCAATTCTGTTCATATGTAAACGTAATAGAAATCATATTTTGGATTCCCGATTGAAACATTTTGGATAACAATACAAAGCATGTATAGGATACGAGATTCAATATAGATAGAAAGATACATAAATTTGTTGATGTTCCAGAAGGAACATGACCCATCTTTTAGTTTCCATGATATCCTCATCTTTAACACGGGACAATGGCAATACTATCTCTCGATCATTATGTACAATCTATTGCTGAATTGAAACGTTGGGTGCATTATCTTTTCCCCTATTAAGAAACTCAAGTTCTACGGCTTCTGCATACATGGTAAAGATTGCCCTTCTGGATAGTCAAAGCAGGGAAGTATAAATCTACCCCTTATGTTATCCCGGATTCAATAGGAGTTACGGTGTACAAGGCCCTCCATGGCTCTGCGCTCATTTTATTGGACGTCACCCACGTGTTTGAGTTCAGAGCAGATGTCCATCCATCTACGGCTGGTGGAGAGAAACATGATTGTATACATTGGAGCTTACTGGGAGTTACGGATACTTGGAATGACTTTTTTTATAGCTCATCTAAAAAACATTAAGGAGCGGATCTGAGATGTAATTGTACTCTTTCTTACCCAAGTTGGTTCATTTGTTGTTGGAAAAGTTGTATATGTTACGCAGTCGTTCTGTTGGAATCTGACACGGGTTGCCGTACTTTCTTGCTATGGTTGAGGTCGACTCCTGCATATTTTGTTTTGTACTTATCAAAAAATTTGTGCTATCTGATGACTACAACAACACTATGACTATGTAGTTGAAAAAACATTGAAGCGGTGTGAGTAGGATTTCATTAACCATTTATTGTTTACAGGTGCCTTTTATGATCAATCCAAAGGAGACTGCAACCTTTCAGCCCAATGGGTGATTGATTTGGTGGCATATGCGTGTTTACCGTGCTAGAATTATTTTGCAAAGTCTTTTTTGACATGCTTCAGTGCAAAGTCAAAAAAAGAGCAAAAGTTATTTTGGTACAATTGTGATTCTTTTCCCTTGAAGGATAAGAGGATAGAGGAGGAATCAGAAGGATTTGGCGTGGCAAGCGGTGGCGTAACCAGAAAGCTTGTTTGGTGGGAGAACCATTAAACACACAACAAATGATAAAATTTGCTCGAATATATGAGTAGATAATGTGTCATTTTTGTGAAACCATAAAGTTAAGAGAATCTTTTTAGAGAACCATTAATGTTTGGGATACAATTTGGCACGACTTTTATGATTTAGGTGTGAAATTGAAATTACTCTAAAGTGTAGTGCGGTCTGTGCCCCCACTGGTATTAAATTTTGACAAAGGTTTAGCAATGCAAAACTTATTGCAAAATTTGACACCAAAAGTAACTTCGCCAAAATTGCACATCAAGTTTGGCTACCCAGTGCAAAACCTTTGGAATGCCAATGGATTTACTAAAAACGTCATCCAATGTAGTACTCTTTTTAACACAGTATAAAAATGAATTAATTTTCCCATATAAATATATATAGTATTCATAAAAAAATAGGTCATTCTCAAATCTGAGGCCTAAAGCTCATATTCGTCACTGGCCTAACAGACAAGTCGCCTAAACCACTAGTGTTAAATCCTCCCTCCGTCGCCATTTAATGGTAATAAATTTTGTGTTTTTTAAATGGGTTATATTTTTAGGGGAATGATTTTCATTCTTTTTTAATATATAAATGCACTCCATTTTTTGTCGTTTGGTAAAATATTACACAAAAAAGTTGCACTGAAAGACAAGGAATGGAATGCATTTTTAAAAAAGGGACCCTTTTTATAAACGCCCTCCATTTTATGGCTTATAGCGAAAAATTTTACATAAAAGTTGCACTAAAAAGACAAGGGATAAAGTGCATTCATAAAAAAAGAAGAAGTGTGAAAATCATTTACCAACTTTTAAATTGGTGATAAATTTTAAATTTAATATGGATCTTATTTGATGTAGATCTCAATTAGTTTATTCGACAATATTTTAAAAATCACATAAAACATTATGAATGACAAAATGTGAGAAAATTGAAAAGTGGTGTGAATTTTAAAAAAAGACTGTTACATGGGGACAGATGTAGTAACATAGAATGTTATTCCTTGAGAAGAAAAGGGAAATTTTGGGGGAAACGCACGGAAGAAATAAAAAATTACGTTAAGAAACATATATTTTACCTTCCCAACTTAAATGTCTCTTACGAGAATTTGTGCATTTTCAAACTCCGAAAAAAAATTTATTTGTTTACACCAAATTAAATGAATACTTTAATTTGATGTCAAAAATAATAAAACAATATATAGAAATATATTTTTTGGGTTTTGAAATGCACGGATTTGCCGTAGAAAATATTAAAAGTGGACGGAGGGAGTACAATAAGGAACATAGTTTGCGGCTAGGAAGTATTGATTTTGCGGCTACTGGAGAGAGGTCCATTGATAAACACACTTTTCTTAAAAAATGGACTAGGAGCAATTTCCCGTGGCCAAGAGCAGGATTTAGAGTCAACGAGCAATTTTCTGCGGCCAGGGAACAAAAGATCACAGCCAGTAGATCAAAATGCGTGATTGACAAACACGCTTTCTGCAAAAAATTGGACTAGGACTAAATTCTCGCGGCCAACAGTAGTTTTAAGCGGCAAACTGCAATTTTAGGCGGCCTAGTGTAGTTTTCTGCAGCCAATTGAAGTTTTAAGCGCCAAGAGTAGTTTTAAGCGGCCAAGTGTAGTTTTTTGCGGCCAACTGCAATTTTAAGCGGCCAAGTGTAGTTTTCAGCGGCCAAGTACAATTTTAAGCGGCGAAGAGTGGTTTCAAGCGTCCAAGTGCAATCTTAAGCGGCCAATTGCAATTTTAAGCGGTCACGTGTACTTTTCGGCGGCCAATTGCAATTTTAACTGGCCAAGTGCAACTTTAAGTGGCCAATAGTAATTTGCCGCGGCCAGGGAAGAAAAGAGCACTGACCGTGTATCACAATGCGTGTTTGACAAACACGCTTTCCTTATAAAATTGGACTAGGAGCAATTTCTCGCGGCCAAGAGTAATTTGCCGAGGCTAGGGAATAAAAGATCATGGCCAGTGGATTAGAATGCTTGGTTGACAAACACGTATTCGTCATAAACTAAGTAAAAAGACGCGTTCAGTTCAGCATCCATCGTCATCCTCCAAGGCACAGATAGAGACTCGAAACATAACCACTCTCTCTCTCTAAAACCACCTCGACTTCAACCCCGCAGAATACTCTGAACCGATCAAGGAGACCTACAAGGGCTGGAATTGCATTGGGACTAACAAATTCAACGTTTTGATATCGTTAATTGGTGGTGGAAGGAAGCTAAGCCCCGTCACTGTGGTCTTCCGCGGTTTGATCCTCTTCGGTTTCTCAAAAGCTTTAGAGACACCACTATCGGTACTCTCTCTACCTACTTTTTGATAGTTACTTGATAACTTCGGTGAAGGATGAGCTTTGTTTGTTTAGTGAGAGAATATATATAGCCAGAAATTGGGGGGAAAAAATGCTTATTTTGAATGTGTTAGTGTGGTTTGGACATTACTATGGTAGATTGGCCGATGGATTAGTTAAGAAGAGCGAAATGGCTACGGCCGATGGTAACAATTAAGAGAAGGGGCTAGGTAGAAATTGACTCTAGAGATGCATCGATCAAGAAAATCCAAAAAGGATTGTGATTGTGATTGCCAGATATCATTTGTAGAGGAAAGAATGATACCAAGTGCAAGCATATTTTTACGAACCCAATCCCCTCCACATTTTGAAGGGGGTGATTGTGACCAAGGTGGTTCTTGTCATCAGTTACATCCAATTCATAAAACTTTTTAGTTCTTCTCTCAGCGGATATTTATTTTTCATTAGCAGAGTGTTATTGTTATTGTTTTCATTTTCTTCTCTTCTTATGTATATTTCGGAAAGGAAACAATGAAAAATTGAAATGCTCTTTGCTTTCATATAGTGGAAATTGTTTTTGAAAATTTGAACATATTTTCTTTGTTTCCTGAAAGGGTGTAATTTTCAAAAGGTTTTTCCAAAGGCAGTATTCTGTTAGCCAAACCTATTTTCTTTCCACAGTCAGGCACTAACCTTCTGTTTTTTTAAGGTTGAAAAACTTTTCTCCCTCTTCACCATCACTACCACCGCACTTCCACTCTGCTACCACCATTGGCACTACATCTCAACCCTAACACCTCCGTTTTCATTTAACCACTGTCACAAACACGCACAGCCACAACTTCATTGCTACGACGATCACCCCATTCAATACCACCACGACTACTACACTTCCACCTCATCATCATAGTTTTAGGACCACATAACCACAGGCCTCCATTCCACCATCGGAACCCTTATTTGCTTCGTCAACATGATAGAGGGGGACCTTCCCCACAATCCCCCTGTAATTAGTCCTTTGATTCTTAGCGAGGAAAAAAAATTTGAAGTATAAACATCAGTTGAGGGATACATTACAGGGGAGGCATTTGGTTTTTCCAATTGCGTCGTGCATTTGGTGGGATCATGGGACCACCTCTATGCATTTAGTGGCTCCAACGAACTTTGAGTTGTTTTAATCTCGACAAATTCTTCGAAAACCAATATACATTATTTTTATGATTCAATCCCACAATCTTTTAGCATTTTGAACACCCTTTATATCAACATAAAGTAGGCTTCGTTCCGTTTTAATGTTGGAGTGATTCAAGGATTTTCCCAAGATAGGCAATTTTTTGACAAGTTGAGGGTAAAATTGTCATATCTTTTGACGTATAAGCAACTCCGGAGTTAAATGAAATCAAAATTATAAAGTAGGACAGACAAACTTTCCAACGGGTTCAAACCACGAGCAAATCGGAGACCGGGAGTACCCGTGACCCGGCTGCAAAGTTCGGAAATTTCAAGGTCGCGCATGGGCGCCATAGAATGCGCCTGGGGCGCATGCATTTGCGCCTGAGGCGCATTTGAAACTCGAAATTTTTTTAAACTTTGTGGGTTTATTCCGGATACTCCCGAAATC
The DNA here is from genome assembly GCA_019656295.1 of Rhododendron mucronatum var. ripense. Taxonomy (NCBI): domain Eukaryota; kingdom Viridiplantae; phylum Streptophyta; class Magnoliopsida; order Ericales; family Ericaceae; genus Rhododendron; species Rhododendron mucronatum. Next base: position 777,242 of record BPLT01000055.1, read on the forward strand.
CGATTTTCGCAAGATTGGAACCGTTGTAAAGCTTTTTGAGTGTAGTTTCAAACCCAAGTAGTTTAAATCTTAAACAATTTGTACATTAAAAAATATGACCTATTTACCATCAGAGAGTTGAAAAGAAAATTATTTCGGTAAAAAACTCTCATCTCCCTCATTTTTAATTGGATAAAGACCTATTGTATAACGATAACGACGATTTTGAAAATACTAAATGTTGGTGAAATCCAATCATAAAAATAGTTCTTTTTGTTTTATGGAAATTTGGTACTAAGAAGATTACAAACCTCATCGGAGTACTACCAGTACTACTCCACCACCTACATTGTCACCGTAATACTACCCCTCCTCCTCCTCCATCCCTTTTACCACCCACACGAACATTACTTCACCATCACTACCACCGAACTTCCACTCTGCTACCACCGTTGGCACTACATCTCAACCCTAACACCTCCGTTTTCATTTAACTACTGTCACAAACACACACGGCCACGACTTCATTGGTACGACGATCACACCACCCCATTCAATACCACCACGACTACTACACTTCCACCTCATCATCATAGTTTTAGGACCACATAACCACAGGCCTCTATTCCACCATCGGAACCCTTATTTGCTTCGTCAACATGATAGAGGGGGGACCTTCCCCACAATCCCCCTGTAATTAGTCCTTTGATTCTTAGCGAGGAAAAAAAATCTGAAGTATAAACATCAATTGAGGGATACATTACAGGGGTGGCATTCGGTTTTCCAATTGTGTCGTGCATTTGGTGGGATCGTCGGACCACCTCTATGCATTTAGTGGCTCCAACGAGCTTTGAGTTGTTTTAATCTCGACCAATTCTTCGAAAGCCAATATATATTATTTTTATGATTCAATCCCACAATCTTTTAGCATTTTGAATACCCTTTATATCGACATAAAGTAGGCTTCGTTCCGTTTTAATGTTGGAGTGATTCAAGGATTTTCCCAACATAGGTAATTTTTTGACAAGTTGAGGGTAAAATTGTCATATCCTTTGATGTATAAGCAACTTCGGAGTCAAACAAAATCGGTTAATTAAAAAGTAGGATAGACAAACTTTCCAACAGTCCAAACCACAGGCAAATCGGAGATCGGGAGTGCCCGTGACTCGGCCGCAAAGTTCGGAAATCTCAAGGTCGCGCCTGGGTGCCATAGAATGCGCCTGGGGCGCATGCATTTGCGCCTGAGGTGCATTTGAAACTCGAAAAAATTTCAAACTTTGTGGGTTTATTCCGGATACTCCCGAAATTCGATTTTCGCAAGATTGGAACCGTTTTAAAGCTTGTTGAGTGTAGTTTTGAACCCAAGTAGTTTAAATCTTAAACAATTTGTACATTAAAAAAATATGACCTATTTACCATCAGAGAATTGAAAAGTAAATTATTTCGGTAAAAAACTCTCATCTCCCTCATTTTTAATTGGATAAAGACCTATTGTATAACGATAATGACGATTTTGAAAATACTAAATGTTGGTGAAATCCAATCATAAAAATAGTTCTTTTTGTTTTATGGAAATTTGGCAGTAAGAAGATTATAAACCTCATCGGAGTACTACCAGTACTACTCCACCACATACATTGTCACCGTAATGCTACCCCTCCTCCTCCTCCATCCCTTTTACCACCCACATGAACATTACTACCATCACTACCACCGCACTTCCATTTTGCTACCACCGTTGGCACTACATCTCAACCCTAAGTCCGTTTTCATTTAACCACTGTCACAAACACGCACGGCCACGACTTAATTGCTACGACGATCACACCACCCCATTCAATACCACCACGACTACTACACTTCCACCTCATCATCATAGTTTTAGGACCACATAACCACAGGCCTCCATTACACCATCTGAACCCTTATTTGCTTCGTCAACATGATCGTGGAACCTTCCCCACAATCCCCCTGTAATTAGTCCTTTGATTCTTAGCGAGGAAAAAAAATCTGAAGTATAAACATCAGTTGAGGGATACATTATAGGGGAGGCATTCAGTTTTCCAATTGCGTCGTGCATTTGGTGGGATCGTCGGACCACCTCTATCCATTTAGTGGCTCCAACGAGCTTTGAGTTGTTTTAATCTCGACCAATTCTTCGAAAGCCAATATACATTATTTTTATGATTCAACCCACAATCTTTTAGCATTTTGAACACCCTTTATATCAACATAAAGTAGGCTTCGTTCCGTTTTAATGTTGGAGTGATTCAAGGATTTTCCCAACATAGGTAATTTTTCGACAAGTTGAGGGTAAAATTGTCATATCTTATGACGTATAAGCAACTCCGGAGTTAAACGAAATTGGTTAATTAAAAAGTAGGACAGACAAGCTTTCCAACGGTTCAAACCACGGGCAAATCGGAGACCGGGAGTGCCCGTGACCCGGCCGCAAAGTTTGGAAATCTCAAAGTCGCGCCTGGGCGCCATAGAATGCGCCTGAGGCGCATTTGAAACTCGAAAAAATTTCAAATTTTGCGGGTTTATTCCGGATACTCCCGAACTCCAATTTTCGTAAGATTTGAACCATTGTAAAGCTTGTTGAGTGTAGTTTCCAACCCAAATAGTTTAAATCATAAACAATTTGTACATTAAAAATATGACCAATTTGCCCTCAGAGAGTTGAAAAGAAAATTATTTTGGTAAAAAACTCTCATCTCCCTCATTTTTAATTGGATAAAGACCTATTGTATAACGATAACGACGATTTTGAAAGAACTAAATGTTGGTGAAATTCAATCATAAAAAATAGTTCTTTTTGTTTTATGGAAATTTGGTAGGAAGAAGACTACAAACCTCATCGGAGTACTACCAGTACTACTCCTCCACCTACATTGTCACCGTAATACTACCCCTCCTCCTCCTCCATCCCTTTTACCACCCACACGAACATTACTTAACCATCACTACCACCGCACTTCCACTCTACTACCACCGTTGGCACTACATCTCAACCCTAACACCTCCGTTTTAATTTAACCACTGTCACAAACACACCCGGCCACGACTTCATTGCTATGACGATCACACCACCCCATTCAATACCACCACGACTACTACACTTCCACCTCATCATCATAGTTTTAGGACCACATAACCACAGGCCTCCATTCCACCATCGGAACCCTTATTTGCTTCGTCAACATGATAGAGGGGGACCTTCCCCACAATCCCCCTGTAATTAGTCCTTTGATTCTTAGCGAGGAAAAAAATCTGAAGTATAAACATCAGTTGTGGGATACATTACAGGGGAGGCATTCGATTTTTCCAATTGCGTCGTGCATTTGGTGGGATTGTCGGACCACCTCTATGCATTTAGTGGCTCCAACGAGCTTTGGGTTTTTTTAATCTCGACCAATTTTTCGAAAACCAATATACATTATTTTTATGATTCAATCCCACAATCTTTTAACATTTTGAATACCCTTTATATCAACATAAAGTAGGCTTCATTCTATTTTAATGTTGGAGTGATTCAAGGATTTTTCCAACATAGGTTATTTTTCGACAAGTTGAGGGTAATATTGTTATATCTTTTGACGGATGAGCAACTTTGGTGTCAAACAAAATTGGTTAATTCAAAAGTATGATAGACAAGCTTTCCAACGGTTTAAAGCATGGGCAAATCGGAGATCGGGAGTGCCCATGACCCGGCCGCGACTTCATTGCTATGACGATCGCACCACCCCATTCAATACCACCACGACTACTACACTTCCACCTCATCATCATAGTTTTAGGACCACATAACCTTCGAATTGAGTATATTGTGAATGTTGTTTTGGGGTGGTGGTAGTTTTGAAGTGTTAACGATGAGCTTTAAAACTGAAAAATACTCAAATCCAAACAAATTAGGAAAAGTTCTCAACTATTTAAAATTGTCAAATAGTCTGCTTGTGCTCTTTGTTAGTGGTTATTATGTCCCTGTGTTGAAGGCGGTAGATATTAATGTTGCAATTATTTTAAACTTATTTAGTGTGTTGGGAGATGTTGAAATAAGGGTGGAAGTGACAGTGTAGTAGTACTTGAGAGGTTGTTGTGGTGATAGTGCGTCATTTGATTGGGTGGAGATGAAGTAGAAATATTGTGTTGAACTTATATTGGTCGAGGTGCTTGCGACTGTACTAAAGGGATGAGAAGGCGGTTGTCAAATTCCGATAGTGGTGATAGTTTTGTACTCTAAATGGTGAAGTGACAGTGCTGATGGCGTAGACGATCAAATTTCACTTCGCAAAAATGTACGAGTCTCGCCTTGGGCAAATCCTTATGATGTAACGGTTTCTAACAATTTGATGACGTGTGGAAAGCCCTAAGAAATTTGTGAAACTCTTATGGAATTGACGAATACCTTATATTTAGGGATGTGCTTGTTGAAGGGAACTTAGAATGTGTCGATGGGCGGGGAAACGAATTTTAGCCTTTTTGACTACGAAGAACTTTGAATCGTCTTCCTTTTGACCAACTTTTCATAAACTAAACTTATCGTTTTCATTGTTCATTTTAGTATCCTTTCAATACTTTGAAAACCTTATTAATCATTGTATAATTGGTCATGATCGATTAAAAATGGGAGCGATGCGAACGTTTTACCAAAATGAATAGTTTTTTTAATCCATTGAGAGTAAAATGGTGACGTCTTTTGATGTATAATTATTTTTTGATCTGAACTACATGGGTCGGAAAGTGCATTGAACAAGCTTTCTAACGGTTCAAACCACGCGCAAAACGGAGTTCAGGAGTGTCCGGTGCTAGACCGTAAAGTTTAACTTGTTATGGAGGATGCGCCTGGGCGCATTGAAGTGCACCTGAGGCTTATGCGCCCCAGGCGCAATGAGCTGCAAAAAAGGTAGAACTTTGCGAACTTGACCCCGACACTCCCGAACTCCGATTTCCGCGTGATTTGAACCGTTAGAAAACTTGTTCAATTTACATTCTAACCCAAGTATTTTTTATCCAATAAATTTTGTACATTAAAAGACGTGATTATTCTATTCTAAGTGGTTCAAAAAAGAGTCATTTCGGTAAAATGCTCGCATATCACTCATTTTAAATCGTATCGAGACCCATTATATATCAATAAATAGAGTTTTTAAGGTACTAAAAGGTGTTGGAATCCAACTACAAAAAGGCATTTAAGTTTTGTTTATAAAAAAACGGGTAGAAAGAAGGCTACAAAAAAAAAAATCGTTGGAGCCACTAGGCTAAAATACGTTCTTAGTTTCATCCGGTACTCAAATACCCAGTTCTTATGTATTTCTTCGTTACTCAAGAGTTCTGGAGAGTACATAGTGCATCTGCACTCCATCGAAGTGTCGGTGAAACCGAGAACACAACAAAATTTGAGAATGTTTCTAAAACGAAAACACCGGGAATGATTTAATGATATTCTATATATTTTAATCTAACTCAACCACATTACAACGCATTGAGAATATTCTCTGCTCATGAATATAAAAAACATTATATTCCCAAGGTTAAGACTCATCACTACATCAAAACCACCACATCTATCTGACAGAATCATCATTCATTTAGAGATTGTGAAGAAAAAAATTTAAGAATTGAGAAAAATCTCAATAACTTCTGGGCTTTGCTTTCTTTTTTGGAGGGACAAAACTCTAGTTCATTTTTTTGGAGCTTCAGTGGTGGCCATCATGGTGAAGGTGGTTGTGAGGTGATTTGAAAAATTCTTAAAAATACAAAACTTCATATTTGTCGAACTTCGTTAAAGTAAGAATTTCTCGATGATTTTTATGATGGTGATGGCAGTGGTGGTGGTTGTGGTCGTACGAATCTCGATATGGTGAAGCGAAGAAACTTGAATTTGATACCCTCAATCTTTTCATATTGAGTATATTGTGAATGTTGTTTTGGGGTGGTGGTAGTTTTGAAGTGTTAACAATGAGCTTTAAAACTGAAAAATACTCCAAATCCAAACAAATTAGGAAAAGTTCTCAACTATTTAAAATTGTCTAATAGTCCGCTTGTGCTCTTTGTTAGTGGTTATTATGTCCCTGTGTTGAAGGCGGTAGATATTAATGTTGCAATCATTTTAAACTTATTTAGTGTATTGGGTGGTGTTGAAATAAGGGTGGAAGTGACAGTGTAGTAGTACTTGAGAGGTTGTTGTGGTGATAGTGCGTCATTTGATTGGGTGGAGATGAAGAAGAAATGTTGTGTTGAACTTATATTGGTCGAGGTGCTTGCGACTATCCTAAAGGGATGAGAAGGCGGTTGTCAAATTCTGATAGTGGTGGTAGTTTGGTACTCTAAATGGTGAAGTGACAGTGTTGGTGGCGTAGACGATCAAATTTCACTTCGCAAAAATGTACGAGTCTCACCTTTGGCAAATCCTTATAATGAAATGGTTTCTAACAATTTGATGACGTGTGGAAAGCCCTAAGAAATTTGTGAAACTCTTATGGAATTGGCGAATACCTTATATTTAGGGATGTGCGTGTTGAATGGAACTTAGAATGGTCGATGGGCGGAGAAACGAATTTTATCCTTTTTGACTCTGATGAACTTTGAATCGTCCTCATTTTGACCAACTTTTCATAAACTAAACTTATTGTTTTCATTGTTCATTTTAGCATCCTTTCAATACTTCGAAAACCTTATTAATCATTGTATAATTGGTCATGATCGATTAAAAATGGGAGCGATGCGATCGTTTTACCAAAACTAGAGGTTGGGACACACACAATGCGTGTGCAAGTCAGATTTTCACAACATTTGTGAAAATTTTGATCAAACAATAAGTGGGAAGTATTTTTACAAAAACGTTGTGAAAATCCGACTTGCACACGCATTGCGTGTGCCCAGCCTCTAGTACTCACTGAAGCGTTTTATTGAACATGCCAAAGACAATCCATGAATCAAACAGAGGACCCATTTGACAATTTGAATTTGACAAAACACACATTCCTCTCCCCGCATACGAATCTTTTACTCCCCCGCTCATCCTACTTTCTCTCAGCCCAAATGCAGAGCAAAGAAAAAAGAAGAGCCGAGCGTGGTGAAGGGTAGACCCTCGCCTCCGTGTCTCCCAAACCAATTCAGTATTATGGCTTTGGATGTCCAAATCAAGTAAAAAAATAGAACTGTGTTCGACTCCTCCTTTTTAAGCCATTCCAATTTCAAATAGTTTACTCTAGCAAAGCCATAAGTCTACTCTAGCACACAAATAAGGGAGAGAAGATTGAAAGTGGACAAACCTGACATGGTGGAAAGAAAGGTGGGGGATTTGCTGAAATTTGCCGGAAGAAGCAGCGACGGAGAGGATGAAGAAGCAGGCAGGGACAAAACTTTTTGGCAGTTACAGCTTGAAACGCAAAGGAAATAGAACTGTGTGTGAAGAAAAGATACAAACACAATTAATTAGGAACGCTACGGCTAAGTAATCCAAATATGTGAAGGTAGTTTCATGAAATGGCAAACCAATTGCAGAGAGGATTACATTAAATGGGACCAATTGCAGTTGATACTTGATAGGGTAACTGGGTCTCGAAATGGAGGTTGCACTTTCAGGAAGATGAAGAGTTCGTGAAATGAGAAAGAGAGTTAGTGGGAGTGGATTTTGGTAACTGCTTTGGGTAGTTACTTTTGTTAAAATGGCAATTTAATCCTAACAGTTAATTTCTCTCTCTTTATCGTGTGTAATATTGGGATTCTTTTCAGGTTAATTATGGAAAACAAAAAGCATGACAGGGGAGACATCAAAGGGGTGCTCTCCCTTTATATATTAGAATAGATAATCACGACCTCCAAATCGATACTCAATGAGCAAATTCCACCATTAATGAGGGTAGAAAAAAGCAGCGTCCACACTACATAATCAAAAATCGAACGAAGCCGTAATAATTTACTTTGATAAATACGGAAAAGATGGCCTAGAAAAGTGATGCTATGCACCAAACCACGTGATCATGTAGAGGCAATAGGTATACATATGGATATGAGTTCTAAGAGGATAGGCAATAGACATACATACACGGATATGAGTTCTGAGAGGATAAGAAAAGTATGTACCGTGGAGTAGGTGGAGTACAGCTCCGGTTCAGTTCTGGACTGGAGTAGAGTGAAGACGTAAAACCTTTCCTAGGTAGCGTGGATATCTATGCACAAGTGCTCTTCAGTGGTAAAACAATGAGAGAAGAGGTAGTTTTTGGGTTTGGTGGGAGGAAAACTGACGTGGGGGTGGGTAGTTATTGGGTTTGGTGGTTATTGGTGTTGATTTTGCCTATTATGCCCTTACAATTAAGTCTCTAATGAATTCAATTGGGTATACGATTTTGGAAATGAAAAGGCATGACAAAAAAGGGGACACCAAAGTGGTGCTCTCCCTTTATATATTAGAATAGATGAATAGTTTTTTTAACCCACTGATAGTAAAATGGTGACGTCTTTTGATGTATAATTATTTTTTGATCCGAACTACTTGGGTTGGAAAGTGCATTGAACAAGTTTTCTAACGGTTCAAACCACGCGCAAAACGGAGTTCGGGAGTGTCCGGTGCAAGCCTGCAAAGTTTAACTTGTCGTGGAGGATGCGCCCGGGCGCATTGAAGTGCGCCTGGGGCGCATAAGCTTGCGCCTGAGGCGCAATGAAGCTGCAAAAAAGGTCAAACTTTGCGGACTTGCCCCCGACACTCCCAAACTCCGATTTTTACGTGATTTGAACTGTTAGAAAGCTTGTTCAATTTACTTTTTAACCCAAGTATTTTTTATCCAATAAATTTTGTACATTAAAAGACGTGATTATTCTATTCTAAGTGGTTTAAAAAAGAGTCATTTCGGTAAAATGCTCGCATGTCACTCATTTTAAATCGTATCAAGACCATTATATATCAATAAATAGAGTTTTAAAGGTAATTAAAGGTGGTGAAGTCCAACTAAAAAAAGGCATTTAAGTTTTGTTTATAAAAAAACGAGTAGAAAGAAGGCTACAAAAAAAAATCGTTGGAGCCACTAGGCTAAAATACGTTCTTGGTTTCATTCGGTACTAAAATACCTAGTTCTTATGTATTTCTTTGTTACTCAAGAGTTCTAGAGAGTACATAGTGCATCTACACTCCACCAAAGTGTCGGTGAAACCGAGAACACAACAAAATTTGAGAATGTTTCCAAAACGAGAACACCAGGAGTGATTTAAGGATATTATATATATTTTAATCTAACTCAACCACATTGAAGTGCCCCTGCTTGAGGTTCAATAAAGGTGCTTGAATATTTTGAAACAGAGGTCGTAGTTGAATGAATCAACTTGGGCTGAAATTTCTGTCTTGCTAAGAAGAGATGGCTCAAGATGATCCACAAGTTCGAAGAAAAATAGTGCCCTGCCTTTAGTATGGATAATCTCACTTGTCGCATAATATCCACTCAACGTACTGAAAGTATGGACAATCTTCTTCATAGAATTATGCTTCACAAAAATTTTCCAATCATTAGGAAGAACAATGTGAAAAAAAATGAGATTTGCAGAAGAGTAAGAAGATTACCAATGCAAGCATAGTTTGCTGCAAATTCGTGTTGAAGGCATAAACTGCTGTTGCAGGCAGCTAAAGTCTAGACAATAAGAATATATGATTTAACTGCCAATGAGTGAACCTTTGGGGGCTTTCGATTACTTTGTAGATCCTATTTGTCAAGGCGAACAATTAGTCCACAAATATTTCTCGAAATTGAAAAAATCAAATTGCGTTGAATTCCGAAAAACCAAAATATTTCTCTCTCTCTCTCTAGTTTTTTTTATTATTATTTCCATAATTTCTGCTCCTGCCACCATTGCTTGTTTCCTTTGCATTTCTACCATGAAATTCTGATTCATGTGTACTTCAAGTTTATGCCCATCTTCATTTACTCTCGATTTGGCGGAACGGGTGAGAAAAGAGAAGAGACTAAGAGGGAAAAGAAAAGAAAGGATTCAGTTTGGGATAAGAGAAGAGAGATTAAAAGAATGGGAAGGACAATGGTATGCTTCCATTTTATTAGTTGAATAATTCATGAAAAAACTATAGTAAGAAATGTTATCCTCAATAAACGACAGATGATAGAAGAGAAGGTAGTTGGATTTTGCGAGTAAGAGGGAGGAAAGACTGAAATAATTAGTAGCGGTCATGTTTTCTTTTGGCACTAATGTAGAGTTTGATTCTTTTCATTCTTTTGTTTTTGCTTGTTTTTCATTGTGAGAAATACTAGTGTTTGGTGTTTGTTTTTTTGTTCTATTCGGCCATGTCTCGATGAAATAAGTTCATAGGCCTGAGTTTGAAGCAAAGTAGTCCAGAGTTGAACTTTTCATTCTTTTTGTATTTTGTTTCTGGTTTTTTTTTTTGATAAGTAGGATTCTTGTTTGATTGAGAGAAATCGTGTTGTGTTGTTTAGTTAAGCCATATACGGAAGATTGTAATTTGTAGTTCAATGGTCCGAGTTAAAACATAACGAGACATTGAACTATTTGTCGTCTGTTGATGGCGGATTTTTCAAATGGGACGGAAGAAAAGTAAAAAAGGGATAAAGGGTAAAAAAATGATAAAGGGGTAACGGCGATAATCGCTCACCATCCAAGTTAGAAAGCCCACGGGATACAGATATCACCACCCGAGGATTTAACTTAGGATACAGGGCTGGGGAACCGCTCACCACTCGAAGGAATCCACCTAAGAGATACAGAAACGGGAAAACTTGCCACCTATCGGAATCCACCGAAGGATAAGAGTTACAAGAAGAATTATCTTCTCACAAGCCAAAGGCTATTTTAATTCAAACACTCCAAACTCTGATTTCTCATTTCATTAGATTACCTCTATATATGCATTACAAAGATGACTCTTCAAGACTAATAATAAATAGTCGATATTTTCCAACATAGACCTTTCAATACCTAGACCACAACTTACTAGATACTTTAAGACACATATTAAATACTTAGACCAAAAAACTAAATGACATTGACTAGAAATCAAAAGACACTTTGAACTAATTAAGATAACCCTTCGTTTTCCAGATTAGAATTATTATGCTCCTGCATCATCTGCTCAGTGCTCACAGATCTTCCTTGTACAATACTTCAACTAAACTACCTTTCTTTGGCCTACTACTTTGTTCATCTGGTAATAGTGTAAAAAGACTCCCGGAACAATATAAGTCCTGCTATTGATGTTAGCTTTAGGGTAAGTAAAACAGTATTCGACCATTATTCATCGTACAAAAGTCTCGCGAAAATACAATACAATGAGAATATCTTGTTTGATTGGGACGCTATGCCTTTGCCAAAATCATGTGGAGGAATGGGGTTTACAGACTTCACGGCTGTCGATGATGCTCTTCTTGCTCGACGAGGGTGGAGGCTCATAAATTCCCGAATGCATGGTAAATGATTGTAATGGATCTTACAAGATGATTGTCTCAGATCAATTCAAGATGAATCTTACAGGTAGAGATTTTCTGTGCAGTCCCTTAAGAGTTCTGTGAACCACGATCACTCCAAAACGACCTAGTTTTCAGTAACATCGCATGTTAAAAATTCGTAGTGTAATTCCATGAGTCCAAAAGAAATTACACGCGGCCAATACCAATACTACGCTGTCAAGAAGCTAAAGCCGAATAACTCCCTTGTTACTTTGATCTTGAAGCTAAAACCGAATAGCTTGAAGTCGATTGAAAAAATCAAATTACATCGAATTCCTGAAAACCCAAAGATTTCTCTCTCTCTCTCTCTCTCTCTCTCTCTCTCGTTTTTGTTTTTATTACGGAGTATTTCCATAATTACTTTTGATGCAGCCATGAAAAAGGATGATTAGGCTGCCTCAAAAGCAGTGATTGTTTCAAGATTGGAAAGGTAAGCTCGTGGCTGGTTTTGCAAGGAACATATTTGCTTCTTTTGTTGTACAAGCTGAAGTAACAGCTATCCGTTCTGCTTGCGTTCTTGATAAGGCAATGTACTTAGCAAGCATCGAATTCAAGGTGACAAGAAGCAAGCAATTTTTTTTGTGTGTTTCCGAAGACGACCTGCCTTGGGTACGCGCTAAAGTTATTAATGATATTTGTTTGATGAAGAGTTGTCACTTTCTTTCTCCTGGATTGTAAACGAGAGCCATGCTTTATATTGAAAGAGTGACACTACTACTGGTTTCAAACGTAAAAGCATCTTCCTATTTGTAGGGGACATGACTTTGATCATATTGATTTAATTTTTTGACAATACATTGATGAGAGATGCAATGATGCATGCTAATTGCTGATTTGGTTATGTGTTGGTAGTATCGATTCCGTGATTACAATTTACAATATTGTTGGTTTAATTTAATATTTTACTTTAATGTTAATATTAATTTTTTGGGTTTATTTATAAAAGAGGTAATATATGCAATTAGAGATAAAGGAGTGTAAGTACCTTTGAAATGGTCTCCTTGTTTTACTCCTAATTATTAGTAACATGTGTTGCATATTAACGGTAGAATAAACCCTTTGCTTGATAATCTCCTAATTCTTTTCCTAAAAATCTGCCACTTTCCACTTGCCCAACAAACTATTATTTACTATAAATCAATGTTCATTGTTTCGGCTGCAGAGTAGGAAAAAACTCTATCTACATCTCATTCTCTCTCTTGATATAGAAAACATACACAAACTGATCATATTCGGTTCATATATAAATATTTGGTTCGATATTATATTTGGTGTTTTGAGTGTCGGAAAACTATCGGTTCGTGAGTTTGATTCGCTGCACCGAAGAAAACTTGAAGGTCGTTGTATCTTGGGGAAAGAACGCCATCCAACCCCGTGCAGAAGGGGGTGTATCATTCCTTAGGAGGGCGCAATCACGTGCCTCGACCATCCTACAGGCTATTCTTATCGTTTCTCTAATAATATCTAATTGCCTTACTTGGTTGTTTATTGTTCTTGTTTTGGCATTTAATTTCTAGCAGAAATATCCTAATCATATATTTTCTCCAACAAATATATGTTCATAGTAATATTGATCACGTGTTGAAATTAACAGGAAAATCAGGGTTCATTGCGGGATTGTCGATTATCGCTTGCTCAAGGCAGAGGCTGGTGTGCTTACAAGGGAGAATTGCTACTATTTTATGAGTTTAGGCCCAATGGAAGTCTTGATAAATTCCTGTACCAAGAATCCGAAGAGGGGAATCCCCTGAAATGCTGCATAGGTACAATATTGGAGTTGGGTTGCCTGCATCAAGAATGTGAGCCACTACTGATTCACAGAGGCATAAAGACTAGCAAAATAATACTAGATGCGAGTTTCTACCCGAGGCTTGGTGAATTTGGGTTATCTAGGTTGATGGATCATTACAAGAGAGCCTTGTGTCGACTGTAACGGCCGGAACCATGGGGTAATTGGCTTCAGCGTATGTTCAATATAGGAAAGCAACTTAGAGAACCGAATGTTTTCAGCTATAGAGTTGTGATTCTTGAAGTGGCATGCAGTGAGAGGCTGATCGATATAGAAAATCCTCTGCCAAAAGAAGGTGAATTTAGTTGATTGGGTGTGGTGGTTGTATTCAGAAGGGAAGGTGATTGAGGCGGTAGATGAGAGGCTAAACGGAGAGTTTGAGGAGGGGTAAATGTAGTAGCTTTTGCTTCTGGGTTTGAGCTGCGCGAATCCTGATAGGTTGGCGAGGCCTTCTGTGAGGAAGGTTTCGCCGATTTTGAACAAGGCAGAGATGTTCTCTTGCCGAGATTGAAGCCGAGTCTCAGTTTCTCTTGTGGAGTGTCATTGAGTTTGGAAGACAGAAAAATTAGACACCAAAGCAAAATAGGTCAAACTACGCGGACTTGTTCCTGACACTCCCGAACTCCGATTTGCGCGTGGTTTGAACCGTTAGAAAGCTTGTTAAATTTCCTTTCAAACCCAAGTATTTTGGATCCAAAAATTTTTGTACAGTAAAAGACTTGAATATTTTATCTTAAGTGGTTCAAAAAAAAAATCATTTCGATAAAATGCTCACATGTCACTTATTTTAAATAGTATCGAGACTCATTATATCTCAATAAATAGAGTTTTTAAGGTACTAAAAGATGGTGAAATCCAACCACCAAAAAATTTAACTTTAGTTTATGAAAGAGGGGTAGAAAGAAGGCTAGCACAACAAATCATTTGATCCGTTAGGCTAAAACACGTACTTGAGAGGTTGTTGTGGTGATAATGTGTCAATTGATTAGGTGGAGTTGAAGTAAAAATACAGTGGTGAATTATAGCAGTCTAAGTGTTGGCGGCTGTATTAAAGGGTTGAAAGGGCAGCGGTCAAATTCCGATAAGGGTGGTAGCATAGACGATCAAATTTCGCTTCGCAAATGTACAAGTCTTGCCTTGGGCAAATCCTTATGATGAAACGGTTTCTGACAATTTGATGATGTGTGGAAAGCCCAACGAACTTTGTGAAACTGTTATGGAATTGACGAATACCTTATAATTAGGGATGTGCGTGTTGAATGGAACTTCGAATGTGTAGATGGGCGGGGAAATGTATTTTAGGCTTTTTAACTCCGAAGATCAATGAATCGTCCTGCTTTTGACCATTTTTTCATAGACTAAACTTATCATTTTCATTGGTTGTTTTCGTTACTGTTCAATACTTTGAAAACCTTATTAATTGTTGTATAATTGGTCATGATCGATAAAAAATGGGAGAGATGCGAGCGTTTTACCAAAATGAATAATTTTTTTAACTCACTGAGAGTAAAATGGTGACATCTTTTGATGTATAATTATTTTTTGATCTGAACTACTTGGGTTGGAAAGTACATTGAACAAGTTTTCTAACAGCTCAAACCACGCGCAAAACCGAGTTCGGGAGTGTCCGGTGCAAGCCCGCAAAGTTTTACCAGTTGTGCAGCATTGAGGATGCGCCCGGGCGCATTGAAGTGCGCCTGGGGCGCATAAACTTGCGCCTGAGGCGCAATGAAGCTGCAAAACAGGTCAAACTTTGTGGGCTTGCCCCGGACACTCCCGAACTCCGATTTCCGCATTATTTGAACCGTTAGAAAGGTTGTTCAATTTAATTTTTAACCCAAGTATTTTGCATCCCATAAATTTTGTACATTAAAAGACGTGATTATTCTATTCTAAGTGGTTCAAAAAAAAGTCATTTCGGTAAAACGAACGCATGTCACTCATTTAAATCGTATCGAGGCCCATTATATATCAATAAATAGAGTTTTTAAGGTACTAAAAGATGGTGAAGTCCAAGTACAAAAACGCATTTATGTTTTGTTCATAAAAAAAGGGGTAGAAAGAAGGCTACAAAAAAATTATTGGAGCCACTAGGCTAAAACACATTCTTAGTTTCATTCGGTACTCAAATACCAAGTTCATGAAGACGTCTGAGCAACGACACCGTTTGCCAAAGGGAAAAAACAAGTGACGTAGGTACTTGTATTGGGATTTATTCCCTTTGATTTCTGGTTTGGTTGGATATAAAATGGTACACTTATCCAAAAAAAAAAAAAAGTAACGCGGGTACCCATAGTATTATTGTTAAATCACACATAAATTTGAAAAAGAAACAATGAAAATTTGAAATGCTCTTTGCTTTCTTCTAGTGGAAACTGTTTTTGAAAATTTGAACATATTTTCTTTGTTTCCTGAAAAGTGTGTAGTTTTCAAAAGGTTTTTTCATAGACAGTTTTCTGCTAGCCAAACCAGTTTTCATTTCACAGTCAGGTTCTGACCTTCTGTTTTTTTTAGGGTTGAAAAACTTTTCTCCCTGACAAGTAATGGAACAATTGTGGAGATGCAGATGGTGAACCTGCATTTGTCCATGGCCCTCAATGGAGGAGTTCAATATATTGGACTTAACCCATGTGTTTGAGTACAGAGCAGATGTCAATCCATCTTCGGCTGGTGGAAAGGAACATGACAATTGTATGCACTGGTGCTTACCGAGTGTGACAGATACTTGGGGAATTACTTATTTACAGCTCATCTAAGCAACATCAAGGTGCAGAGCGGAGCTGAGAGGTAACTGTTCCGTTCTTACCGCAAATGGTCATTTATTGTTGGGAAAACTGTCTATTTTTCGCAGCCATTGTGTAGTTTGAACCGATAATGGTTGCAGTAGGTTTTAGTTATGGTTGGGGTCGGCTCATGAGTATTTTGTACCGAAATGGTATAGCCATTGTGTTGTTTGAAACGTTACGTGCATTATCTTTTCCTCTATTAAGAAACTCGAGTTCTGCGGCTTCCACATACATGGTAAAGTGTAAGCAGGGAAGTGTAAATCTACCCCTTATGTTATCCTGGATCCAATAGGAGCTACGGTGTACAAGGCCCTCCATGGCTCTGTGCTCATTTTATTGGACATAACCCACGTGTCTAAGTTCAGAGTAGATGCCCATCCATCTAGGGCTGGTGGAGAGAAACATGATTGTATGCTTTGGAGCTTAGTGGGAGTACTTACGGATACTTGGAATGACTTTTTTATAGCTCATCTAAACAACATTAAGAAGCGGATCTGAGATGTAATTGTACTCTTTCTTACCCAAAGTTGGTTCATTTGTTGTTTGAAAAGTTGTATATGTTACGCAGTCGTTCTGTTGAAATCTGACACGGGTTGTCGTACTTTCTTGCTATGGTTGAGGTCGACTCCTACATATTTTGTTTTGTACTTATCAAAAAATTTGTGCTATCTGATGACTACAACAACACTATGACTATGTAATTGAGAAAACATTGAAGCGGTGTGAGTAGGATTTCATTAACCATTTATTGCTTACAGGTGCCTTTTATGATCAATCCAAAGGAGACTGCAACCTTTCAGCCCAAAGGGTGATTGATTTGGTGGCATATGCGTGTTTACCGTGTTAGAATTATTTTGCAAAGTCTTTTTTGACATGCTTCAGTGCGAAGTCAAAAAAAGAGCAAAAGTTATTTTGGTACAGTTGTGATTCTTTTCCCTTGAAGGATGAAAGGATAGAGGAGGAATCAAAAGGATTTGGGGTGGCAAGTGGTGGCGTAGCCAGAAATCTTGTTCGGTGGGGGCACTATTAAACACACAACAAATGATTAAAAAAAAAAAAAAACAAACCTGGAAACATAAAATTTGCTCGAATATATGAGTAGATAATGTGTCATTTTGTAAAACCATAAAGGCAAGAGAATCACTAATATGAAATTTGACAAAGGATTAGCAAAGCAAAACTTATTGCACAATTTGACACCAAAAATAACTTCACCAAAGTTGCACATCAAGTTTGGCTACCCAGTGCAAAACCTTAGGTATGCCAATGGATTTACTTAAAACGTCATCCAATGTAGAACTACTTTTTAACACAATATAAAAATGAATTAATTTTTCCAAATAAATATATATAGTATTCATAAAAAAATAGGTCATTCTCAAATCTGAGGCCTAAAGCTCATATTCGTCACTGGCCTAATAGACAAGTCAGCTCAACCACTAATGTTAAATCCTCCCTCCGTCCCCATTTAATGGTAATAAATTTATTATTTTTTAAATGGGTTATATTTTTAGGGGAATGATTTTCATTTCTTTTTTTTTAATATATAAATGCACTCCATTTTTTGTCGTTTAGTAAAAAATTACACATAAAAGTTGCACTGAAAGACAAGGAATGGAATGCATTTTTAAAAAAGGGACCCTTTTTATAAACGCCCTCCATTTTTTGGCTTATGGCGAAAAATTATACATAAAAGTTGCACTAAAAAGACAATGGATAAAGTACATTCATAAA
This sequence comes from Rhododendron mucronatum var. ripense, assembly GCA_019656295.1. Lineage (NCBI taxonomy): Eukaryota > Viridiplantae > Streptophyta > Magnoliopsida > Ericales > Ericaceae > Rhododendron > Rhododendron mucronatum. Next base: position 794,998 of record BPLT01000055.1, read on the forward strand.
AAAAGAAGAAGTGTGAATATCATTTGACTACTTTTAAATTGTTGATAAATTTTACATCTAATGTGGATCTTATTTGATGTAGATCTCAATTAGTTTATTAGACAATATTTTCAAAATCACATAAAACATTATGAATGACAAGATGTAAGAAAATTGAAAAGGGGTACGAATTTTCAAAAAACACTTCTACATGGGGACGGATGTAGTAACATAGAATGTCATTCCTTGAGAAGAAATGGGAAATTGTGGGGGAAAAGCACGGAAGAAATAAAAAATTACGTTAAGAAACATATATTTCTACCTTCCCAATTTAAAAGTCCTGGCCTTACGAGAATTCGTGCATTTTCAAACTCCGAAAAAAAATTTATTTGTTTACACCAAATTAAATGAATACTTTAATTTGATGTCAAAACTAATAAAACAATATATTGAAATATATTTTTGGGTTTTTAAATGCACGGATTAGCTGTAGAAAATATTTAAAGTGGGACGGAGGGAGTACAATAAGGAACGTAGTTTATGGCTAGGAAGTATTGATTTTGCGGCTACAGGAGAGGGGGTCATTGATAAACACATTTTTCTTAAAAAATGGACTAGGAGCAATTTCCCGTGGCCAGGAGCAGGATTTAGTGTCGACGACCAATTTTCTGACGCCAGGGAACAAAAGATCACGGCTAGTAGATCAAAATGAGTGATTGACAAACATGGTTACAGCATAAAATATGACCGGGACCAATTTCACGCGGCCAACAGTAGTTGTACGCGGCCAAGTGTAGTTTTCAGCGGCTAAAAAGTGTAATATTAGGCGGCCAAGAGTAGTTTTCAGCGGCCAAGTGTACGTAGTTTTCAGCGGCCAACTGCAATTTTAAGCGGCCAAGTGTAGTTTTCAGCGGCCAACTGCAATTTTAAGCGGCCAAATGTAGTTTTAAGTGGCCAACTGCAATTTTAAGCGGCGAAGAGTAGTTTTAAACGGCCAAGTGCAATCTTAAGCGGCCAATTGCAATTTTAAGCGGCCAAGTGTAGTTTTCAGCGGCCAACTGCAATTTTAAGCGGCCAAATGTAGTTTTAAGTGGCCAACTGCAATTTTAAGCGGCGAAGAGTAGTTTTAAACGGCCAAGTGCAATCTTAAGCGGCCAATTGCAATTTTATGCGGCCAAGTGTAGTTTTCAGCGGCCAACTGCAATTTTAAGCGGCCAAATGTAATTTTAAGTGGCCAACTGCAATTTTAAGCGGCGAAGAGTAGTTTTAAATGGCCAAGTGCAATCTTAAGCGGCCAATTGCAATTTTAAACGGCCAAGTGTAGTTTACAGCGGCCAATTGCAATTTTAAGCGGCCAAGTGCAATTTTAAGCGGCCAATAGTAATTTTCCGCGGCCAAGGAAGAAAAGAGCACTGACTGTGGATCACAATGCGTGGTTGACAAACACGCTTTCCTCATAAAATTGGTCTAGGAGCAATTTCTAGCGGCCAAGACCCGTTTTTAGCGGTTTAAGTGAAATTTTAAGCGGCCAAGAGTGATTTGCCGCGGCAGGGAATAAAAGATCATGGCCAGTGGATTAGAATGCTTGGTTGACAAACACACTTTCGTCATTAACTAAGTAAAAAAATGCGTTCAGTTTAGCATCCACCGTCGTCCTCCAAGGCACAGATAGCGACTCGAAACACAACCATTGTCTCTCTCTAAAACCACCTCAACTTCAACCCTGCAGAATACTCCGAACCGATCAAGGAGATCTACAAGGGCTGGAATTGCATTAGGACTAATAAATTCGACGCTTTTGATATCGTTAAGCTATGGTGGAAGGAAGCTAAGCCCCGTCACTGTGGTCTTCCGCGGTTCGATCCTCTTTGGTTTCTCAAAAGCTTCAGAGACATCACTATCGGTACTCTCGCTCTACCTACTTTTTGATAGTTACTTGATAACTTCGGTGAAGGATGAGCTTTGTTTGTTTAGCGAGAGAATATATATAGCCGGAAATTGGGGGGAAAAAAATGCTTATTTTGAATGTGTTAGTGTGGTTTGGACATTACTATGGTAGATTGGCCGATGGATTAGTTAAGAATAGCGAAACGGCTACGGCTGATGGTAACAATTAAGAGAAGGGGCTAGGTAGAAATTGACTCTAGAGATGCGTCAATCAAGAAAATCCAAAAAGGATTGTGATTGTGATTGTGATTGCTAGATATCATTTGTAGAGGAAAGAATGAAACCAAGTGCAAGCATATTTTTACGTACCCAATCCCCAAGACAATTTGAAGGGGGGTGATTGTGACCAAGGTGGTTCTTGTCATCAGTTACATCCAATTCATAAAACTTTGTAGTTCTTCTCTCAGCGGATATTTATTTTTCATTAGCAGAGTGTTATTGTTATTGTTTTCATTTTCTTCTCTTCTTATGTATATTTCGGAAAGGAAACAATGAAAAATTGAAATGCTCTTTGCTTTCATATAGTGGAAACTGTTTTTGAAAATTTGAACTTATTTTCTTTGTTTCCTGAAAAGTGTGTAGTTTTCAAAAGGTTTTTCCAAAGACAGTATTCTGCTAGCCCAACCTGTTTTCTTTCCACAGTCAGGCTCTGACCTTCTGTTTTTTTTTAAGGTTGAAAAACTTTTCTCCTCGATAAGTAACAAAACAAATGTGGAAGTGTAGATGGTGAACTTGCATTTGTCCATGGCCCTCAATGGAGGCGGTCAATATATTGGACCAAACCCATGTGTCTGAGTACAAAGCAGTAGTCCATCCATCTTTGGCTGGTGGAAAGAAACATGACAATTGTATGCACTAGTGCTTACCGGGTGTTACGGATACTTGGGGAATTACTTGTTTATAGCTCATCTAAGCAACATCGTGGTGTGGAGCGGAACTGAGAGCTAACTGTTCCATTCTTACCGCAAGGGTTCATTTGTTGTTGGGAAAACTATATATTTTACGCAGCCATTGTGTAGTTTGATTCGATAATGGTTGCAGTAGGTTTTAGATATGGCTGAGGTCGACTCATGAGTATTTTGTACCGAAATGGTGTAACCGACCCAATTGATTTGGAATGAATGTTTGGTTTGGTTTTGTTTAGATATACATGTTGGAAATTTGAATGGATTGGGGGTCCTTTACTTCCCCAGATTCCTGGTGGGGGTTACCTCTATTCATTGCGGGGATTATTCCTCCATTCATTCTGCCATTTACTCCATGAATTGAAGGCTGGCAGCAGTGCAAGGGTCTAGTTCTGCCTATATAAGGAGCATTTCACAGAACAATTTTGCACCAATTCACAGAACAAATCTACTATCATTCTGATATAGTGTGAGATAGAGAGACAAACACTGAGTTAGTTCGCAAAGACGTTCTTTAGTGGTGTTCTGACGTTCGTGGTCCGAGCCGGATTAATCCTGGGAGACAGACGCCGAGTAACCTCAACACCCTCCGATAACGGTGAATCTGTTTTAAGGACACCGTGTATAACACGGGTTTCGGTTCACAAATCCATTATGTATTTCGGTTTGCACTTCGATTTTGTAATTTCGTTATGTTGCAATTCTATTCATATGTAAACGTAATAGAATTTGTATTTTGGATTCCCGATTGAAACATTTTGGATAACAATACAAAGCATGTATAGGATACGAGATTCAATATAGATAGAAAGATACATAAATTTGTTGATGTTCCAGAAGGAACATGGCCCCATCTTTTAGTTTCCATGATATCCTCATCTTTAACACGGGACAATGGTAATACTATCTCTCGATCATTATGTACAATCTATTGCTGAATTGAATCGTTGGGTGCATTATCTTTTCCCCTATTAAGAAACTCGAGTTCTACGGCTTTTGCATACATGGTAAAGATTGCCCTTCTGGATAGTCAAAGCAGGGAAGTATAAATCTACCCTTTATGTTATCCCGGATTCAATAGGAGTTACAGTGTACAAGGCCCTCCATGGCACTGCGCTCATTTTATTGGACGTCATTCACGTGTTTGAGCTCAGAGCAGATGCCCATCCATCTACGGCTGGTGGAGAGAAACATGATTGTATGCATTGGAGCTTACCGGGAGTTACGGATACTTGGAATGACTTTTTTATAGCTCATCTAAACAACATTAAGGAGCAGATCTGAGATTACCCAAGTTGGTTCATTTGTTGTTGGAAAAGTTGTATATGTTACGCAGTCGTTCTGTTGGAATCTGACACGAGTTGCCGTACTTTCTTGTCATGGTTGAGGTTGACTCCTGCATATTTTGTTTTGTACTTATTAAAAAATTTGTACTATCTGATGACTACAACAACACTATGACTATGTAATTGAGAAAACATTGAAGCGGTGTGAGTAGGATTTCACTAACCATTTATTGTTTACAGGTGCCTTTTATGATCAATCCAAAGGAGACTGCAACCTTTCCCCAAAGGGTGATTGATTTCTTGGCATATGCGTGTTTACCGTGTTAGAATTATTTTGCAAAGTCTTTTTTGACATGCTTCAGTGCAAAGTCAAAAAAAGAGCAAAAGTCATTTTGGTACAATTGTGGTTCTTTTCCCTTGAAGGATAAGAGGATAGAGGAGGAATCAGAAGGGTTTGGGGTGGCAAGCGGTGGCATAACAAGAAAGCTTGTTTGGTGGGAGAACCATTAAACACACAACAAATGATAAATTTGCTCGCATATATGAGTAGATAATGTGTCATTTTGTGAAACCATAAAGTTAGGAGAATCTTTTTAGAGAACCATTAATGTTTGGGATACAATTTGGCACGACTTTTATAATTTAGTTGTGAAATTGAAATTACTCTACAGTGTAGTGCGGTCTGTGCCCCTACTGGTATTAAATTTTGACAAAGGTTTAGCAATGCAAAACTTACTGCAAAATTTGACACCAAAAGTAACTTCGCCAAAGTTGCACATCAAGTTTGGCTACCCAGTGCAAAACCTTTGGAATGCCAATGGATTTACTTAAAACGTCATCCAATGTAGAACTCTTTTTAACACAGTATAAAAATGAATTAATTTTCCCATATAAATATATATAGTATTCAAAAAAAAAAAAAAAAAAGGTCATTCTCAAATCTGAGGCCTAAAGCTCATATTCGTCACTGGCCTAACAGACAAGTCGCCTAAACCACTAGTGTTAAATCCTCCCTCCGTCCCCATTTAATGGTAATAAATTTTTTGTTTTTTAAATGGGTTATATTTTTAGGGGAATGATTTTCATTCTTTTTTTTAATATATAAATGCACTCCATTTTTTGTCGTTTAGTAAAAAATTACACAAAAAAGTTGCACTGGAAGACAAGGAATGGAATGCATTTTTAAAAAAGGGACCCTTTTTATAAACGCCCTCCATTTTTTGGCTTATATATAGCGAAAAATTATACATAAGAGTTGCACTAAAAAGACAAGGGATAAAGTGCATTCATAAAAAAAGAAGAAGTGTGAAAATCATTTACCAACTTTTAAATTGGTGATAAATTTTACATCTAATATGGATCTTATTTGATGTAGATCTCAATTAATTTATTAGACAATATTTTCAAAATCACATAAAACATTATAAATGACAAAATGTGAGAAAATTGAAAAGTGGTACGAATTTTTAAAAAAGATTGTTTCATGGGGACGGATGTAGTAACATAGAATGTTATTCCTTGAGAAGAAAAGGGAAATTTTGGGGGAAAAGCACGGAAGAAATAAAAAATTACGTTAAGAAACATATCTTTCTACCATCCCAACTTAAATGTCCCTTACGAGAATTCGTGTATTTTCAAACTCCGAAAAAAAAAACTTATTTGTTTACACCAAATTAAATGAATACTTTAATTTGATGTCAAAAATAATAAAACAATATATAGAAATACTCCCTCTGTTCCAAATTGAGAGTCCCTCTTGGGAATTCCAACTATTTAAAGGGACATGCAATCATTACACCTACAATACCTATCATTTCCACCATTACCCCTATATTCTACATACTTTACAACACTTATATTCACCTATGAGGGACATTTTTGGAAAATCACCAAATTTTTCCTTCCATTTTTGGAAAAGGACCATCATTTTGGAACAACTCAAAAAGGAAAGATGGACCTTCAATTTGGAACGGAGGGAGTATATTTTTTAGGTTTCGAAATGCACGGATTCGCCGTAGAAAATATTTAAAGTGGGACGGAGGGAGTACAATAAGGAACATAGTTTGTGGCTAGGAAGTATTGATTTTGTGGCTACTGGAGAGGGGGTCATTAATAAACACACTTTTCCAAAAAAATGGACTAGGAGCAATTTCCCGTGGCCAAGAGCAGGATTTAGAGTCGACGAGCAATTTTCTGCGGCCAGGGAACAAAAGATCACGGCCAGTAGATCAAAATGCGTGATTGACAAACACGCTTTCTGCCAAAAAATTGGACTAGGACCAATTTCTCGCGGCCAACAGTAGTTTTAAGCGGCCAAGTGTAGTTTTAAGCGGTTAAGTGCGATTTTAAGCGGCCAAGTGTAGTATTCAGCGGCAAACTGCAATATTTAGGCGGCCTAGTGTAGTTTTCTGCGGCCAACTGCAGTTTTAAGCGGCCAAGTGTAGTTTTCAGCGGCCAACTGCAATTTTAAGCGGTCAAGTGTAGTTTTCAGCGGCCAACTGCAATTTTAAGTGGCCAAGTGTAGTTTTCAGCGGCCAAGTACAATTTTAAGCGGCCAAGAGTAGTTTTAAGTGGCCAAGTGCAATCTTAGGCGGCCAATTGGAATTTTAGGCGGCCACGTGTAGTTTTCAGCGGCCAATTGCAATTTTAAGAGGCCAAGTACAAATTTAAGTGGCCAATTGTAATTTACCGCGGCCAGGGAAGAAAAGAGCACTGACCGTGTATCACAATGCGTGGTTGACAAACACGCTTTCCTCATAAAATTGGACTAGGAGCAATTTCTCGCGGCCAAGACCCGTTTTTAGCGGTTTAAGTTAAATTTTAAGCGGTTAGGGAGTAAAAGATCATGGCCAGTGGATTAGAATGCTTGGTTGACAAACACGTTTTCGTCATAAACTAAGTAAAAAAACGCGTTCAGTTGAGCATCCAACCCAAGAAGTTTAAATCATAAACAATTTGTACATTAAAAATTATGACAAATTTACCCTCAAAGAGTTGAAAAGTAAATTATTTCGGTAAAAAACTCTCATCTCTCTCATTTTTAATTCGATAAAGACCTATTGTATAAGGATAACGAGGATTTGAAAGTACTAAATGTTGGTGAAATCCAACCATAAAAGTAGTTCTTTTTGTTTTATGAAAATTTGGTAGTAAGAAGACTACAAACCTCATCGGAGTACTACCAGTACTACTCCACCACCTACATTGTCACCGTAATACTACCCGTCCTCCTCCTCCATCCCTTTTACCACCCACACGAACATTACTTCACCATCACTACCACCGCACTTCCACTCTGCAACCACCGTTGGCACCACATCTCATCCCTAACACGTTCGTTTTCATTTAACCACTGTCACAAACACGCACGGCCATGACTTCATTGCTACAACGATCACACCACCCCATTCAATACCACCACGGCTACTACACTTCCACCTCATCATCATAGTTTTAGTACAACATAACCACAGGCCTCCATTCCACCATCGGAACCCTTATTTGCTTCGTCAACATGATAGAGCGGGACCTTCCCCACAATCCCCCAGTAATTCGTCCTTCGATTCTTAGCGAGGAAAAAAAATTTGAAGTATAAAAATCAGTTGAGGGATACATTACAGGGGAGGCATTCGGTTTTTCCAATTGCGTTGTGCATTTGGTGGGATCGTCGGACCACCTCTATGCATTAAGCCAGTGGTTCCAACGAGCTTTGAGTTGTTTTAACCTCGACTCATTTTTCGAAAACCAATATACATTATTTTTATGATTCAATCCCACAATCTTTTAGCATTTTGAATACCCTTTATGTCAACATAAAGTAGGCTTCATTCCGTTTTAATGTTGGCGTGATTCAAGGATTTTCCCAACATAGGTTATTTTTCGACAAGTTGAGGGTAAAATTGTCATATCTTATGACGTATAAGCAACTTCGGAGTCAAACAAAATCGGTTAATTAAAAAGTAGGATAGAAGAGCTTTCCAACGGTTCAAACCACGGGTAAATCGGAGATCGGGAGTGCCCGTGACAGGGCCTCAAAGTTTGGAAATCTCAAGGTCGCGGCTGGGCGGCATAGAATGCGCCTGGGGCGCTTTCATTTGCGCCTGGGGCGCATTTGAAACTCGAAAAAATTTCAAACTTTGCGGGTTTATTCCGGATACTCCCGAACTCCGATTTTCGCAAGATTGGAACCGTTGTAAAGCTTGTTGAGCGTAGTTTCCAACCCAAGAAGTTTAAATCTTAAACAATTTGTACATTAAAAAATATGACCAATTTTGTAACAACCCGGATTTTTTTTTTGCCTTATTTTTTTTTTTAAATAAAGGAAAAAAAATTACAGTTTACAAAAAAAATTTATATTATTAATTCGAATTTTATTAACTAATTATTTTACTAACTATTCAGGTGATTTCAAAATATATTTTATTGGTAATGGTAATTAGTAATTGTTTTGTATTAAATTAATCCTTTAATTGTGTAAATGTGTATATATGTATATATGTATTTATACCTTGTAACAAATGCATGCACTGGATAATTTTCCCACCACTCCCAGCCTTATCTCCTCCCTCGACCGACTCTCTCAATTCTCTGCTCACTCTCCTTCTCCTACTCTCTCTCAAATTTCCTCTCTCTTTCCTTCTTTTCTTTCTCCCCACTCCAAGAATAAACACCCCCTCCCACTCCTATAAATACCCATCCTCCCTAATCCGAAAATACACACCAACACCATCACCATCACAGCACCAATGATCAGTGGATAACAAAGAGGAGAGACAAATCTCCAAGATTTCATGGAGGCTTAAAGAAAGAAACCCGGTGGGTTCAAGTTCCACACTAGCCGGACACCAATTCGGGATACCCATCTGTAGCCCAGTCCTCGAGCGTTCCAGAACCGATTTGCAATCAACTCAAACCGTTCCCGAGCCATCCACGAGGTCCTGCGCTTCATCATCTTCTCCGACTGTCCAAAAATTGTCCGGAACCATTACTTTTTTTTTTTTTTTTTCGGCCGAAACCGAGGTATTATAATCTTTCTCCTACTTCTCCCTATGAATATCTTATCCCTATTTGATGATTTAAACAAGTGATAATGAAAGAAATCGAAGCCATGGATCAAAACTGTGAAATCCGAAACCTCCCCTGTTTTGCCGAAAGCAGCACTGTTCATAGACGTTTTATTTTTGAAAAATTGACACTAATATTACATTTACACCCCTGTGGTTATCTAGCATGCGATAGCAGTCCAAATATTGGTAAACCCTCACTGAAATTACAGCTATTCATGTACGGTGATTTCGGCCCAAATGTATTAATAACATATTAACCTTAATCCATGTGTTTCTTACTTTAGAATTTCGGACTATAACAAGTTTGTCCTTTTGTTATTATAAAGTGAGGAAATCATGATTTGTTTTGTTAATAACATTAACAAGTTAAGTTAATTCAATTGTTTAATAAAATTGCTCACACATTTAGTAATGTATGGGTATCGGCCTAGTCATAAAATACTAAGGGATTATTTACTCGTACAATATCAATTGCTATATATGTTGGCTTTCACATAGAAACGTATTATGCTTATTGATTATGGGTTCATAATTGTTGTAATTATTGGATCGGACCTTGGTTCGCGTGGTGGTTTAAATGAGAAATTATGAAGACGTGGTTATTGTTAATGGAAAAGGAAAAGGAAAAACAGATGAAAGTTGTGGGCTAAGCAGGACCTCAGGGATAGCCTGACAGGACCTCGTGTGATCGGGGGTAGCCTGGTAGGACCTTGAGGGCAGCCTGAAAGACCCGGTGTTGCTAGGGTGGCCAAGCAGGACCTCAGGGGTAGCCTGGCAGAACCTCAAGTATTGGGGGTAGCCTAGCAGGACCTTGAGGGCAGCCTGATGGACCTAGAATTGTGAGGGTGGCCAAGCAGGACCTCAGGTATTGAGGGCAGCCTGATGGACCAAGAATTGTGATGATGGCCAAGCAGGACCTCAGGGGTAGCCTGGCAGGACCTCAGGTATTGAGGGTAGCCTAGTAGGACCTTGAGGGCAGCCTGATGGACCTGTATTGTGTGGATAGTCTAGTAATATCTCGTGATATTGAAGGTAACAGGTCATTTAAAATATGTTCAATGAAATACTGAGTTCGTAAGACAATGGATACTATGGTGCAGGTATGATTATGAAATGCGAGATTCAAAAGAAGGTAATTTAAAAGCTTGCTAATAGATTTACTTATTTAATTCTTGCCGTTCTATTATTTCCATATGAATTGTGATAAGACTGCTTAGCTGTAAAGTAAGGGGTTGGCAGGGTTAGGATTATTTTACTGGGTGAATTATCACTCACGGATACGTCTGTATCCTGGCAAATCGTTTGCTTCGGCGATCAATTTGCCAGATGGCGCAGGATTCAATGGAGGGGATTCAATGATGGTGCAGTTCGACACGAAAAGAATATCAGGAACGAAGATCGAGTATGCTTGGAATCTGTATTAAGCCTAGAGTCGGCTCTGAAGTTAATGTATTTTGAAGCACTAAATCTATCTTGAGTTTGTAATGCTAAACTTCATTTTAGAAAATTACATTTATTTAGCAAATTTTCTTAAGATATTATTTTCTTTTGCTCCCGAAAAGTCGGGGCGTTACAAATTTACCCTCAGAGAGTTGATAGTAAATTATTTCGGTAAAAAACTCTCATTTCCTTCATTTTTTATTTGATAAAGACCTATTGTATAAGGATAACAAGGATTTTTAAAGTACTAAATGTTGGTGAAATTCAATCATAAAAATAGTTCTTTTTGCTTTATGAAAATTTGAAAGTAAGAAGACTACAAACCTCATCGGAGTACTACCAGTACTACTCCACCACCTACATTGTCACCGTAATACTACCCGTCCTCCTCCTCCATTCCTTTTACCACCCACACGAACATTACTTCACCATCACTACCACCGTACTTCCACTCTGCTACCACCGTTGGCACTACATCTCAACCCTAACACGTCCGTTTTAATTTAACCACTGTCACAAACACGCGCGGCCATGACTTCCTTGCTACGACGATCACACCACCCCATTCAATACCACCACGACTACTACACTTCCCCCTCATCATCATAGTTTTAGGACCACATAACCACAGGCCTCCATTCCACCATCGGAACCCTTATTTGCTTCGTCAACATGATAGAGGGGGACCTTCCCCACAATCCCCCTGTAATTAGTCCTTTGATTCTTAGTGAGGAAAAAAAATTGAAGTATAAGCATCAGTTGAGGGATACATTACCGGGGAGGCATTCGGTTTTTCCAATTGCGTCGTGCATTTGGTGGAATCGTCGGACCACCTCTATGCATTAAGCCAGTGGCTCCAACGAGCTGTGAGTTGTTTTAGCCTTGACTCATTTTTCGAAAACCAATATACATTATTTTTATGATTCAATCGCACAATCTTTTAGCATTTTGAATACCCTTTATATCAACATAAAGTAGGCTTCGTTCCATTTTAATGTTGGAGTGATTCAAGGATTTTCCCAAGATAGGTTATTTTTTGACCCACAGGTTATTTTTTGACAAGTTAAGGGTAAAATTGTCATATCTTTTGACGTATAAGCAACTTCGGAGTCAAACGAAATCGGTTAATTAAAAAGTAGGATAGACAAGCTTTCCAACGGTCCAAACCGCGGGCAAATCGGAGATCGGGAGTGCCTGTGACCCGGCCGCAAAGTTCGGAAATCTCAAGGTCGCGCCTGGGTGCCATAGAATGCGCCTGGGGCGATGAATTTGCGCCTGGGGCGCATGCATTTGCGCCTGGGGCGCATTTGAAACTCGGAAAAATTTCAAACTTTGTGGGTTTATTCCGGATACTCCCGAAATCCGATTTTCGCAAGATTGGAACCGTTGTAAAGCTTGTTGAGTGTAGTTTCCAACCCAAGTAGTTTAAATCTTAAATAATTTGTACATTAAAAAATATGACCGATTTACCATCAGAGAGTTGAAAAGTAAATTATTTCGGTAAAAAACTCTCATCTCCCTCATTTTTAATTGGATAAAGACCTATTGTATAACGAAAACGATGATTTTGAAAATGCTAAATGTTGGTGAAATCCAATCATAAAAATAGTTCTTTTTGTTTTATGGAAATTTGGTAGTAAGAAGATTACAAACCTCATCGGAGTACTACCAGTACTACTCCACCACCTACATTGTCACCATAATACTACCCCTCCACCTCCTCCATCCCTTTTACCACCCAAACGAACATTAATTCACCATCACTACCACCGCATTTCCACTCTGCTACCACCGTTGGCACTACATCTCCACCCTAACACCTCCGTTTTCATTTAACCACTGTCACAAACACGCACGGCCACGACTTCATTGCTATGATGATCACACCACCCCATTCAATACCACCAAGACTACTACACTTCCACCTCATCATCATAGTTTTAGAACCACATAACCATAGGCCTCCATTCCACCATCGGAGCCCTTATTTGCTTCGTCAACATGACAGAGGGGGACCTTCCCCACAATCCCCCTGTAATTAGTCCTTCGATTCTTAGCGAGGAAAAAAAATCCGAAGTATAAACATCAGTTGAGGGATACATTACAGGGGAGGCATTCAGTTTTTGCAATTGCGTCGTGCATTTGGTGGGATCGTCGGACCACCTCTATGCATTTAGTGGCTCCAACGAGCTTTGAGTTGTTTTAATCTCGGCCAATTCTTCGAAAACCAATATACATTATTTTTATGATTCAATCCCACAATCTTTTAGCATTTTGAATACCCTTTATATCAACATAAAGTAGGCTTTGTTCTGTTTTAATGTTGGAGTGATTCAAGGATTTTCCCAACATAGGTTATTTTTCGACAAGTTGAGGGTAAAATTGTCATATCTTATGACGTATAAGCAACTCCAGAGTCAAACGAAATAGGTTTATTAAAAATTAGGAGAGACAAGCTTTCCAACGGTTCAAACCACGGGCAAATCGGAGATCGAGAGTGCCCGTGACCCGGCCGCAAAGTTCGGAAATCTCAAGGTCGCGCCTGGGCGCCATATAATGCGCCTGGAGCGCATGTATTTGCGCCTAAGGCGCATTTGAAACTCGAAAAAATTTCAACTTTTGCGGGTTTATTCCGGATACTTATGAACTCCAATTTTCGCAAGATTTGAACCGTTGTAAAGCTTGTTGAGTGTAGTTTCCAACCCAAATAGTTTAAATCTTAAACAATTTGTACATTAAAAACTATGACCAATTTACCCTCAGAGAGTTGAAAAGTAAATTATTTCAGTAAAAAACTCTCATCTCCCTCGTTTTTAATTGGATAAAGATCTATTGTATAACAATAACGAGGATTTTGAAAGAACTAAATGTTGGTGAAATTCAATCATAAAAAATAGTTCTTTTTGTTTTATGAAAATTTGGTAGTAAGACGACTACAAACCTCATCGGAGTACTACCAGTACTACTCCTCCACCTATATTGTCACCGTAATACTACCCCTCCTCCTCCTCCTCCATCCTTTCTACCACCCACATGAACATTAATTCACCATCACTACCACCGCATTTCAACTCTGCTACCACCGTTTGCACTACATCTCAACCCTAACACCTCCGTTTTCATTTAACCACTGTCACAAACATGCGCGGCCACGACTTCATTCCTACGACGATCACAACACCCCATTCAATACCACCACGACTACTACGCTTCCCCCTCATCATCATAGTTTTAGGACCACATAACCACAGGCCTCCATTCCACCATCGGAACCCTTATTTGCTTCGTCAACATGATAGAGGGGGACCTTCCCCACAATCCCCCTGTAATTAGTCCTTTGATTCTTAGAGAGGAAAAAAAATCTGAAGTATAAACATAAGTTGAGGGATACATTACAGGGGAGGCATTCGATTTTTCCAATTGCGTCGTGCATTTGGTGGGATTGTCGAACCACCTCTAGGCATTTAGTGGCTCCAACGAGCTTTGAGTTTTTTTAATCTCGACCAATTTTTCGAAAACCAATATACATTATTTTTATGATTCAATCCCACAATCTTTTAACATTTTGAATACCCTTTATATCAACATAAAGTAGGCTTCGTTCCGTTTTAATGTTGGAGTGATTCAAGGATTTTTCCAACATAGGTTATTTTTCGACAAGTTGAGGGTAAAATTGTCCTATCTTTTGACGTACAAGCAACTTTGGTGTCAAACAAAATCGGTTAATTCAAAAGTAGGACAGACAAGCTTTGCAACGGTTCAAAGCACGGGCAAATCGGAGATCGGGAGTGCCCGTGACCCGGCCGCGACTTCATTGCAACGACGACCGCTCCACCCCATTCAACACCACCACGACTACTACACTTCCACCTCATCATCATAGTTTTAGGACCACATAACCTTCGAATTGAGTATATTGTGAATGTTGTTTTGGGGTGGTGGTAGTTTTGAAGTGTTAACGATGAGCTTTAAAACTTAAAAATACTCCAAATCCAAACAAATTAGGAAAAGTTCTCAACTTTTTTAAATTGTCAAATAGTCTGCTTGTGCTCTTTGTTAGTGGTTATTATGTCCCTGTTGTGAAGGCGGTAGATATTAAAGTTGCAATCATTTTAAACTTATTTAGTGTGTTGGGTGGTGGTGAAATAAGGGTGGAAGTAACAGTGTAGTAGTACTTGAGAGGTTGTTGTGGTTATAGTGCGTCATTTGATTGGGTGGAGATGAAGTAGAAATATTGTGTTGAACTTATATCGGTCGAGGTGGTTGCGACTGTACTGAAGGGATGAGAAGGCGGTTGTCAAATTCTCATAGAGGTGATAGTTTTGTACTCTAAATGGTGAAGTGACAGTGCTGGTGGCGTACACGATCAAATTTCGGTTCGCAAAAATGTACGAGTCCCGCCTTGGGCAAATCCTTATGATGTAACGGTTTCTGACAATTTGATGATGTGTGGAAAGCCCTAAGAAATTTGTGAAACTCTTATGGAATTGACGAATACCTTATATTTAGGGATGTGCTTGTTGAAGGGAACTTAGAATGTGTCGATGGGCAGGGAAACGAATTTTAGCCTTTTTGACTAGGATGAACTTTGAATCGTTCTCCTTTTGACCAACTTTTTAGAAACTAAACTTATCGTTTTCATTGTTCATTTTAGTATCCTTTCAATACTTTGAAAACCGTATTAATCGTTGTATAATTGGTCATGATCGATTAAAAATGGGAGCGATGCGAGCGTTTTACCAAAATGAATAGTTTTTTTAACTCACTGAGAGTAAAATGGTGATGTCTTTTGATGTATAATTATTTTTAGATCCGAACTACTTGGGTTGGAAAGTGCATTGAATAAGCTTTCTAACGGTTCAAACCACGCGTAAAACGGAGTTCGGGAGTGTCCGGTGCAAGACCGTAAAGTTTAACTTGTTATGGAGGATGCGCCTGGGCGCATTGAAGTGCGCCTGGGGCGCATAAGCTTGCGCCTGAGGCTTATGCGCCCCAGGCGCAATGAGCTGCAAAAAAGGTAGAACTTTGCGGACTTGCCCTCGACACTGTCGAACTCCGATTTCCGTGTGATTTGAACTGTTAGAAAACTTGTTCAATTTACTTTCTAACCCAATTATTTTTTATCCAATAAATTTTGTCCATTATTTTAGCCCAGTGATTTTACAAAAACGTTGTGAAAATCCGACTTGCACACGCATTGTGTGTGCCCAGCCTCTAGTACTCACTGAAGCGTTTTATTGAACATGCCAAAGACAATCCATGGATCAAACAGAGGACCCATTGACAATTTGAATTTGACAAAACACACATTCCTCTCCCCGCATACGAATCTTTTACTCCCCCGCTCATCCTACTTTCTCTAAGCCCAAATGCAGAGCCAAAAAAAAAAAAGAAGAGCCGAGCGTGGGAAAGGGTAGACCCTCGCCTTCGTGTCTCCCAAAACAATTCAGTATTATGGCTTTGGATGTCCAAATCAAGTAAAAAAAATAGAACTGTGTTCGACTCCTTCTTTTTAAGCCATTCCAAATTCAAATAGTTTACTCTAGCAAAGCCATAAGTCTACTCTAGCACACAAATAAGGGAGAGAAGATTGAAAGTGGACAAACCTGAGATGGTGGAAAGGTGGGGGATTTGCTGAAATTTACCGGAAGAAGCAGCGATGGAGAGGACGAAGAAGCAGGCAGGGACAAAACTTTTTGGCAATTACAGCTTGAAACGCGAAGGAAATAGAACTGTGTGTGAAGAAAAGATACAAACACAATTAATTAGGAACGCTACGGCTAAGTAATCCAAATATGTGAAGGTAGTTTCATGAAATGGCAAACCAATTGCAGAGAGGATTACATTAAATGGGACCAATTGCAGTTGATACTTGATAGGGTAACTGGGATCTCGAAATGGAGGTTGCACTTTCAGGAAGATGAAGAGTTCGTGAAATGAGAAAGAGAGTTAGTGGGAGTGGATTTTGGTAACTGCTTTGGGTAGTTACTTTTGTTAAAATGACAATTTAATCCTAACAGTTAATTTTTCTCTCTTTATCGTGTGTAATATTGGGATTCTTTTCAGGTTAATTATGGAAAACAAAAAGCATGACAGGGGAGACATCAAAGGGGTGCTCTCCCTTTATATATTAGAATAGATAATCACGACCTCCAAATCGATACTCAATGAGCAAATCCCACCATCAATGAGGGTAAAAAAAGCAGCATCCACACTACATAATCAAAAATCGAACGTAGCCGTAATAATTTACTTTGATAAATATGGAAAAGATGGCCTAGAAAAGTGATGCTATGCACCAAACCACGTGATCATGTAGAGGCAATAGATATACATATGGATATGAGTTCTAAGAGGATAGGCAATAGACATACATACACGGATATGAGTTCTGAGAGGATAAGAAAAGTATGTACCGTGGAGTAGGTGGAGTACGGCTACGGTTCAATTTTGGACTGGAGTAGAGTGAAGACGTAAAACCTTTCCTAGGCAGCGTGGATATCTATGCACAAGTGCTCTTCAGTGGTAAAACAATGAGAGAAGAGGGAGTTTTTGGGTTTGGTGGGAGGGAAACTGACGTGGGGGTGGGTAGTTATTGGGTTTGGTGGTTATTGGTGTTGATTTTGCCTATTATGCCCTTACAATTAAGTCTCTAATGAATTCAATTGGGTGTACGATTTTGGAAATGAAAAGGCATGACAAAAAATGGGACACCAAAGTGGTGCTCTCCCTTTATATATTAGAATAGATGAATAGTTTTTTTAACCCACTGATAGTAAAATGGTGACGTCTTTTGATGTATAATTATTTTTTGATCCGAACTACTTGGGTTGGAAAGTGCATTGAACAAGCTTTCTAACGGTTCAAACCACGCGCAAAACGGAGTTCGGGAGTGTCCGGTGCAAGCCTGCAAAGTTTAACTTGTCGTGGAGGATGCGCCTGGGCGCATTGAAGTGCGCCTGGGGCGCATAAGCTTGCGCCTGAGGCGCAATGAAGCTGCAAAAAAGGTCAAACTTTGCGGACTTGCCCCCGACACTCCCAAACTCCGATTTTTGCATGATTTGAACCGTTAGAAAGCTTGTTCAATTTACTTTTTAACCCAAGTATTTTTTATCCAATAAATTTTGTACATTAAAAGACGTGATTATTCTATTCTAAGTGGTTTAAAAAAGAGTCGTTTCGGTAAAATGCTCGCATGTCACTCATTTAAAATCGTATCAATACCCATTATATATCAATAAATAGAGTTTTAAAGGTACTTAAAGGTGGTGAAGTCCAACTACAAAAAGGCATTTAAGTTTTGTTTATAAAAAAACGGGTAGAAAGAAGGCTACAAAAAAAAATCGTTGGAGCCACTAGGCTAAAATACGTTCTTGGTTTCATTCGGTACTAAAATACCTAGTTCTTATGTATTTCTTTGTTACTCAAGAGTTCTGGAGAGTACATAGTGCATCTACACTCCACCAAAGTGTCGGTGAAACCGAGAACACAACAAAATTTGAGAATGTTTCCAAAACGAGAACACCAGGAGTGATTTAAGGATATTATATATATTTTAATCTAACTCAACCACATTGAAGTGCACCTGGGGCGCATAAACTTGTGCTTGAGGCTCAATAAAGGTGCTTGAATATTTTGAAACAGAGGTCGTAGTTGAATGAATCAACTTGGGCTGAAATTTCCGTCTTGCTAAGAAGAGATGGCTCAAGATGATCCACAAGTTCGAAGAAAAAATAGTGCCCTGCCTTTAGTATGGATAATCTCACTTGTCGCATAATATCCACTCAACGTACTGAAAGTATGGACAATCTTCTTCATAGAATTATGAACTTCACAAAAAATTTCCAATCATTAGGAAGAACAATGTGAAAAAAAATGAGATTTGCAGAAGAGTAAGAAGATTACCAATGCAAGCATAGTATGCTGCAAATTCGTGTTGAAGGCATAAACTGCTGTTGCAGGCAGCTAAAGTCTAGACAATAAGAATATACGATTTAACTGCCAATGAGTGAACCTTTGGGGGCTTTCGATTACTTTGTAGATCCTATATGTCAAGGCGAACAATTAGTCCACAAATATTTCTCGAAATTGAAAAAATCAAATTGCGTTGAATTCCGAAAAACCAAAATATTTCTGTCTCTCTCTCTCTCTCTCTCTAGTTTTTTTTATTACTATTTCCATAATTTCTGCTCCTGCCGCCATTGCTTGTTTCCTTTGCATTTCTACCATGAAATTCTGATTCCTGTGCACTTCAAGTTTATTCCCATCTTCATTTACTCTCGATTTGGCGGAACGGGTGAGAAAAGAGAAGAGACTAAGAGGGAAAAGAAAAGAAACGATTCTGTTTGGGATAAGAGAAGAGAGATCAAGAGAATGGGAAGGACAATGGTATGCTTCCATCTTATTAGTTGAATAATTCCTGAAAAAACTATAGTAAGAAATGTTATCCTCGATAAACGAGAGATGATAGAAGAGAAGGTAGTTGGATTTTGCGAGTAAGAGGGAGGAAAGACTGAAATACTTAGTAGTGGTCATGTTTTCTTTTGGCACTAATGTAGAGTTTGATTCTTTTCATTCATTTGTTTTTGCTTGTTTTTCATAGGGAGAAATACTAGTGTTTGGTATTTTTTTTTGTTCTATTCGGCCATGTCTCGATGAAATAAGTTCATAGGCCTGAGTTTGAAGCAAAGTAGTCCAGAGTTGAACTTTTCATTCTTTTTGTATTTTGTTTCTGGTTTTTTTTTTTTTTTTTGATAAGTAAGATTCTTGTTTGATTGAGAGAAATCGTGTTGTGTTGTTCAGTTAAGCCATATACGGAAGATTGTAATTTGTAGTTCAATGGCCCGAGTTAAAACATAATGAGACATTGAACTATTTGTCTTCTGCTCAGTGCTCACAGATCTTCCACAATACTTCAACAACTAAACTACCTTTCTTTGGCCGACTACTTTGTTCTTCTGGTAATCGTGTAAAAAGACTCCCTGAACAATATAAGTCCTACTATTGATGTTAGATTTAGGGTAAGCAAAACAATATTAGGCCATTATTCATCGTACAAAAGTCTCGTGAAAATACAATGAGAATATCTTGTTTGATGCCTCTAGGGGAACATGCTGCCCCAATTGGTTCTGCACATAAATCTAGTAACTGGACCATTATGGTGTGGCCTGCTTTTCCCTCCACCAAAAGCTTTGAGATAAGTTAAATTCTATTATTAGCAATTTCTGGTGGAAGGGGGATCCGGAGGCCTTGGGCATCCATTTGCTTAATTGGGAAGCTATGCCTTTGCCAAAATCATGTGGAGGAATGGGGTTTACAGACTTCACGGCTTTCGATAATGCTCTTCTTGCTCGATGAGGGTGGAGGCTCATAAATTCCCGAATGCATACCGGGCTCGAATGACAAGAGGAACTATTACCCAAACTGTGGCTTCTTGGAGGCAGCTAGAGGAGCCAGGGCTTCGTGGGCATGGCCTTGGTCTAGTCTCATCAAGGGCAGGGATATCGGGTCTGGAGTCCTTCAAGATCAAATCTGTTAAGCAACAACAGTTTTCAATCCAGAAGGTTAGTGATGCCAAAGACCAAATCTCAGAGTCTTGGGATGTGAGAAAAGTTGATTCAAGAGGAAAAGAACACATATTCACACATATGCACTTCAAATGCATCCCACGTGCACACACAGCACACTCCCTCCCTCCTGGCATCTCCAAGCCAAACCCTGGTGTTCTGACCTCACTGATTGGAGTGGGGCTGGAAAAACGACACTAATGGTTGTGCTAGCAGGCCAGAATGCCTAAAGAAGGTAATTCTTGCTATTCCAGTGGCCCTTGGAAACCAGGAGGACAGACTTGTTTGGCACTTCTCGCCAAAGGGCTCGTACTTGGTCAAATCAGTTTACAAAATGGACTGGGACACGTCTTGAGAGAAGAAAAGGACGGTGATACCTTCTTCTTCTTTCTCTCCACCTCCTACTGTTTCTAAAGCTATCTGAAATTTGAAGGTCCAACCGAAATTTAAACACTTTCGGTGGAGGGCATGTCAAAACCTTCTTGCAGCAAGGGACAACCTTCATAGGAGAATGATACTGGGTGCAAGGAGCGCCAAATCTACCACAAATTCCCAGAGACAGTTGAACGTACACATGCTATTCAGGTGTGAGTGGACACATGCCGTGTGGTTTGGTTGCGAAATGAATTTCAGAGTTGATCCTCAGAATCTTACATCGGTAATGCAATGGACAGTTCATATGTTGGAGTGCTTCCCAGAGAGGAATGAGTTTCCGGGCAAGGAAATAACCATTGGCTGGTAATATTTCGAAGGACAGGAATGATTATGTTTTCAGCCACAAAATAGTAGACCCCCTACAGGTTATCCAGGCTAAACTTCCTTTCTGCAACAGATGCTGATTGCACATCTGTTTCTGGTTTGCAAAGACAGATTGTTATTGGACAAATGGAGTTACGGGGAGTTTTAAAATTAACAGTGAATGTTTGAGATTGAAAATGTAAGCTCGTTAGTGATTTTGCATTTCTTACAAGCTGAAGTTACAGCTACCATTTATGCTTGTGCTCTTGCCAAGGCAATGAACTTATCAAGCATTAAAATTCAAGGAGACAAAGAGCAAGCATTTTTTTTTGTGTGTGTGTTTCCGAAGACAATCACCAACGAGCTTACATTTGTAATGTTCGTTTAATGTCCTCAAAGTTCTCTCTTCTTTCTCCTGGTGTTCTAGAAAGGCAAATGAAGTAGCAAATCGGGTCGCAAAGGCTTGCAACAGCAACAATCTTGCCTCTTCTTGGACTGGTTATCCTACATCGGATTCCTTTCCTCCCGTGGGGCGTAGCCTCTTTGGCATTTTTCAGGATAAAAAAGAAAAAAACCATTGTTAGTGCATAACCGGACCAAAACCAAACTGCAAGAGCAGTTCAGTTTCCAATTCTACCCGGTTAGTATCCGGATAATTTCTGTAAAATCATGGGACTGGAAAGCAGTTCATGAAACTAAAATGAATATAGTTCATGAAGTCTAAGAACAGCAGCAGCAACCCTCCATTCCAGAACAGGATCTCAGAACAGAAGTATTAACTTCCTCTTCCAGGTTTAAAACAGTATGCAGAACTTACAAAGGGATCACCATCTTTTTACCGTCCATTAGAACTGAGACTCCGGTTGAACTAATGCAAATTCAGAGAGGTTTGACGGCACAGAAAAGGCAAACATAATGACTAACAACCAGAAAATAGAAAGAGTACTAACGATGACCAAATTCATTCTCGATCATGTTGTGATTCAATCATGAAAGATGAAAACAGACATACCCGTAAGCACAGAGGGGTCGTCGCTGAGGTTGCTCATAACCCGGTTCATTGTAAGAGACTGAACGAAATAAAAATGCAAAAACATCTCCCCCTCATGCATCATTCCCTATTTCCCATAGATGTTACTGCATGATAAACATTTGCTCTCAGATCCCACACATGTGTGCACATTTATATACACAGATTTACTGTGTTAGAAAACCATGCTGAATGATTGGGATGACAACCATGGCAGAAGCTGGAATCTTTCATTTGGTTGGGCCAACATATGTGGAAGCGACTTCACTTTCTCAGAAGCTTTCAGCTTCTTGGGTTGTACCACAATGATATCATGTCCAACTGAGGTAGACAAGAATACAGTTCAGTTAACGAAGACCTTTTTGCTGAGTATAACCAGCTTGCAAATTGTACTCGGTCTCCCTTTAAACCAATGTACAGAACATGGCTTTTCTAAGTGGAACTAGTGATACTTCTCTTGAATTGTTTTCCACAACAATTACAAAAGCATGCATCTGAGATCAGATACTGAGTGCAAAATTAATTTCAATATGTTGCTCTTCCAAACAACAAAGCAATGCCAATGTTAAATTGAAGATAAAGTGCTTAAACTTTAAAATTACGATGAAGTCAAAAAACAAGGGTGGTGACTGTGTCGTTCTGAGTCAAAAATATATTTATAAAAACTAAGAATTAACAGCTACTTAGAGAATAGCGGCTAAGTCCGAGTATCGATCCACGGGGACAAATTGGCTGAGTTACTATAAATTCGACTAACTTTTAGATTAATTCAGAACAAAAGAGAGTGTAGATTGGTTTGATTATTTTGAGAACTAAAAGAAACTAAAGCAATTAAATAAGAGGTTTGAAAACTGATGAGGAAAGGTCTAGGGTTTAGAATCCACCCCAACCGCATAACCATGTATCGCATAGATCAGGATTAACACTCGAATCGCAAATCACTATCGCTAGGGCTTGCAATCCCAATCGATAGTGGCCAAGTAAATATCTACAATTCGTCAACCAGCATGGACTATCCCACGGCACGGACCGTCTCACTAGCGTGGTCTAGCCACCTAACAGCACGGTCCGTCTCACGAGCATAACCCATCTCAGTCACCCAAATTGAGAACAATGAAAACTATTATGTGAACGGTATTTGAAAACCTAGGAAACAAATACTCAACCGATAAAAAGAATTAAAATCATTCCATTGATATCATAGAAGGAGTTCTTGAACACATAATCCGATTCGGATAAAAACCCTAATCTATGCAAATAAAAGGTTACTCAGTACGGGGCTTCATCTTCCCCCTAGAGAATGGAGTTAGCCGGCCATGGGCTTTGAAGTCTCGTTCTCTGATGAAGTTTCTTCCGTCGATAGCCTTCTTTTTCCCGTCCCAAGTTGGCTGCCTGATCACGTCCAAGAATTACGTCCAAGAAGTGCCGCCCCCTCAGCAGCATCATCATACTTTATAATATAGGTTTTTAAAGCCATGAATTACATTAAGGCCCTTTGGACTCTCGGTAATAATATATTATGCATGCAACTTTAGACAATTTGCACTATGAACCCAAGCTTCTTTTAATCTTCTTATAACTCAACCCAATTTGCATATTTTCGCACTTATCAGCCTTTGAGGCCTGCAAACACCATAAAACACTAAAACGCGTCAAGTAACAAGGTAAACGGATAAACAAGGCATAAATTAGATGGAGTAAATGGGTGCTTTTTAGCACCTATCACATCCCCCAACTTACACTTTGCTAGTCCCTAGTAAAACAAAACAAATGCAACTAATGAAAATAAATTAAAATGGATAGTTCTTTTAAACCCCCAGGTGGCCCCGGTAGGACGAGTGAAGTCTCGTGAGGGTTTTCAGCAGTGGTAACCCACAAAACAACGTGAATCCCCTTACACGGAACCCACAACCTGCAAGTAACTCATCAGTCTCTCAAGCCAAGGCACAAAGTCATTGCACAAGTACATTAGGCAACACCAGTTCAAAATGCTATCAAGACATGCACATAAACCATAGCACCTAATTTAGTGTGTGTGGACACTTGGGCTTAGTCACCAATGAAATGCCACTCAAAGTTCTCTCCGGACCGAGCTTCGACTTCAATTCTCACAGTGTCATGCACTCACAAATAAAATCGGTTGAGACAAGGTGCATTATGAACTCTCAAGTGTGCAGTTTGGAAGTTATGTAATTGAAAGCAAAACACTTCGCACACTATGACACGAAAAGAACGCTTTATGCAGTAGACACAAGGTCTCATGAACAGAACACCAAACGTTAAAACTCACTCTCACATTCGTCAATCCACTCCCCAACACCACTAGGATCAAATAGGACTTCATTCAAGGTTATAGCATCGGGCAAAATGGTCAAGTTTCATGACTAGGATAAATCAAATTCAAGTGTCCGAGAAAAGGCAAGTATTTCAAGACAACAACGGGGCGAGTATGCAATATGTGCCCCTTAACATTAAATCAATTCCACCTTATCTCTCCTTCTATCCTTTCAACAATTTTCAACCATAAACCACGATTCGTCTTTTTCAAATATATTGGTGCCCCTTTCTTCCTTTGTTTTCTTCTTTTTTTTTTTCTTTTGTTGTGTTTCTTTTTTTTTTTTTTTAAGGGACACCACCAATTCAAGCACAAAAATTCACAATCTATCTAAAAATTTACCTTTACATATTTTTGCCTTTCTCCAAACACAATATGAAAGGTGGAGCTAACCAAGAAAAAGCTAAATTTGTAAGGCTCAATGTGGCTCGCAAGGGATAATTGTGAACACAAAGGAACGAACTGGCTCAAGCATCAAGAAAATGCCTAAAATCCTCTCCCAAGGGTGTAACATCCATGTGGCAAACCAAAACCAAGAGATATTATCGTCTCAAAAAAGTTCCAACACTCAGCAATCAAGAATAATGAGACCATCAACAAATATATTCTTTTCATTGACAAACTGAGAAGTTACGTGACACCACTCCAACAAAAAGGTAAGGCTCAAAAGCTCACTAGGGCATAAGTCTCCACTAATCTAGCCATTGAGAACATTCAAACGACACTCACAAGCAAATTAAGCCCAAATAGACGTGAAGTGTAGAGATGCAAGTGCCATAGCTACATGCATTAACAAGATAGCATAAAGAACTAATAGTCTACAAAATACCCAAACAATGTCAGCATGTCTTAACTCAAGCAACCAATAAATACCTCACAAATTTCAAGTTCCATGCAAGAAAGATCCCACTATTTTTTGAACTTTTCAAAATTTTCAATTTTTTTTTTGGATTTTAAAGACTCTAAACATAAACAAGAACCAAAGGGTTCACTCCCCCCAACTTAAAACGGTTCAATGCCCTCAGTGAAAACAAGCATACGAAAAGGTAAGACAAGAGCGAAAAAGAGAGGAAAGATATCACCGCAGGCACGGAGACACGCAAACTAAAAAGATGTGGGAGAAAGTGAAACTCCCCCCAACTGGAACAATGCAACCTGCAAAGAGTTAGTCACCACAAAACAAGACACTAAAATAAAGAAGGAAAGGAATGGACAAAAACAAAAACAAAAAAAAAAAAAAAAAAAAAAAAACAAATAAACAAAACAAGGGTACTGGAGCAAGAAAGAGGTCGCCCAAACAGGTTGCCGCAAGAGATCTCGAATCAAAGTGGCGAAAACCACTTTGTGGCTCTGGTGGTCCACGGTCAATCAAGAGAAAGGGAGGCAGGTATATACAGTGGGGCTTGTGGTGTTTTGTTTTGTTTTTTTTTTTGGGAAAACCCCGCTCGGCCGGACCACGGGCAGACTGGTCCGGACCAACCCAAATTGATGCGCACTCCTGAGCCTTCTGGTATTCCTGCCCGGACCATGGGTTTTTTTGGTCCGGACCACGAGCACTTGTACGCGGAACAGAAGCTGCTGAAATTCCTGCCTGGACCGCCAAATTTTTTTCAGACCGGCCGTGCGCGAACCAAAACATGAGTAGCGCTTTTATTTTCGTCTTGACCACGTGTTTGTCTTGGTCCAGACCAACCTGCCTCGTGCAATCCAACTTCGACATGTTATCGCATGCTTCTGCACCCAAAAATAAAATTCTAGATGGCAAAGTTAGTACCCAAAAACAAAAAAAACAAAAACAAAAATATGTAATGAAAATGCATTAAAAAAAATGAACAAAAATTAAAATCCACCACTTTCTTCACGCGAAAAACACGGGTACTACTTTTCTCCCTTGCCAAAGACTGTGGTTCCCTACTTGTTGGAAGAGCAATATGTGTAGGATTCAACGATATCTTGAAAAGTGGTGCCATCATCTAATAGGCTGTCACTCCCTCTGGGGCTGCCAGATTCCTTACCCACCACTCAGCTTATGAAGCAATCTCCGCCAAGTTGGACACTAAAGTCGGATGGTTCAGACAGATTTCTCGCTGCTAACTACACGCCTGCCGCCAGACCCAACCTCCTAGGTACTACATACATAGCTTTGACAAGGTGGCTATACCAGACCGTTAGGAACCGTTCGAATACGCAAACATTGGAGGCATCTCACCCTTCATGGATTTAAAGTCTCCTAGACCTCTATCGAAAACATGAGACCAAAAAGAAGCTTGGGTTGCCTCCCAAGAAGCGCTAAGTTTTATGTCGTCAGCCAGACATCAATCACTCCAAAAACCATCATTCAACGGAGCATTGCAATCCAACCCCGCATATGAACACGCTGTCGAGACCAAAGGAGGTCTCTGTACCAATTCTGGTGAGTACACACTACAAGGACCTAAAGGCACATTAGAAGGAAAAGGAGGTGGCTGTTTTAAATCATTTTCCAAAGGAGGGCCAGTCATAAGTGGAACAACATCACACAAAATTGGACCTTCATGTATAGACCGATCGATAAGAACCTCAGAGTCAACCTCACTCACCTTAGACAGATCATTAGCAGTAAGAGGTGGATGTACCTCATCATTTGAGTGGTGTTTTGCTGTGTTGTAAACATTCAGCTTAAGGGTCATATTCCCAAAAGTCACCTCCATCTCTCCACTCCTCACATGAATATTGGCATTGGCCGTCGCTAAAAAGGGGCGACCAAGAATGACAGGAGTTTGCTTTTTGAGAGTTTGCACCGGTTCCGTGTCAAGTACTATAAAATCAGCTGGAAAATAAAAATCATTAACTTTGACAAGAACATCCTCAACTACCCCACGCGGTACCTTAATGGATCGGTCTGCTAATTGAAGGGTGACTGACGTGGGTTTCAACTCCCCAAGCCCCAATTGTTCGTACACCGAGTACGGTATCAAATTGACACTAGCCCCTAAGTCTAGTAATGCTCGCTCAATGACATGGTTCCCTATTCCTATGGAAATAGTAGGGGTGCCTGGATCTTGTAACTTAGGGGGAGCAATCGATTGAAACACTGAGCTCACTTGCTCGATGAGAAGGACCTTTTTCGATACATTAGTTTTATATTTCCTCTTTTGAGTACAGAGGTCCTTCAAAAACTTAGCATAAGTGGGGACTTGTTTGATCGCGTCTAGGAGAGGAATGTTTACTTTCACTTGCTTAAAAACCTCAAGAATATCCTCCATAGCCGTGCCCTTCTTAGGGAAGGGAAATGGGGCATTAAGACATTGTGGAAATGGGGCTTTAGGCACATAGGGTGGTACCTTAGCGCCCCTTGAAGTGGAGGTGGATGGTGATGGTGTAACAAGAGGGGTTCCCTCTTTACTCTGTGAACTCTCCTCCCCAAAGTTATCGAGGTCGGAGGGAGCCAAATGCTCCTTCGGCTTTGCTTTCTCTGGTCGGGTTTCTACCTCTCTTTTATTGCGCAATGTCATAACTACTTTAGCATCAGCAGGGGGTGCTTCGTGAGCCACAAACTGCCCTTTAGGGGGTTGGACAGGCTGATTGGGCAACCTACCTTCTTCCCGACGACTAAGTGCATTGGCTATTTGACCCACTTGGGTCTCTAACCTCGCGATGGACTGTGTGTTGGAACGCACTTGTTGTTGGGTGTCATTTAGTCTATCAAGTGCTTGCAGCACCTTTTCCTCAAAGGATGGGTCTCTCAAGGATTGGGAAGGTGCTTGCTGGAAGTTCTGTGAGCGATAGGCCACAGGATTGAACTGAGTGTTGAATGGCCTAGGCTGTTGGGCAAAGTTGTTGCCTTGTTGTTCCGTCTTCCACGAGAAACCTTGAGCATGGTTGTAGCCCTGTGCAGCGTTAACCTGTTCCTGCACAAACAAGGGGAATTGTGGTGCTGCAGGGCATTCAGTTATATAATGGGCTGGACTAGCACATAAAGAACATGCCTCCTTATAAGGTGGAGGTTGTGGGGTGGCCATGCCCATACTAAGAAGCTTGTCAACCTTCTCAGTCAGTGCTTCTACTTTAGAGTGGAGGTCATGAGATGGTTTAATCTCATAGATACCTCGTTGCTTATCAGAACCAGTAGTGACTGACTTACCTCTCCTCTCAAAAGAAACATTTTGTAGGGACCCTTCGCTCATAGTTTCGAACAATTGCCAGGCTTCCTGTTCACTCTTAACCATCACAGAGCCTCCACATGAGGCATCAACCATCACACGATGCGACAGAAGCAACCCCGAATAAAAACTTTGTACTAATTGCCACTTAGGTATGTCATGGTGCGGACACTTACGGATGAGATCCCCATATCTCTCCCAAGCCTCATAGAACTGTTCATTCTCAGCTTGTTGGAAAGTGGTAATCTCCTGCCGAAGCCTGAGTGTTTTTCCTATGGGGAAGAATTTCTTAAGGAATGCCGCACTCATTTGCGCCCAAGATGTTATAGAATTAGCTGGCAAAGTACTAAGCCAATGTTTGGCGTTCCCTATCAAAGTGAATTGAAACAAAATCAATCTCAATGCATCCATTGGAAAATTTTGAATTAAAAGCGTGGAACTGAGGGCTTCAAATTCAGTGACGTGTTGATATGGATCCTCTTGAGATTGCCCTTGAAACTTAGGGAGCATTTGAAGTGTACCGGGCTTAATCTCATAGTTGTTAGCCGTGATCGCGGGTAATCGCACACATGATGGTGTAGTGTACGCTGTGGGGGCGAAGTGTGAGTTGAGAGGGAGGGGGTCTGGTACAACTAAGTCCCTCTGCTCATCAACCATTGTGACTAAATTGGTCTTTTTGTGAACCCTGCGTCTCCTTTCTAAGTCTAGATTAAGAGGAATAAGTTCGGGTTCCAAAGACCGAAGACCAAGCATGCAAGTTCAGTACCCCTCAATTGCAAGAATGGGGTACTCCAGATACAGACACTAATTTGCCAAAAATAAGAACAAAACTCACAGTGGGTCAACGAAATCGCTTTATATCACGGTGCCGTTTCTCCTTAGTGATTTTTGCTCGTTTTGTCACCTCGTAACCTGTAGCTAAGAGTACCAAAACTAACAAACAAAACTAAAATAAATAACAATGAACTAAAAAAAAAACTAATCGAATTAATGCAACCGTGCAAATTGTCCCCGGCAACGGCGCCAAAATTTGACTGTGTCGTTCTGAGTCAAAAATATATTTATAAAAACTAAGAATTAACAGCTACTTAGAGAATAGCGGCTAAGTCCGAGTATCGATCCACGGGGACAAATTGGCTGAGTTACTATAAATTCGACTAACTTTTAGATTAATTCAGAACAAAAGAGAGTGTAGATTGGTTTGATTATTTTGAGAACTAAAAGAAACTAAAGCAATTAAATAAGAGGTTTGAAAACTGATGAGGAAAGGTCTAGGGTTTAGAATCCACCCCAACCGCATAACCATGTATCGCATAGATCAGGATTAACACTCGAATCACAAATCACTATCGCTAGGGCTTGCAATCCCAATCGATAGTGGCCAAGTAAATATCTACAATTCGTCAACCAGCATGGACTATCCCACGGCACGGACCGTCTCACTAGCGTGGTCTAGCCACCTAACAGCACGGTCCGTCTCACGAGCATAACCCATCTCAGTCACCCAAATTGAGAACAATGAAAACTATTATGTGAACGGTATTTGAAAACCTAGGAAACAAATACTCAACCGATAAAAAGAATTAAAATCATTCCATTGATATCATAGAAGGAGTTCTTGAAGACATAATCCGATTCGGATAAAAACCCTAATCTATGCAAATAAAAGGTTACTCAGTACGGGGCTTCATCTTCCCCCTAGAGAATGGAGTTAGCCGGCCATGGGCTTTGAAGTCTCGTTCTCTGATGAAGTTTCTTCCGTCGATAGCCTTCTTTTTCCCGTCCCAAGTTGGCTGCCTGATCACGTCCAAGAATTACGTCCAAGAAGTGCCGCCCCCTCAGCAGCATCATCATACTTTATAATATAGGTTTTTAAAGCCATGAATTACATTAAGGCCCTTTGGACTCTCGGTAATAATATATTATGCATGCAACTTTAGACAATTTGCACTATGAACCCAAGCTTCTTTTAATCTTCTTATAACTCAACCCAATTTGCATATTTTCGCACTTATCAGCCTTTGAGGCCTGCAAACACCATAAAACACTAAAACGCGTCAAGTAACAAGGTAAACGGATAAACAAGGCATAAATTAGATGGAGTAAATGGGTGCTTTTTAGCACCTATCAGGTGGTCAATAAACTATCTTTTACTTATCAAAAAAAAAGAAGCCATCTATACATAGTCTAGTGTTCCTGCTGCATAATAAAGAACTACAGATATGATGTCTGTAGGAAATCAAAGTGACATTACTTGCCAAAATGACTACAAAGCCTACTCTAACCTAAGGTAATAGACAAATATAGAATGGCTCCAGCTGGGGAAAACTCTTCCCTGCCAAACCAACAGAAAGCTAAACAAGACTATTGTAATTATGTTACATGTGATAATTTTCTTGTGCAATCTCATATGCTGTAGATTTGCACATCAGTTCATCAACTAAAACTGAAACTGCTAACTTTGCCCAAGGAGTCAATCTAGATAATTTGGCACAGGAACTCATTGGATGAGCTATCAACCGGAACTTTGTCAATACATAAAATTTGCAGCTGTCATGCAAAAGCTCAGTCTCGAATGAGGGCGGGCTCGACATGCAAATATAGTTTTCATTTCAATTTCCATCCATTTTCTTATCGAAGTCAGAGACCCACCAAGCTGTTAATCCAAACACCAAACAAAGGAAACCAACAATGCATTTCTCATATGCTGCTACCCATATACGGCATCCATGTAAACCCAATTTGGGAAGGGGGGAAAAAAAATCCTATATGCAAAAACAAAGATTCAAACTTGTCTTGTTTTCTCGAATTTCCCAAATCAATCAAAAACAAGGGGAGGAGTGAACATAATTAAGGAGTTCAATCGATGAGAAACAATGTTAAGTGCAATAAAGAAGAAGGAGAACTGAGGGGTAAGTATGGAAGAAGAAGTTGATGATTTAATTCAGTGTACGAAGCTGAACCAATATTAAGAAACAAAAATGAAGAGAAATGCATCAAGGCCAGGTACCAATCTGAAATCGATTGACATGAAAATTTTCATGGTAAATGAATGTAATGGATTGTAGAAGATGATTGTCTCAGATCAATTCAAGATGAATCTTATAGGTAGAAATTTTCTGTGCAGTCCTCTCGATCACTTCAAAATGACGTAGTTTTCAATAACTTCGCATTTTGAGAATGCGAAGTGTAGTAACATGCGGCCAAGAGTAATTTAACGCGGTCAAGTGTAATTATTGGCGGCCAAGAGGCATGTAAAACACAAGAGCATCGTGCATAGTAACCACGCTTTCAAAACTATGCGGCCAACAGTAATTAAATGCGGTCAATTGTAATTATTAGCGGCCAAAAGTAATTCTATCTGGCCAAGAGGAATGTATAACACAAAAGAATCGTGCATAGTAACCACGCTTTCAAAAGTTTACGGCCAAAAGTAATTAGACACGGCCAAGGGTAGTTATTTGCGGCCAAGAGTAATTCTTCGTAGCGAAGATATTTAGTTTTGAGTAACTTCGCATGTTGAAGATGCTAAGTGTGTTGAAATTGTATTTTTTAAAAGTTTTAGCAGGAAAATTGAAAATCTCCCTCGTTATGTAAATGGGAAGACTCGAATAGCGCGAAGTTGATTGAAAAAATCGAATTGCGTCGAATTCCTGAAAACCCAAAGATTTCTCTCTCTCTCTCTCTCTCTCTCTCTAGTTTTTTTTTGATTATTATTTCCATAATTTCTGCTCCTGCCGCCATTGCTTGTTTCCTTCGCATTACTACCACGACCTTGAAATTCTGATTCATGTGTTCTTTAAGTCTATGCCCATCTTCATTCACTCTCCATTTGGTGAAATCGGTTAGAAAAGAGAAGAGACTAGGAGGGAAAAGAAAATAAAGGATTCAGTTTGGGATAAGAGAAGAGATCAAAAGAATGGGAAGGATGATGGTATGTTAATTTCCATCTTTATTAGTTGAATAATTCATGAAAAACTATAGTAAGAAATGTTATCCTTGATATTGTCTTATTCGGAAAAGATAAACGAGAGATGATAGAACTTAGAAGAGAAGGTAGTTGTATTTTACAAGCAAGAGGGAGGAAAGACTGTAATAATTAGTAGTGGTCATGTTTTCTTTTGGTACTAATGTAGATTTTAATTCTTCTCATTCTGTTTTTTTTTTTGAACTGATTCTTCTCATTCTTTTGAATTTGCTTGTTTTTCATAGGGAGAAATACTAGTGCTTAGTGCTGTTTTTATTCTATTCAGCCATGTCTCGATGAAATAAGTTCATAGGCCTGAGTTCAAAGCGAATTACATTGAACTGTTTGGTTTTCTGCTGTATGCTGAGGACGAAACGGCTATTCATCTGGTCTTCCACTATAGTCTGCCTAATTCACAAATTTTTGGCCTGTTTTTTGGTCTTCTCTTCTGTGTTATATTTGTTCAGAGTGGAAAATATGCTTAGATGGACATCAGTACTTCTATTTCATCCTAATCTCCATTTGCTTAGGATATATTATTTTGGATAATATTTTCATGGGGAAGAAGAAAGTTGATGTCAGGTTTCCTGTTTTGAGTAGTCCAGAGTTGAACTTATAATTTTTTCGTTTTTTGTTTCTGGTTTTGATTGAGAGAAATCGTGTTGTGTTGTTTAGTTAAGCCATATACCGAAGATTGCAATTTGCAGTTCAATGGCCTGAGTTGAAACACAATGAGACATTGAACTATTTGGCTTCTGCTCACAGATCTTCCACTATACTTCAACTAAACTACCTTTCTTTGGCCTACTACCTTGTTCTTCTGGTAATAGTGTAAAATGACTCCAGAACAATATAAGTCCTGCTATTGATGTTAGCTTTACGGTAAGCAAAACAGTATTCAAACATTATTCATTGTACAAAAGTCTCGTGAAAATACAACCGTAAAATAGCTAAAAACAAGTACGGAAATAATCCGAAAATGAATTTAGCATGGGGTAAGTAGTTACACCCACCAAGTCTGAAAGTAAAATGAGTTCATGAAATCTAAGAACAGCAGCAGCAGCCCTCCATTCCAGAACAGCATCTCAGAACAGAAGCACTAACTTCCTCTTCCAGGTTTAGAACAGTATGCCGACCTTACAA
Organism: Rhododendron mucronatum var. ripense; assembly: GCA_019656295.1. Taxonomy (NCBI): domain Eukaryota; kingdom Viridiplantae; phylum Streptophyta; class Magnoliopsida; order Ericales; family Ericaceae; genus Rhododendron; species Rhododendron mucronatum. The sequence goes on from BPLT01000055.1 coordinate 828,542, forward strand.
AGGGATCACCATCTTTTTACTGTCCACTAGAACTGAGACTCTGGTTGAACTAATGCAAATTCAGAGAGGTTTGACGACACAGAAACGGCAAACATAATGACTAACAACCAGAAAATAGAAAGAGTACTAACCTTGTGATGACCAAATTCATTCTCAATCATGAAAGATGCAAACAGGCATACCCGTAAGGACAGAGAAGTCGTTGCAAAGGTTGCTCATAACCTGGTTCATTGTAAGATAAATTAAACGAAATAGTAATGCAAACACATCTCCCCCTCATGCGTCGTTCCCCATTTCCCCATAGATGTTAATGCATGATAAACATTTACTCTCAGATCCCACACGCATGCGCGCATTTATTTACAGATTTACTGTGTTAGAAAACCATGGCAATGAATGATTGGGATGACAGCCGTGGCCGAAGCTGGAATCTTTCATTTGGTTGGGCCAACATATGTGGATTCCAACAACAATGATCTTTTTCATAGTAGTCTTCTCGGTTAGTAAAGTTTCTCACTATGTCATGGGTCTGGTGAAGCTTTATCAAAATTTTAGAGCCATGGCCCTGCCGGCCAACCCTATGTCCACCCCTGAAGGAGACTGCATATATATGCATGTATCAACTCACCTGGAAACCTATAGAAGAATGCTTATATAAACATCTACACACGTCTGCACACAAACCTACAGTCTTGAAAAACAGCACATCCAAGTGAACCTAATCCATCCATTTTGAATACTTGACATTCTTCTTAGTTATTCTTTTAGGACCAGAGAGTTTTTCACCAGACATTGTTGTATCGCTATTAAGCATGAAAATAACAACCTTGATACAGGATACACATCTGCATATAGTGTACCACAAAGTTGTGCATATATGTATGTGCATATCTATTATGTATCAATCTAGAGAAGATAAAAATACACACATACATAACAAATGCTTATTCAACAAAAGAAGATGAAGCTCAGAGTGATAGGTGGAGGTGGAGGTGGAGTGGGAGAGGGAGATGGTGAGGGAGAGGGAGAGAGAAGAACTAGATACTCAGTGATGTACTGCAGCAACAAAGTGAAAAGCCTTAGTTTAGAGATGTGGGGACAGGCTTCGCGCTGTAACGCACGGGAGGTGACCGGCTATAGCAGGTAAACAGAAGTGCAGTCTCATTTCAATTACCGGCTTACTGCTATGTTTGGTTATGGTACTTGCCAAAATGACTATAAAGCCTACTCTAACCTAAGATAATAGACATATGTACAATGGCTCCAGCTGAGGAAAACTCTTCCCCGCCAAACCAACAGAAAACTATACAAGACTATTGTAATTATGTTACACGTAATAATTTTCTTCTCTTCTGCAATCTCATATGCTGTAGATTTGCACATCAGTTTTTCAACTAAAACTGAAAGTTGAAGAGACACCACTCACGTAAGTTTCAAACTCAGACACTGAGACAAGTACCATAGTTTTCATTCATTGAAGTTCTCTAAAATCGATTATCAAAGTCCACTTCCACTAGACTGAAAATAGGATTCAAACTTCAATTCCCACCAAAATATGGTTCAAAAGAACTACTTTTTGTGTGTGACTATGTTGCGATCTGATCAACAATACCCAGCATATATTTCAATCCATTTTCTTATCGAAATCAGAGGCCCACCAAGCTGTTAATCCAAACACCAAACCAAGGAAACCAACAATGCATTTTTCATATGCTGCTACCAATATACGGTATCCATCCATGTAAACCCAATTTGGGAAGGGGGTAAAAAAATCCCATATGCAAACACAAAGATTTTGGGATTCCCAAATCATTCAAAAACAAGGGGAGGAGAGAACATAATTAAGGAGTTCAATCGATGAGATACAATGTTAAGTGCAATAAAGAGGAAGGAGAAGTGAGGGGTAAGTATGGAAGAAGAAGTTGAGATTTTGAAGATTTGCCCACAACTGTTTGTTTCTTCCAGCAAAATTTCTCCGTTGGTGTTTGGTTATCCGGGGAAGAAGATGGCGCTCATGGTATTTGTATTTTTAATTCAGTGTAGCAGAACCTATTTTAAGAAACAAAACTGAAGAGAAATGCATCAAGATCAGGTACCAATCTGAAATCGATTGACAGGAAATTTTACATGGTAAATTATTGTAATGGATTGTACAAGATGATTGTCTCAGATGAATTCAACATGAATCTTACAGGTAGAAATTTCCTGTGCGACTCCCTGAGAGTTCCGTGAACCAAGATCACTTTAAAACGGCGTAGTTTTCAATAAATTCGCATGTTCAAAATGCGAAGTGTAGTTCCATGCGGCCAAAAGTAACTAAACGCGGCCAATAGTAATTATTAGCGTTTCTAAGTAATTCTAAGCGGCCAACCTGCATGTAAAACACAAGAGCATCGTGTGCAGTAACCACGCTTTAAAAAATAAGCGGCCAGAAGTAATTACTAGCGGTTATGAGTAATTATTAGCGGCCAAAAGTAATTAATTGCGGGTAAAAAGCTTTGAGTAACTTCGCACGTTAAAGATGCGAAGTGTCTTGAAATTCTATTTTTTTAAAATTTTATCAAGAAAATCGAAAATCTCCATCGTTATTTTGATCTTGAAGCTCCCTCTTCAAATGGGGAGAACCGAATAGGTCGAAGTCAATTGAAAAAATTGAATTGCGTCCAATTCCTGAAAACCCAAAGATTTCTCTCTCTCTCTCTCTCTCTCTCTATGCCCATCTTCATTTACTGTCGATTTTGCTAAACCGGTTAGAAAAAAAGAGAAGAGACTAGGAGGGAAAAGAAAAGAAAGGATTCAGTAAGAAAGGATTCAGTTTGGGATAAGAGAAGAAAAGAAAGGATTCAGTTTAAATAAAAGGATAATGGTATGCTTCCATCTTATTAATTAGTTGAATAATTCATGAAAAAACTATAGTAAGAAGTAAGAACTAAGAAACGTTAACCCATTCAACAAAAGAGGTGGATGCATCTTGAAGAAAATGGTTTGGAATTGTTGACTGCGGTCATTTGAGCTTTCATGAAATTTCGACCCTCTAGTTCTCCTTTGTAATTATTTGTTGCGCCATTCACTGGCACCTGCAGAATTCTTCCCTGGAATTGCTTTCCACTCGCTCCGAAACGAACAGCAGAACTAAGGCATGCTAAAACCAAGACAAGTACCAAAGCATTGAGGTATAACATCAAGTAATCATTACTCATAAGTGGGTGGAGATGAAGTAAAAATACATTGGTGAACTTATAGAGGTCAAGGTGCTTGCGACTGTACTGAAGAGATGAAAAGGCGGTTGTCAAATTCCGATAGTGGTGGTAGCGTTGTATTCAAATGGTCAAGTGTCAGTGTTAGTGGCGTAGACGATCAAATTTGGCTTCGAAAATGTACAAGTCTTACCTTGGGCGAATCTCCTTATATGATGAAAACGGTTTCTGACAATTTGATAATGTGTGGAAAGCTCTATGAACTTTGTGAAACTCTTGTGGAATAGACAAATACCTTATAATTAGGGATGTGTGTATTGAATGAAACTTAGAATGTGTAGATGGGCGCGGAAACATAATTTAGCCTTTTTGGCTCCGATGATCTTTGAATCGACCTCCTTTTGACCAACTTTTCATAAACTAAACATTATCATTTTCATTATTTATTTCCATCATCTTTTAATACTTTGAAAATCTTATTTATTGCTTTATAATTGGTCATGATCCGATTAAAATGGGAGAGATGCAAGCGTATTACCAAAATGAGTAGGTTTTTTTGACCCACTAATAGTAAAATGGTGAAGTCTTTTGATGAATAAATATTTTTTTATCCAAACTACTTGGTTTGGAAAGCGTGTTGAACAAGCTTTTTAACGGTTGAAATCACGCCCAAAACGGAATTCGGAAGTGTCTAGTGCAAGCTCGCAAAGTTTGATTTGTTGTGTAGCTTTGAGGATGCGCCCGGGCGCATTGAAGTGCGCCTGGGGCGCATAAACTTGCGCCTTAGGCGCAATAAAGCTGCAAAACAGGTCAAACTTTGTAGACTTGCCCCAGACACTCAGAACTCCGATTTGCACGTGGTTTGAACCATTAGAAAACCTGTTCAATTTACTTTCTAACCCAAGTATAATAAATCCAATAAAATTTGTACATTAAAAGACGTGAATATTTTATTATAAGTGGTTCAAAAAAAATTCATTTAAGTAAAATGCTAAAATGTCACTCATTTTAAATCGTATCAAGACCCATTATATATCAATAAATAGAGTTTTTAAGGTACTAAAAGATGGTAAAATCCAACCACAAAGACATTTAATTTTTGTTTATGAAAAGGGGTAGAAAGAAGGCTAGCACAAAAATCGTTGGAGTCTCTAGGCTAAAACATGTTCTAAGTTTCATTCGGTACTCAAATACCTAGTTCTTATGTATTTCTTCATTACTTAAGTGTTCTGGAGAGTTCATAGTGCATCCACACTCCACCGAAGTGTAGATAAAACCAAGAAAACACAACAAAACTTGAGAATGTTTCTAAACGAAAACACCGAAAATGATTGAGGGTATTTTATATATTTAATCTACCTCAATCACATTACAACTACGACCCCACTATCTTCACAACGCATAGAGAACATTCTCTGCTCATGAATAAAAAAAATTATATTCACAAGATTAAGATTCATCGCTACATCAAAATTAAACTTAAAAGAATTGACTCCGGTGATCTTTGAATTGGCCTGCTTTTGACCAATTTTTTATAAACTAAACTTTATCATTTTCATTGTTTGTTTCCATCATCTTTTAATACTTTGAAAACCTTATTTATCATTGTATAATCGGTCATGATCCGATTAAAAATGAGAGAGATGCGAGCGTTTTATCAAAATGAATAGTTTTTTTAACCTACTGAGAGCAAAATGGTGACGTCTTTTGACATATAAATTTTTTTTGATCCAAACTACTTGGGTTGGAAAGTGCGTTGAACAAGCTTTCTAATGGTTAAACCACAAGCAAAACAGAGTTCGGGAGTGTCTGGTGCAAGCTTTCAAAGTTTGACTTGTTGTGCAGCTTTGAGGATGCGCCCAGGCGCATTGAAGTGCGCCTCAGGCACATAAACTTTGAGGCGCAATTAATCTGCAAGACCGGTCAAACTTTGCGGGCTTGCACTGGACACTCCCGAACTCCGTTTTGCACGTGGTTTGAACCGTTAGAAAGCTTGTTCAATGCACTTTCCAACCCAAGTAGTTTGGATCAAATATTATTTATACGTCAAAAGACGTCACCATTTTACTCTTAGTGGGTCTTCCACCATAGTTTACCTAATCAGAAATTTATGGGCCTGTTTTTGGTTTCTCATCTGTGTTCTATGTGTTCAGAGTGGAATATATGCTTAGATGGGCGATAATACTTCTTTATTGCATCCTAATCTCAGTTTCCTTAGGATACTGAGTATAGAACTTTTCATGGGAAAGGAGAAAATTGATGTCGTGTTTCCTGTTTTGCGTTGTTCAGAGTTCAAATATTTTCGTTCTTTTCATTTTTTCGTTTCTGGTTTCGATTGCGAGAAATTGTGTTGTGTTCTGTTGTGTTGTTTAGTTAAGCCCTATATTAATTTGGATTTCCAAACAGATGAGACATTGAACCATTTGTCTTCTGCTCACAAATCTTCCACTGTAGTTCAACTAAACTACCTTTCTTTGGCTTACTTCTGTTCTTCTGGTAATAGTGTAGAAAGACTCCAGAACAATATAAGTCCTCTTATCAATGTTTTAGTAGCTTTGGTCGCATGTTTGAGTATGACGTAGGCCTCCAAATCTTGGGTCATTAACTTCATGGTCCCTAAATTAGTTGAGGTGCGCGTAAGTTATCCCGAACATCCGGTAATAAAAAAAGAAACCAAAACCATTTTGAATGGTATTACAAAGTTAAGAACCAAAACATGACCATTATTCATACACAACCTGACCAAAATCAAACCACAAAACCAGTACGGTTTTGATTCAAATTTTGATTCTGCCTTGAGCATCTAAATACTTCTCCAAAAAAAATTTTAGGAGTAAATCAGCAAAGCAGTTTGTAGATCGACAATATTTTTGTGTGTTTCCGAAGACGACACCTTGGGTATGCGCTAAAGTTATGTATGATGTTTGCTTGATGGAGAGTTGTCTCTTTCTTTCTCCTGGATTGTAAACTAGAGCCATGCTTTATATTGAAAGAGTGAGACTACTACTGGTTTCAAACGTAAAGACATCTTATTTTTAGGAGACATGACTTTGATCATATTGAATTTTTTTTTTTTTACAATATATTGATGATAGACGCAACGATGCATGCTAATTGCTGATTTGGTTTTGTGTTGGTAGTATTGATTCCGTGATTACAATTTACAATATATGTTCATAATAAATAATATTGATCACGTGATGAAATTAACAGGAAAAACAGGGTTCATTGCGGGATTGTCGATTATCGCTTGTTCAAGGCACAATAACTTTGTTCAGCTCCAAGGCTGGTGTGCTTAGAAGGGAGAATTGCTACTAGGCCCAATGGGGAGTCTTGATAATTTCCTGTACGAAGAATCTGAAGAGGGGAATCCCCTGAAATGCTACATAGGTACAACATTGCAGTTGGGTTGGCCTGCTTCATCAAGAATGTGAGCCACAAGTGATCCATAGAGGCATAAAGACTAGCAACATAATACTAGATGCAAATGACTGACTTTGGGATCGAGTACTCCCCTTGGTTAGGGGTTCGATTTCCCACTGAGTGAGTACTCTGATAGTAAGTGGGGGACCGTGATAGTAAGTGGGGGACCGTAACTGGTGTGGCCGCGCTAGTTCCCCCGAGGTTTGGGTTGCACAGTTGGGTCCCCAATTGTGGCTTGGCTATAGAATTGCTCCTCGGTTATCAAAAAAAAAAAATGGTGTAAAAAGACTCCAGAACAATACAAGTCCTCTTATCAATGTTTTAGTAGCTCCTGGCAAAGCAAAATAGCGTTCAAATATGTAAGTCCTGATAATCTGATATCTTGTTATCTTGTGCAGGTTTAAGGATGCGCCCAGGCGCAATTAAACTGCAAAATAGGTCAAACTTTGAGGACTTGTTCTGGACACTTCCGAACTCCGATTTGCGAGTGGTTTGAACCGTTAGAAAGCTTATTCAATTTACTTTCTAACCCAAGTATTTTGGATCCAAAATTCTTTGTACATTAAAAGGCTTGAATGTTTTATCCTAAGTGGCTAAAAAAATAATTCATCTTGGTAGAAAGAACGGGTGAAATTAAGATGTTGAAATTCATTATATATCGTATTGAGACCCATTATATATATCAATAAATATAGTTTTTAAGGTACTAAAAGATGTTAAAATCCAACCACAAAAAAATTTAACTTTCATTTATGAAAGAGAGGTAGAAAGAAGGTTAGCACAAAAATCATTTGAGCTGTACTTGAGACTCTCAAGTTATGAGGTTGTTGTGATAGTGTGTCAATCGATTGGGCGGAGATGAAGTAAAAATACAGTGGTGAAATATAGTTGTTGAGGTGTTGGCGACTGTATTGAAGGGGTGAAAGGGCCATGGTCAAATTCTGATAGTGGTGATAGCGTAGACGATGAAATTTGGCTTCGTAAATGTACAAGTCTTGCCTTGGGCGAAACCTTACAATAAAATGGTTTCTGACGATTTGATGATGTGTGGAAAAGCCCTATGAACTTTGTGAAACTCTTATGGAATTGATGAATAACTTATAATTAGGGATGTGCGCATTGAATGAAACTTAGAATGTGTAGATGCGCGCGGAAACTTATTTCAGCCTTTTTGGCTCCGGTGATCTTTGAATCGGTGTCCTTTTGACTAGCTTTTCATAAGCTAAACTTTATCATTTTCATTGTTTGTTTTAGTCATCTTTTAATACTTTTGAAAACCTTATTTATCGTTGTATAATTGGTCATGATTTGATTAAAAATGGGAGAGATGTGAGCATTTTACCGAAATGAATAGTTTTTTGACCCATAGAGAGTAAAATGGCGACGTCTTTTGATGTATTAAATATTTTTTGATCCAAACTTCTTGGGTTGGAAAGTGCGTTACTCTTGGCCGAGAATTACTTTTGGCCGTTTCAAATTGCACTTTGCCGAGTCGAATTGCTCTTTTCCGCATTAAATTACTCTTGGCCACATTTAATTACACTTGGCCGCAAAAAATTGCGAGACCATAAAGTAATTCGATACGGCCACGTGTAATTCATTGCGGCCAAGAGTAATTCATCGCGGCCAGGAGTAATTCTTTGCGGCCAAGAGTAATATTTTGCGGCTATGAGTAATTCTTCACGGCCAAAGTAATTATAAGCTAAACTTGATCATTTTCATTGTTTGTTTTAGTCATCTTTTAATACTTTGAAAACCCTATTTATCGTTGTATAATTGGTCATGATCCGATTAAAAATGGGAGCGAGCGTTTTCCCAAAATGAATAGTTTTTTGACCCATTGAGAGTAAAATGGTGACCTCTTTTGATGTATAAATAGTTTTTATCCAAACTTTTTGCGTTGGAAATTGCATTGAACTAGCTTTCTAATGGTTCAAACCATGCGCAAAACAGAGTTCGGGATTGTCCGGTGCAAGTCCGCAAAGTTTGACTTGTTGTGCAGGTTTGAGGATGCGACCGGGCGCATTGAAGTGCGCCCAAGGCGTATGAGCTTGCGCCCGAGGCGCAATAAAACAACAAAATAGGTCAAACTTTGTAGACTTGCCTCAAACACTCCTAAACTCCGATTTGCGCGTGGTTTGAATTGTTGGAAATCTTATTTAATTTGCTTTCTAACCCAAGTATTTTGGATCCAAATTTTTCTGTACGTTAAAAGACGGGAATATTTATTCTAAGTGAGTCAAAAAATAATTCATTTCGGTGAAATGATTGCATGTCACTCATTTTAAATCGTATCGAGACCCATTATATATCAATAAATAGAGTTTTTAAGGTACTAAAAGTTGTTGAAATCCAACCACAAAAAAATTAAGTTTCGTTTATGAAAGAGGTGAAAGAGGGGAAGAAAGAAGGCTAGCACAAAAATTGTTGGAGCCGTTTGGCTAAAACACATACTTGAGAGGTTATTGTGGTGATAGTGTGTCAATTGATTGTGTGGAGATGAAGTAAAAATACATTTGTATGCCCATCTATATGCAACCCAACATTTCAAACATGCATTTGTCGGGTAAATTTACATCAGCAATACTGTAGTCTTGAAAAACAGCACATCCAAGTGAACCTATTCCATCCATTTCGAGTACTTGACATTTCTTCTCAGTTGCTTTTTTAGGACCAGAGAGGTTTTCCCTGGATGTTGTATTGCAATTAAGCATGGATATTCATCAATCTAGAGAAGATATTAACACAAACGTACCAAAAAAACGCTTAGTCAACAAAAGAAGATGAAGCTCATAGTGAGAGGTGAGAGGGAGAGGGAGAGAGAACTCAATACTCTGTGATGTACTGCAGCAGCAAAGTGAAAAGCCATATTCTAGTGATGTGGGGACAGGCTTCACGCTGTAAAGCAAGGGAGGTGATCGGCTATAGGAGGAAAAAGCAGTGGGAATTGGCTAAACTTAGCATAAGTCACTTGCTAGTGTTGGCTGAGATTAGCCTTGCCTCTTGATTAATTAGTAGAGAATTTATAACCGAAACAAGCAAACAAATGCCGTAACTTTTATCGGGGAAGGAGACGTACGAAACTGGAACAGGAGAATACCAGGGGAAGCTCTCTGATTTTTCATTCCACTTCGTTCTAGAAAAGTCTTTACATGCTTTATATAGAGATACAAATTTGGACCTTACTTGGGCCTACACAATTCACATATTAACCCAACTACAAACAACTTAAACATGGCCCAATTACATACTTACATTTTATGGCCCAAAACTAAACATTACATTTTTGGCCCAAAATACAAAATTACAACAAGACATTATTTTTAACACTCCCCCTTAATGACTTGTTGTATGACACCCAACATTTCTCGAAAATTTTGAAACTTATCTTTTGGAAGCGCTTTGGTGAAGATGTCCGCCACTTGATCTTCGGTCTTGCAATACTTGAGTTGAATCTCATCATCCTCCACGGCCTCCCGAATAAAGTGGTGCTTGATAGCAATGTGCTTTGTCCGGCTATGGTAGACAGGATTCTTTGTCATGGCAATTGCGGACTTGTTATCACAAAAGATTGGAGTAGCCTCTCCTTGCTTCTCACCAACATCTTCCAAAATCCTCCTTAGCCAAATTGCTTGAGACGTCGCCAATGATGCCGAAACATACTCGGCCTCGGCGGATGATTGTGCCACTGTTTGTTGCTTCTTAGATGCCCATGAAAAGACACCCGAGCCAAGAGAAAATGTGTATCCGGAAGTGCTCTTCATATCATCCACACTACCGGCCCAATCACTATCGTAAAAACCAATCAACTTTGCATTCACATTTTTCTCATATGAAATACCATAATCAAGAGTACCCTGAATGTATCTCAAAACTCTTTTAGCCGCACCAAAGTGAGTTTGGCTTGGATTATGCATAAACCGAGACAATAAACTCGTAGCAAACATAATATCCGGCCTCGTAGCCGTCAAATACAACAAGCTCCCAACCAAACTTCTATAAAGAGATGCATCAACTTGTTTACTTCCATCTTCTTTTATCAATTTTTCATTCACCACCAAAGGTGTCGCAACCGATTTGCAATTCATCATTTTAAACTTCTCAAGAAGACTTTTTGCATATTTCTTTTGGCAAATAAAAACACCATCTCCATTTTGAAAAATTTCAAAACCCAAGAAGTAATGCAATAATCCCAAGTCACTCATCTCATACTTTTTCATCATCTCTCTTTTAAATTCTTCAAGCATCTTTTATCATTTCCGGTATAAACAAGATCATCGACATAAAGAGAAACAATGAGGATACCGGTGTTACCTTGCTTTTTGATGTACAAGGTTGGCTCGCTCTTGCTCCTTTGAAAGCCTTTGTTGTTGAAGTAAGAATCGATCTCACTATACCATGCTCGGGGTGCTTGTTTCAACCCGTACAACGCTTTCTTCAACTTGTACACTTTATCTTCTTTGCCTTTGATAACAAATCCTTGAGGTTGATCCACATACACCTCTTCCTCTAAGGTGCCATTCAAGAACGCGGATTTCACATCGATTTGGTATAAGAACCAGCCTTTTTGAGCCGCCAAAGCAATAAGTGCTCTAATTGTATCAAGCCGAGCCACCGGTGCAAAGGTTTCATGATAATCAATCCCCGGTTGTTGTGAATACCCCTTTGCAACAAGCCTTGCTTTGTTCTTTTGAATCGACCCATCCGGATTAAGCTTTGTTTTATAGATCCACTTCACACCAATCACTTCTTTTTCTTTTGGTCTCTCCACCAACTCCCACGTTTTGTTCTTTTCAATCATCCGGATTTCTTCTTTCATTGCCTTCTTCCAAACGTCTTGTTTAATGGCTTCTTCAAAATTCTCCGGTTCAACCACACAAAAATTACAACTTGCATACACATCACTAAGATTTCTCATTTTTCTTGGAGTTGAACTTGGAGATGAAGAACTTGAGTTTGATGGAGATGATTCGGGACTAGCAATTGGAGACATTTGATTCGGGACATCAAATTCATCATCATCACTTTGTTGACTCTCCAATTCTTCATACAAAGGAGTAACTTGGTTTTGAATTTGCTTCCCTTTCCAATCCCAAGAAGCTTTCTCATCGAAGAGAACATCTCTTGAGATAACCAACTTATTGGTCTTCAAATTATAGAGTCGATAGCCCTTTGATTGAGTGCTATATCCCACAAAGATACATTTTTCACTAACTTCATCAAGCTTATGCCTCAACTCTTTTGGGACATGCGCATAACAAATGCAACCAAACACTTTCAAGTGATTAACGGAAGGCTTTCTTTTACTCCAAGCTTCAAACGGAGTTTTATTTGCAAGGGCTTTTGTTGGACATCTATTCAACAAGTAAACCGCCGTGTTAACGGCTTCACCCCAAAAAATCTTTGGCACACATTTTTCTTGAAGCATTGAATTGGCCATTTCTTCAATTGTTCTATTTTTTCTTTCCGCCACTCCGTTTTGTTGTGGAGTGTATCTAACAGTCAATTGTCTTTCCATACCAATATCTTCACAAAATTTCATAAATTCATTGGAGTTATACTCCCCCCCTCTATCACTTCTCAACTTTTTCATAAGATGGCCACTTTGCCTTTCAACAAAATTTTGAAACTTTCTAAAAATATTAAACACATCCGATTTTTCTCTCATAAAATAAACCCATGTCATTCGAGAAAAATCATCAATGAAAGTAAGAAAATACTTGTTACCTGCATGGGTCGTTGTGTCCATAGGGCCGCACACATCGGTATGAACGAGCTCCAATGGTGCTTTAGCTCTCCATGCCTTGTCTTTTGGAAATGCCTCCCGGTGTTGTTTCCCAAGAGCACACCCTTCACACCCTTGTTTCACCTCTTAAATATTCGGCAACCCATACACCATGCCTTTTTGTTGTAGATACTTCAAGCTTTGGAAATTCAAGTGCCCCATTCTTTTATGCCAAAGCCAAGTCTCATCAAGAACATTCATCTTCAAGGCAACATTCTTTGCATACCGAAAAGTGAGCGGAAAGCTGCGATTTTTCTCCATCTTGATATTGGCCACAATTTGGTTACTCCCCCCTTTCTCATAAATCTTGCAAGTATCATTCTCAAAGTGAACGACATAACCATGCTCCACCATTTGACCAACACTTAATAAATTTTGCTCCAAGTCTGGAACTAAAAGAACATCCGAGATGTATCTTGTTCCCTTCTTGGTCTCCACGGCAATAGTACCCTTCCCTTTTGCTTGGACTAAGGCACCATTTCCCATTTTAACTTGAGAATTGGAAGAAGTATCAAGTTTGGTAAAAATACTCTCATCACCGGTCATGTGGTTACTACAACCACTATCTATAAACCACACATCACCATTTTTCTCCAATGCATTTTGACATGCATAAAGCAAATTCCCATCACCTTCTTTCTTTTCGGAAAAATTAGCTTGTTGGTTTGATGGAAGTCTACAATCCTTCTTCACAAGCCCAAATTTCTTGCAATTATAACATTGCGGCTTTCCCCGAAACCAACAATCTTTTTCAACATGGCTACTTCGATGACAAATTTTACACTTTTGTTGAGTAGGCTCTTCATTCTCCCTTCTTTCAAAAATATTTCTTTGAAAGTTATTTTTTCCTCCACCCTTTGCATTATCAATTTTTCCTTTTCCACCTCTTGATTGATCGAGATTCGAAGAAGTCCCTTGAGTTTTAGGAGCATTAACATTGAGCTTAGATTGAAAAGCACTTTCAAGTGGCTTCTCTTTTTGCTTACTCAATCTTTGCTCAAATGCTTTAATCGAACCCATCAATTCCTCAACACTCAAGGTTTCAAGGTCCTTCATATTTTCAAGAACCGCAACAATGGGGTTATAGTTCCCCGTCAAAGTAATTAAAATTTTCTCCACAATTCTCTTGCTAGTAATGTTCTCCCCATATGTTTTCATTTGATTAACTACTTCCATCATTCTAGAAAAATAACTTTGCAATAATTCGTCATCTTTCATCTTCATATTCTCAAAATCCCTTCTCAAAGATTGAAGTTTAATAGCCCTTACCTTCGTGTCGCCCCTATACTCCTTTTGAAGGATGTCCCAAGCATCTTTTGCTTTAGTCTCATTGATAATCCTTGGAAAGATCGTATCGGCAACTCCTTGTTGAATCATTGAAAGGGCTCTTGCATCCTTCCTCTTATGCGCCTTCAATTGTTGCTTTTGAGCTTCCGTCAAAGCGCTCACATCATCGGGGTCATCAAACCCTTCTTCAACATATTCCCACAAATCATTTGATACAAGTAGGGTTTTCATTTTTACACACCAAAAATCATAATTCTCACCGTTAAATATTGGGCACGGAGGTTGTTGAACTCCGAAAACTTGATTACTCGAACTTGCCATCGTCTTCGGCACCGGGGTTTGTTTTCCCGTCACAAATCTTCACACCCAGTTGTTGTTGATGCGAACCCGCTCTGATACCACTCTGTTGGCTGAGATTAGCCTTGCCTCTTGATTAATTAGTAGAGAATTTATAACCGAAACAAGCAAACAAATGCCGTAACTTTTATCGGGGAAGGAGACGTACGAAACTGGAACAGGAGAATACCAGGGGAAGCTCTCTGATTTTTCATTCCACTTCGTTCTAGAAAAGTCTTTACATGCTTTATATAGAGATACAAATTTGGACCTTACTTGGGCCTACACAATTCACATATTAACCCAACTACAAACAACTTAAACATGGCCCAATTACATACTTACATTTTATGGCCCAAAACTAAACATTACATTTTTGGCCCAAAATACAAAATTACAACAAGACATTATTTTTAACAGCTAGAACATTAATTTTCTGTATCGATCTGAATTGATTATGCAAAGAAATAATAAGAAAAATGGCAGTAACCCATCCATGATTACATCCGTTTTGTGCACACTTCCTCACAGGCAATAGTAGACTCCACAACTAAGTACAGTGGGGTCACAATTACTTGTGGAGGAGGAGGAGATTGTGTAAAAGAGTTTCAAGAAAAATGGCTAACTGGCATTTGCTCGACCTATAAATGAGGCAAATTGGGAAATTATGGGGAGATAGATTGTGAACGGCTCTTTCAAGTATCTGATACTCTTTTAATATCTAGGCTCGAGGATCCGTTATGGCATTTGAATGCAATTCTCTTCAAAAGATCATTGACTGTTCAAGTGCAATGATCTCCATTTACTGCTAAACCAGTGAGAGTACCTTCAAAGTCGTAGCCAAGATTGAAGATAAATTCTGGCCCATTGACAAATGACAGCCCTACCTATGACCTCGACTACAAAAATTATTGACAACGAATGATCCTTTCTATCAAGAAGCTGAATTCTTGATTGTGTCAGCTATTTTGGCCAATACTTGCACTAAAATGCAGATTTCGGACTCTACCATCACAGAAGAAGCAGCAATCAAAGATGAAATATGGTTCAAACTTCAATTACCACCAAAATATGGTTCAAAAGAACTACTACTTTTTTGTGTGACTATGTCTTGATCTGATCAACAATACCCAGCACATATTTCGATCCATTTTCTTATCGAAATCAGAGACCCACCAAGCTGTTAATCCAAACACCAAACAAACGAAACCAACAATGCATTTTTCATATGCTGCTACCCATATACGGTATCCTTGTAACCCAATTCGAACAAAGATTCAAACTTGTCTTGTTTTCCTGAATTTCCCAAATCAATCAAAAACAACGAGAGGAGAGGACATAATTAAGGAGTTCAATCGATGAGATACAATGTTAAGTGCAATAAAGAAGAAGGAGAACTGAGGGGTAAGTATGGACGAAGAAGTTGAGATTTGGGTTTTGAAGATTTGCCCACAATTGTTTCTTCCTACACAATTTCTCCGTTGATTCTGGTGTTTGGTTATCTGAGGAAGAAGATGGCGCTCATAGTTTTGAAGAGATAGGGAAACGATGGTTTTAATTCAGTACCAATCTAAAATCGATTGACATGAGAGTTCTGTAACCATGATCACTTTAAAACCGTGTAGTTTTCAGTAACTTCGCATGTTCAGAATGCGAAGTGTAGTTCCATGCGGCCAGAATTAAATAACAGCGGCCAATGGTAATTATTAGTGGCCATAAGTAATTCTACGCGTCCAAGCAGCCTGTAAAACACAAGAGCATTGTGTGTAGTAACCATGATTTCTAAAATACGCGGCCAAGAGTAATTCTATGCGGTCTAGAGACATGTAAAACACTAGAGCATCAAAACTACGATACCAAACTACTTGGTATAAATAATTTTTTATCCAAACTACTTGGGTGGGAAAGTGCATTGAACAAGTTTTCTAACGGTTCCAACCACGCGCAAAATGGAATTTGAAAGTGTCCGGTGCAAGCTTGCAAAATTTGACTTGTTGTGCAGCTTTAAGGATGCGCCCGGGCGCATTGAAGTGCGTCTGGGGCACACAAACTTGCGCCAGAGGCGAAATAAAGTTGCAAAACAAAAATCGTCGGAACTACTAGGCTAAAACACATTCTAAGTTTTATTTGGTACTCAAATCCCTAGTTCTTATGCATTTCTTCATTTCCGGAGAGTTCGTAGTTCATCCACACTCCATCGAAGCGTAGGTAAAACCAAGATCTTGTTTGATGTCTCTAGGGGTGAATGCTGCCCCAATTGGTTCTGTACATAAATCTAATAACTGGACCATTTTGGTATGGCCTGCTTTTTCCTCCACCAAAAAGCTTTGAGATAAGTTGAAGTCTATTATTAGCAATTTCTGGAGGAAGGACGATCTGGAGGCGTTGGGCATCCATTGGCTTAATTGGGCCAAAATCATGTGGGGGAATGGGGTTTACAGACTTCACGACTTTCGATAATGCTCTTCTTGTTTGACAAGGGTGGAGGCTCATAAACTCCCGAATGCATTCCGGGCTCGACTGATGAAAGGAACTATTACCCAAACTGTGGCTTCTTGGAGGCAGCTAGAGGAGCCAGGGCTTCGTGGGTTTAGCCTTGGTCTAGTCTCATCAAGGGCAGGGATATCAGGTCTGGAGTCCTTCAAGATCAAATCTGTTAAGCAACAGCAGTGTTCAATCCAGAAGGCATCCTCTTTGATGCTGGACCCAATCTGTCTTTGCTCACGATTTCAGCCACAAAATAGTAGACCCTCTACATTTTATCCAGAAGGCATCCTCTTCATGGCTAGATTTCCTTGCTGTAACAGAGGCTGATTGCGCATCTGTTTCTAATTAGCAAAGACAGATTGTTAATGTGGAGAAATGGCAATAGGGGGCATTTTAAAATTACTTGTGATGCAGCCATGAAAAAGGATGATTAGGCTGCCTCAAAAGCAGTGATTATTTTGAGATTGGAAAGGTAAGCTCGTGATTGGTTTTGCGAGGAACATTTTTGCTTTTTTTGTTGTACAAGCTGAAGTAACAGCAATCCTGAAAGCTTATTGGTGAATTTAGTTTATTGGGTATGGTGGTTGTATTCAGAAGGGAAGGTGTTTGAGGTGGCAGATAAGAGGCTAAAGGGGGAGTTTGAGGAGGGGTAAATGTAGAAGCTTTTGCTTCTGGGTTTGAGCTGGGCGAATCCTGATAGCTTGGCGAGGCCTTCTAGGAAGGTTTTGCCAATTTTGAACAATAAGGCAGAGATATTTGTCATGCTGAGATTGAAGCCGAATCTCAGTTTCTCTTGTGGAGTGTAATTGAGTCTAGAAGACATTGTTTCGGTTGCAGAGGAGGAAAATCAGACATCAGGGCCCATGTGGTGACATAGTAGTGGTCATTTTCTTTAGACATTAATGTAGAGTTTGTTTTTTGTTCGTTGTTCGTAGGGAGAAATAGTGTTTTGTGTTTATTTTGGGTTTTGTTCAGCCATGTCTAGCGAACTGGTTGATTGTTCTGCTGTATGCTGAGGATTAAACAGTGTCATGTTTCCTGTTTGAGTAGTCCAGAGTTGAATTCTTTCCTTTCTTTTCGGTTTTTCATTTCTGATTTTGATTGGGAGAAAGTGAGTTGTGTTGTTTAGTCAAGCCTGATATGGAATATTATAATAAGAAGTTCAATGGCCTGAGTTCCAAACAAATGAGAGTCATGAGATATCTACCCATTTGTCTTCTGCTCACAAATCTTCCACTATAGTTCAACTAAACTACCTTTGTTTTTAGTAGCTCTTAGCCAAGCAAAATAGCATTCAAATATGTAAGTCCTGATATTTTGTTATCTTGTGCAGGTTTAAGGATGCGCCCGGGCTCAATGATGTGCGCCTGAGGCGCAATAAAGCCGCTAAACAGGTCAAACTTTAGGGACTTGTCCCGAACACTCCCAAACTCCGATTTGTGAGTGATTTGAACCATTAGAAAGCATGTTAAAATTGCTTTCTTACCCACATATTTTGGATCCAAAAATTTTTGTACAATAAAAGATTTGAATATTTTATCCTAAGTGGTTCAAAAAATACATTTCACTCATTTTAAATCGTATCGAGACCCATTATATATCAATAAATAGAGTTTTTAGGGTATTGAAAGATGGTGAAATCCAACCACCAAAAAATTTAAGTTGCATTTATGAAAGAGGGGTAGAAAGCAGGCTAGCACAAAAATTGTTCGAGCCTTTAGGCTAAAACACGTACTTGAGAGGTTTTTGTGGTGATAGTGTGTCAATTGATTGGGTGGAGATGAAGTAAAAATACAGTTGTGAACTTATAGCGGTAGAGGTGCTTCCGATTGTACTGAATGGGTGAAAGGGCAGTGGTCAAATTCCGATATTGATGGTAGCATAGACGATCGAATTTGGCATCGTAAATGTAGAAGTCTTGCCTTCGGCGAATCCTTTTGATGAAACGATTTTTGACTATTTGATGATGTGTGAAAAAGCCCTATGAACTTTGTAAAACTTTTACGGAATTGACGAATTACTCATAATTAGGATGTGTGTGTGGAAAGGAACTTAGAATGTGTAGATGGGTGTGGAAACAAATTTTAGCCTTTTTGGCTCTGGTGATCATTGAATCGGCCTCCTTTTGACCAACTTTTTATAAACTAAACTTAATCATTTTCATTGTTTGTTTTAGTCATCTTTTAACACTTCGAAAACCTTATTAATTGTTGTATAGTTGATCATGATCGATTAAAAATGGGAGAGATGCGAGCGTTTTACCAAAATGATTAGATTTTCTAACCCACTGAGAGTAAAATGGTGACGTCTTTTGATGTATAATTATTTTTTGATCCGAACTACTTGGGTTGGAAAGTGCATTTAACAAGCTTTCTAACCGTTCAAACCACGCAGAAAACGGAGTTTGAGAGTGTCCGGTGCAAACCCGCAAAGTTTAACTTGTTGTGGAGGATGCGCCCGGGCGCATTGGAGTGCACCTGGGGTTCATAAGCTTGCGCCTGAGGCACAATGAAGCTGCAAAAAAGGTCAAACTTTGAGGACTTGTCCCCGACACTCCCGAACTCCGATTTCCGCGTGATTTGAACCATTAGAAAGCTTGTTTAATTTACTTTTTAACCCAAGTATTTTTTATCAAATAAATTTTGTACATTAGAAGACGTGATTATTCTATTCTAAGTGGTTCAAAAAAAAGTCATTTCGGTAAAATGCTCGCATGCCACTCATTTTAAATCATATTGAGACCCGTTATATATCAATAAATAGAGTTTTTAAGGTACTAAAAGATGGTGAAGTCCAACTACAAAAACACATTTAAGTTTATTTATAAAAAAGGGGTAGAAAGAAGGCTAAAAAAAAAATCGTTGGAGCCACTAGGCTAAAACACGTTCTTAGTTTCATTCGGTACTCAAATACCTAGTTCTTATGTATTTCTTTGTTACTCAAGAGTTCTGGAGAATACATAGTGCACCAGCAAAGTGTCGGTGAAACAGAGAACACAACAAAATTTGAGAATGTTTCTAAAAAGAGAACTCCGGGAATGATTTAAGGATATTCTATATATTTTAATATAACTCAACCACATTACAATGCATCGAGAATATTCTCTGCTCAAGAATATAAAAAAAAAATTATATTCCCAAGGTTAAGATTCATCACTACATCAAAACCACCACGTCTATCCAACAGAATCATCATTCATTTAGAGATTGTAAAGCAAAAAATTTAAGAATTGAGAAAAATCTCAGTAACTTCCGGGCTTGGCTTTCTTTATTCTAGTGCACTTTTTTGGAGCCTTAGTGGTGGCCACCATGGTGAAGTTGGTTGTGAGGTGATTTGAAAGTTTTTTTAAAATACGAAACTTTATATTTCTTGAAGTTCGTTAAAGTAAGAATTTCTCGATGATATTTATGATGGTGGTGGCAGTGGTTGTGGTGGTGGTCATACAAATCGTGATATGGTGAAGCAAAGAAACTTGAATTAAATACCTTCAGTCATTTCGAATTGAGTATATTGTTAATGTTGCTTTGGGGTGGTGGTAGTTTTGAAGTGTTAACGATAAACTTTAAGACTGAAAATACTCTAAATCCAAACAAATTACGAAAAGTTCTCAACTTTTTAAAATTGTCAAATAGTCCACATGTGGTCTTTGTTAGTGGTTATTATGTCCCCATTGTGAAGGCGGTAGATATTAATATTGCAATCATTTTAAACTTATTTAGTGTGTTGGGTGGTGGTGCAATAAGGGTGGAAGTGACAGTGGTGTAGTACTTCAGAGGTTCTTATGGTGATAGTGTGTCAATTAATTGGGTGGAGATGAAGTAAAAATACAGGGTTGAACTAATATCAATCGAGGTGCTTACGACTGTACTGAAGGGATGAAAAGGTGGTTGTCAAATTTTGATAGTGGTGGTAGTTTTGTACTCAACATGGTGAAGTGACAGTGTTGGTGGCATAGACGATCAAATTTCCCTTCGTAAATGTATGAGTCTCGCCTTGGGCAAATTCTTATGATGAAATGGTTTCTGACAAATTGATGATGTGTGGAAAGCCCTAAGAAATTTGTGAAACTCTTATGGAATTGACGAATACCATATAATTAGGGATGTGCGTGTTGAATGGAACTTAGAATGTGTTGATGGGCGGGAAAATGAATTTTAAACTTTTTGACTCCGATGAACTTTGAATCGTCCTCCTTTTGACCAACTTTTCATAAACTAAACTTATCGTTTTCATTGTTTGTTTCAGTATCCTTTCAATACTTCGAAAACCTTATTAATCGTTGTACAATTGGTCATGATCGATTAAAAATGGAAGTGATGCGAGCATTTTACCAAAATGAATAGTTTTTTTAACCCACTGAGAGTAAAATGGTGACGTCTTTTGATGTATAATTATTTTTTGATCCGAACTACTTGGGTTGGAAAGTGCAATTAACAAGCTTTCTAACGATTCAAATCACGTGCAAAACGAAGTTCGGGAGTGTCCGGTGCAAGCCCGCAAAGTTTAACTTGTTGTGGAGGATGTGCCCGGGCGCATTGAAGTGGGCCTGGGGCACATAATCATGCGCCTGAGGCGCAAAGAAGCTGCAAAAAAGGTCAAACTTTGGGGACTTGCCCCCGACACTCCCGAACTCCGATTTCCCCGTGATTTGAACCGTTAGATAGCTTGTTCAATTTATTTTTTAACACAAGTATTTTTTATCCAATAAATTTTGTACATTAAAAGATGTGATTATCCTATTCTAAGTGGTTCGAAAAAGAGTCATTTTGGTAAAATGCTCGCATGTCACTCATTTTAAATCGTATCGAGACCCATTGTATATCAATAAATAAAGTTTTTAAGGTACTAAAATGTGGTGAAGTCCAATTACAAAAAGGCATTTAACTTTTGTTTATAAAAAGGGGGTAGAAAGAAGGCTACAAAAAAAAAAAAAAAATCGTTGGAGCCACTGGACTAAAATACGTTCTTAGTTTCATCCGGTACTCAAATACCTAGTTCTTATGCATTTCTTCATTACTCAAGAGTTCTGGAGAGTACAAAGTGCATCTACACTCCACCGAAGTGTCGGTGAAACCGAGAACACAACAAAATTTTAGAATATTTCTAAAACGAGAACACGGGGAATAATTTAAGGATATTCTATAGGGTTAAATACCGGCACACCCCCTCCGCAAAACACGTTTTTCTTGGACACCCCCTCGACAAAAGTTCACTACCGCGAGACCCCTTCATCCTTTTTTTTTTACCATGACACCCCTTCCGTCATGAATATTGGAATATTCCGTTTAAATTTCCAAAATTGCCCTTGTCATCTTCTTAAATTTCCATTATTTGACCAGGCTCTGTTTTTTTGATCCCGTGACCAAGCCGTGTTTGTTCCAAGTTTTCTTCAAAACTCATCGACCCATTCAACACAAACCAAGAAACCCTCTCTCTCTCTCTCTCTCTCTCTCTCTCTCTCTCTCTCTCTCTCCCTCCCTCCCATGGCTTCCTCCCTTACACCCACCATTGCTCACACTCTCTCTCTCCCATGGCTTCCTCCCTCACACCCACCATTGCTCACATTATCCCACAATTCAACCCATCTCAAGCTCCCATCAAACCCATTCCAATCCTCTATAACACAATTCCCAATCAGGTAAAACAATAAAACAAAACCCAAAGGTAATTTTCACCTATTATCTAGTCGAATTTCAAGTGAATAAGCTATAAGAATTTCTCGGGAGCGAATATCTCCAGCCGAGACGGACTCCATATCGAGGTTGCCGCCGATCTCTCGACGGTGGAAACATCGTAGTCGTCCGATCTGAAGCATCCGAATTTCAGGATAAACGAACTCCTCCTCTTCTTGATTTCCTTATTCTTTCTCGTCTCGACGTTCTCTCCGTTTTTCTTCTTCACCTCATCGGGATCCATGGCCTAGTTTTCTGCCTTCCGTTTAGTCAGCTGTTTTCGGTTGGGTGGGGTGGGTGTGGTAGGCGTGGAGGTGGGTGTTGGTTGTGGTGGGAGCCGGCGCCGACGGTGGGGGAGTGGGTCGATGGGATGGGGTGGGGTTGGGTGGGGTAGTATTGGAAGGATTGAGGTAAGAGAGGAAATATGGTTGAGGGTAGTATTGGAACATTTTATTACTTTTGAATTAATTTCAATAAAAAAATTAACAGAACTTAACAGAACTCTAACGGAAGGGGTGTACGGGTAAAGTAGAGATAACGGAGGGGGTCTAGCCGTAGCGAATTTCGGGGGAGGGGGTGACCGTGAAAAACGGATAACGTTGGAGGGGTGTCTCGGTAAATAACCCTATTCTATATATTATAATCTAACTCAACCACATTAAAACGCATTGAGAATAATCTTTGCTCATGAAAATAAAAAAAAAATTATATTCCTAAGGTTAAGACTCATCACTACATCAAAACCACCACATCTCTCTAACAGAATCATCATTCATTTACAGATTGTGAAGCAAAAAATTTAAGAATTGAGAAAAATCTCAATAACTTCCGGGCTTTGCTTTCTTTTTTAGAGGGACAAAATTCTAGTTCATTTTTTTGGAGCTTCGGTGGTGGGCATCATGGTGAAGGTGGTCATGAGGTGAGTTGAAAAATTCTTAAAAGTACAAAACTTCATATTTCTCGAACTTCGTCAAAGTAAGAATTTCTCAATGATTTTTATAATGGTGGTGGCAGTGGTAGTGGTGGTGGTCATACGAATCTAGATATGGTGAAGCGAAGAAACTTGAATTGGATACCCTCAGTTTTTTCGAATTGAGTATATTGTGAATGTTGTTTTGGGGTGGTGGTTGTTTTGAAGTGTTAACGATGAGCTTTAAAACTTAAAAAATACTCCAAATCCAAACAAATTAGGAAAAGTTCTCAACTTTTTAAAATTGTCAAATAGTTTGCTTGTGCTCTTTGTTAGTGGTTATTATGTCCCTGTTGTGAAGGCGGTAGATATTAATGTTGCAATCATTTTAAACTTATTTAGTGTGTTGGGTGGTGGTGAAATAAGTGTGGAAGTGATAGTGTAGCAGTACTTGAGAGGTTGTTGTGGTGATAGTGCATCATTTGATTGGGTGCAGATGAAGTAGAAATACAGTGTTGAACTTATATCGGTCGAGGTGCTTGTGACTGTACTGAAGGGATGAGATGGCGGTTGTCAAATTCCGATAGTGGTGGTAGTTTTGTACTCTAAATGGTGAAGTGGCAATGTTGGTGGCGTAGATGATCAAATTTCGATTCGTAAATGTACGAGTCTTGCCTTGGGCAAATCCTTATGATGAAACGGTTTCTGACAATTTGATGACGTGTGGAAAGCCCTAAGAAATTTGTGAAACTCTTATGGAATTGACGAATTCCATATATTTAGGGATGTGCGTGTTGAATGGAACTTTAAATGTGTCGATGGGCGGGGAAACAAATTTTAGCCTTTTTGACTCCGATGAACTTTGAATCGTCCTCCTTTTGACCAACTTTTCATAAACAAAATTTATCGTTTTCATTGTTTGTTTTAGTATCCTTTCAATACTTCGAAAACATTATTAATCGTTGTATAATTGGTCATGATCGATTAAAAATGGGAGCGATGCGAGCGTTTTACCAAAATGAATAGTTTTTTTAACCAACTGAGAGTAAAATGGTGATGTCTTTTGATGTATATTTATTTTCTGATCCAAACTACTTGGGTTGGAAAGTGCATTGAACAAGCTTTCTAACGGTTCAAACCACGTGCAAAACGGAGTTCGGTAGTGTCCGGTGCAAGCCCGCAAAGTTTAACTTGTTGTGGAGGATGCGCCCGGGCGCATTGAAGTGGGCCTAGGGCGCATAAGCTTGTGCCTCAGGCGCAATGAAGCTTCAAAAAAGGTCAAACTTTTGCAGACTTGCCCCTGGCACTCTCGAACTTCGATTTCTGCGTGATTTGAACCGTTAGAAAGCTTGTTCAATTTACTTTTTAACCCAAGTATTTTTTATCAAAGAAATTTTGTACATTAAAAGACGTGATTATTCTATTCTAAGAGGTTCAAAAAAAAGTCATTTCGGTAAAATGCTTGCATGACACTCATTTGAAATCGTATCGAGACCCATTATACATCAATAAATAGAGTTTTTAAGGTACTAAAAGGTGGTGAAGTCCAACTGCAAAAAGGCATTTAAGTTTTGTTTATAAAAAAAGGGGAATAAAGAAGGCTACAAAAAAAATCGTTAGAGCCACTTGGCTAAAATACGTTCTTAGTTTCATTCGTTTCTCAAATACCTAGTTCTTATTTATTTCTTCGTTACTCAAGAGTTCTGGAGAGTACGTAGTGCATCTACACTCCACTGAAGTGTCGGTGAAACCGAGAGCACAACAAAATTTTAGAATGTTTCTAAAACGAGAACATCGGGAACGATTTAAGGATATTCTATATATTTTAATCTAACTCAACCATATTACAACCAGTGTTTTAAATGGCGGCCGCCTAGGCGGCGCCTAGGCGCTAGGCGGAGGGTCAGCGCCGCGACTACCCCCCTTGGCGTTTTGTTTGGCGGCCAGGGACCCTTGGCGGAACTTGGCGGCCGCCTTGCAGGAGCTTGGCGGCAAAATGATAGCGTGAGAGACAAGAGACAGAGGGAGAGAGCAGAAAGAGAGACGAGAGAGTCAGACAGACGCGAGAAAGATAGAGATTGAGAGACGAGAGAGAGAGAGAGAGAGAGAGAGTGAGAGAGACGAGAGAGAGACGCGAGACATACCAGACGACAATCGGTGACCGGCGACGACGATCGGCGTGAAGCAGGTGGACCGACGATGGTGGGTTTCTCGATCGTGGGCTTCTCGATCCTCTCTGGATCTGAAAAATGGCATACTAGATGGGTATATAGAATTTTATATATATATATATATATATATATATGTGTGTGTGTGTGTGTGTGTGTGGGTGTTATGGTAAATTACACACCAAGTCCTTTTAGTTTATATTAATACCATAACATACACTAAAAACATGAAAAATATCAAAAAAATACCTAAAAAAAAAACCGCCAAACTCCTCGGCGCCGCCTAGGCGCTTGGAGGTGGGTCGCCGCCCTACTAGCGCCAAGCGCCATTTAGAACATTGATTACAACGCATCGAGAATATTCTCTGCTCATGAATATAAGAAAATATATTCCCAAGGTTAAGATTCATCACTACATCAAAGCCACCACATCTATCTGACAGAATCATCATTCATTTAGAGATTGCGAAGCAAAAAATTAAAGAATTGAGAAAAATCGTAGTAACTTCCAGGCTTTGCTTTCTTTTATAGAGGGACAAAATTCTAGCTCATTTTTTTGGAGCTTCGGTGGTGGCCATCATGGTGAAGGTGGTTGTGAGGTGATTTGAAAAATTCTTAAAAATACAAAACTTCATATTTCTCGAACTTCGTTAAACTAAGAATTTCTTGATGATTTTTATGATGGTGGTGGCAGTGGTGGTGGTGATCTTACGAATCTTGATATGGTGAAGCGATGAAACTTGAATAGGATACCCTCAGTCTTTTCGAATTGAGTATATTGTGAATGTTGTTTTGGGGTGGTGGTAGTTTTGAAGTGTTAACGATGAGCTTTTAAACTGAAAAATACTCTAAATCCGAACAAATTAGGAAAAGTTTTCAACTTTTTAAAATTGTCAAATAGTCTACTTGTGCTCTTTGTTAGTGGTTATTATGTCCCTGTTGTGAAGGCAGTTGATATTAATGTTGGAATCATTTTAAATTTATTTAGTGTGTTGGGTGGTGGTGAAATAAGGGTGGAAGGGACAGTGTAGCAGTACTTGAGAGGTTGTTGTGGTGATAGTGCGTCATTTGATTGGGTGGAGATGAAGTAGAAATACAGTGTTGAACTTATATCGGTTGAGGTGCTTGTGACTGTAGTGAAGGGATGAGAAGGCGGTTGTGAAGGGATGAGAAGCCGGTTGTCAAATTCCGATAGTGGTGGTAGTTTTGTACTCTAAATGGTGAAGTGACAGTGTTGGTGGCGTAGACGATCAAATTTCGCTTCGCAAAAATGTTTGAGTCTCGCCTTCGGCAAATCCTTACAATGAAACAGTTTCTGACAATTTGATGACGTGTGGAAAGCCCTTAGAAATTTGTGAAACTCTTATGGTTTTGACGAATACCTTATATTTAGGGATGTGCGTGTTGAACGGAACTTAGAATGTGTCGATGGGCGAGGAAACAAATTTTAGCCTTTTTGACTCTGATGAACTTTGAATTGTCCTCCTTTTGACCAACTTTTCATAGACTAAACTTATCGTTTTCATTGTTCATTTTAGTATCCTTTCAATACTTCGAAAACCTTATTAATCGTTGTATAATTGGTCATGATCGATTAACCCACTGAAATTGGTTACGAGCGTTTTACCAAAATGAATAGTTTTTTTAACCCACTGAGAGTAAAATGGTGACGTCTTTTGATGTATAATAATTATTGTTTGATCCTAATTACTTGGGTTGGAAAGTGCATTGAACAAGCTTTCTAATGGTTCAAACCATTCAAACCATGCGCAAAACAGAGTTCGGGAGTGTCCGGTGCAAGCCTGCAAATTTTAACTTGTTGTGGAGGATGCACCCGGGCGCGTTGAAGTGCGCCTGGGGCGCATAAGCTTGCGCCTGAGGCGTAATGAAGCTGAAAAATAAGTCAAACTTTGCGGACTTGGACCCGACACTCCCGAACTCCGATTTCCACGTGATTTGAACAATTAGAATGCTTGTTCAATTTCATTTTTAACCCAAGTATTTTTGATCCAATAAATTTTGTACATTAAAAGACGTGATTATTCTATTCTAAGTGGTTCAAAAAAGAGTCATTTCGGAAAATGCTAGCATGTCACTTATTTTAAATCGTATCGAGACCATTATATATCAATAAATAAAGTTTTTAAGGTACTAAAAGATGGTGAAGTCCAACTACAAAAAGGCATTTACGTTTTGTTTATAAAAAAAGGGGAAGAATGAAGGCTACAAAAAAAATCGTTAGAGCCACTAGTCTAAAATACGTTCTTAGTTTCATTCGTTTCTCAAATACCTAGTTCTTATGTATTTCTTCATTACTCAAGAGTTCTGGAGAGTACATAGTGCATCTACACTCCATCGAAGTGTCGGTGAAACCGAGAACACAACAAAATTTTAGAATGTTTCTAAAACGAGAACACCGGGAATGATTTAGGGATATTCTATATATTTTAATCTAACTCAACCACGTTACAACGCATCGAGAATATTTTCTGCTCATGAATATAAAAATATATATATTTCCAAGGTTAAGATTCATCACTACATCAAAACCACCACATCAAAACCACCACATCAAAACCACCACATCTACCTTACAGAATCATCATTCATTTAGAGATTGTGAAGCAAAAAATTAAAGAATTGAGAAAAGTCTTAGTAACTTCTTGGCTTTGCTTTCTTTTTTAGAGGGACAAAATTCTAGTTCATTTTTTTGGAGCTTTGGTGGTGGCCATCATGGTGAAGGTGGTTGTGAGGTGATTTGAAAAATTCTAAAAAATACAAAACTTCATATTTCTCGAACTTCATTAAAGTGAGAATTTCTCGATGATTTTTATGAGGGTGGTGGTGGTGGTGGTCGTACAAATCTTGATATGGTGAAGCGAAGAAACTTGAATTGGATACCCTCAGTCTTTTCGAATTGAGTATAGTCTTTTCGAATTGAGTATATTGTGAATGTTGTTTTGGGGTGGTGGAAGTTTTGAAGTGTTAACGATGAGCTTTAAAACTTGAAAATACTCAAAATCCAAACAAATTTGGAAAAGTTCTCAACTTTTTAAAATTGTCAAATAGTCTACTTGTGCTATTTGTTAGTGGCTATTATGTCCCTGTTGTGAAGGCAATAGATATTAATGTTGCAATCATTTTAAATTTATTTAGTGTGTTGGGTGGTGATGAAATAAGGGTGGAAGTGATAGTGTAGCAGTACTTGAGAGGTTGTTGTGGTGATAGTGCGTCATTTGATTGGGTGCAGATGAAGTAGAAGTACTGTGTTGAACTTATCTCGGTTGAGGTGCTTGCGACTGTAGCGAAGGGATGAGAAGGCGGTTGTCAAATTCCAATTGTGGTGGTAGTTTTGTACTCTAAATGGTGAAGTGACAGTGTTGGTGGCGTAGACAATCAAATTTCGCTTCGCAAAAATGTACGAGTCTCGCCTTCTGCAAATCCTAATGATGAAACGGTTTCTGACAATTTGATGATGTGTGGAAAGCCCTAAGAAATTTGTGAAACTCTTATGAAATTGACGAACACCTTAAATTTAGGGATGTGCGTGTTGAATGGAACTTAGAATGTGTCGATGGGAGGGGAAACGAATTTTAGCCTTTCTGACTCCGATGAACTTTGAATAGTCCTCCGTTTGACCAACTTTTCGTAAACTAAACTTATCGTTTTCATTGTTCATTTTAGTATCCTTTCAATACTTCGAAAACCTTATTAATCGCTGTATAATTAGTCATGATTGACTAAAAGTGGGAGCGATGTGAGCGTTTTACCAAAATGAATAGTTTTTTTAACCCACTGAGAGTAAAATGGTGACGTCTTTTGTTGTATAATTATTTTTGATCCGAACTTCTTGGGTTGGAAAGTGCATTGAACAAGTTTTCTAACGGTTCAAACCATTCCAAGCAATGTGAGACTATATTTCCTTAAGATAATGATACGAATGGAGCCTTTGGATTATGAATCTTTACGATGGAATATGCTAGACAGCTTAAACTCTAGTATTCTCTTGATACAGACTCCAATTTCAGGCCATCCAATTCTGAATTGGTTATAGCTCAAGGACCTTTTTGTTTTTTGCGTGAAACGTGCCATGATCCATCATAAACCTCCTAATCTCAATGTTCATATCCACATGTATCCAAACAAAGCCTAAAAGGTAAATGAAGTTCCACCAATAATAGCAACGGATTGAATAAAGGCGTATAAAAATAGTCACTGAACAATTCCAGTCTCAAACACAAAACAAACTCAAAAATTTCCAAGAACAAGATAATTGCGATCTGGAATCCAGATAGAAATTTCGCTCCGACCCAGATCGAAAATTTCCTAATTTAAACAAGATTGTGTATAGAGATGAATACATACAGAGAGAGAATTGCAAGGAACCAAACTCGCATTTTGTGCTGTCAATAGGATTGAGAGAAGCAGAAGCAAATGCTCGAGCAATTTACTCCATTATGTTTATTTTTTGTGAAGATGGGTTCCAATTCAGTGTTTCACACTTTATTTCTCCCAATACTCCACAGTATAAATGTGTTGAGAAAATTTACCAATCGATATCTGATGGATAGACTCATGAAATCAATGAGTTGTAAAACACAAACAGATTCGATTATTGAAAAACGTCCGGAAAGACATACAAATTGGGTCTCAAATGTAGGAATCCGTTTAGGAGAGCAATTTTCGAAAATGGGATCCGATTCAGTGTTACACACTTCATTTCTTCCAATATTCCACCATGTAGATTTGATTGGAAAGTGTACCAATCGGTATTCTATGGAACTAATCTTTTTCAAGATTGATAAAATCAAGGTGTTTTAAAACGTAAACAGTATAGATTATTAAAATACGTTCGAAAAGACATTCAAATTTAGGTTTAAAGGAAGAAATCCGTTTATTAATCACTTCTTATGTTGAACTTGCGAGTCTTCAAGGTGTTTTGAAGATGCGAGTCTTGCGTTTGCAAAATAGCTCGCCCCATGAAGACGTCTGAGCAACGACACCGTTTGCCAAAGGCAAAAAACAAGTGACGCAGGTACTTGTATTGGGATTTATTCCTTTTGATTTCTGGTTTGGTTGGTTATAAAATGGTACACTTATCCAAAAAAAAAAAAAACGTAACGCAGGTACCCGTAGTATTATTGTTAAATCACACATAAATTTGAAAAAGAAACAATGAAAAATTGAAATGCTCTTTGCTTTCTTCTAGTGGAAACTGTTTTTGAAAATTTGAACATATTTTCTTTGTTTCCTGAAAAGTGTGTAGTTCTCAAAAGGTTTTTTCAAAGACAGTTTTCTGCTAGCCAAACCAGTTTTCATTTCACAGTCAGGTTCTGACCTTCTGTTTTTTTAGGGTTGAAAAACTTTTCTCCCTGACAAGTAACGGAACAAATGTGGAGATGCAGATGGTGAACCTGCATTTGTCCATGGCCCTCAATGGAGGAGCTCAATATATTGGACTTAACCCATGTGTTTGAGTACAGAGCAGATGTCAATCCATCTTCGGCTGGTGGAAAGGAACATGACAATTGTATGCACTGGTGCTTACCGGGTGTGACGGATATTGGGGAATTACTTATTTATAGCTCATCTAAGCAACATCAAGGTGCAGAGCGGAGCTGAGAGGTAACTGTTCCATTGTTACCTCAAATGGTCATTTATTGTTGGGAAAACTGTATATTTTTCGCAGCCATTGTGTTGTTTGAACCGATAATAGTTGCAGTAGGTTTTAGTTATGGTTGGGGTCGGCTCATGAGTATTTTGTACCGAAATGGTCGGCTCATGAGTATTTTGTACCGAAATGGTATAGCCATTGTGTTGTTTGAAACGTTACGTGCATTATCTTTTCCTCTATTAAGAAACTCGAGTTCTGCGGCTTCTGCATACATGGTAAAGAGTGCCCTTCTGGATAGTCAAAGCAGGGAAGTGTAAATCTACCCCTTATGTTATCCCGGATCCAATAGGAGTTACGGTGTACAAGGCCCTCCATGGCTCTGCGCTCATTTTATTGGACATAACCCACATGTCTAAGTTCAGAGTAGATGCCCATCCATCTATGGCTGGTGGAGAGAAACATGATTGTATGCTTTGGAGCTTAGTGGGAGTACTTACGGATACTTGGAATGACTATTTTATAGCTCATCTAAACAACATTAAGGAGCGGATCTGAGATGTAATTGTAGTCTTTCTTACCCAAGTTGGTTCATTTGTTGTTGGAAAAGTTGTATATGTTACGCAGTCGTTCTGTTGGAATCTGACACGGGTTGCCGTACTTTCTTGCTATGGTTGAGGTCAACCCCTGCATATTTTGTTTTGTACTTATCGAAAAATTTGTGCTATCTGATGACTACAACAACACTATGACTATGTAATTGAGAAAACATTGAAGTGGTGTGAATACGATTTCATTAACCATTTATTGCTTACAGGTGCCTTTTATGATCAATCCAAAGGAGACTGCAACCTTTCAGCCCAAAGGGTGATTGATTTGGTGGCATATGCGTGTTTACCGTGTTAGAATTATTTTGCAAAGTCTTTTTTGACATGCTTCAGTGCAAAGTCAAAAAAAGAGAAAAAGTTATTTTTGTACAATTGTGATTCTTTTCCCTTAGAAGGATGAAAGGATAGAGGAGGAATCAGAAGGGTTTGGGGTGGCAAGCGGTGGCCTAGCCTGAAATCTTGTTCGCTGGGGGCACTATTAAACACACGACAAATGATAAAAAAAAAAACCTTGAAACATAAAATTTGCTCGAATATATGAGTAGATAATGTGTCATTTTGTAAAACCATAAAGGTAAGAGAATCACTAATATGAAATTTGACAAAGGATTAGCAAAGCAAAACTTATTGCACAATTTGACACCAAAAATAACTTCACCAAAGTTGCACATCAAGTTTGGTATGCCAATGGATTTACTTAAATCGTCATCCAATTCAGAACTCTTTTTAACACAGTATAAAAATGAATTAATTTTTCCAAATAAATATATATAGTATTCATAAAAAAATAGGTCATTCTCAAATCTGAGGCCTAAAGCTCATATTCGTCATTGGCCTAATAGACAAGTCGGCTCAACCACTAGTGTTAAATCCTCCCTCCGTCCCCATTTAATGGTAATAAATTTTGTGTTTTTTAAATGGGTTATATTTTTAGGGGAATGATTTTCATTCTTTTTTTTAATATATAAATGCACTCCATTTTTTGTCGTTTAGTAAAAAATTACACATAAAAGTTGCACTGAAAGACAAGGAATGGAATGCATTTTTAAAAAGGGACCCTTTTTGTAAACGCCCTCCATTTTTTGGCTTATAGCGAAAAATTATACATAAAAGTTGCACTAAAAAGACAATGGAGATAAAGTACATTCATAAAAAAAGAAGAAGTGTGAATATCATTTGACTACTTTTAAATTGTTGATAAATTTTACATCTAATGTGGATCTTATTTGATGTAGATCTCAATTAGTTTATTAGACAATATTTTCAAAATTGCATAAAATATTATGAATGACAAGATGTAAGAAAATTGAAATGGGGTACGAATTTTCAAAAAACACTATTACATGGGGACAGATGTAGTAACATAGAATGTCATTCCTTGAGAAGAAAAGGGAAATTGTGGGGGAAAAGCATGGAAGAAATAAAAAATTACGTTAAGAAACATATATTTCTACCTTCCCAATTTAAATGTCCCGGCCTTATGAGAATTCGTGCATTTTTAAACTCCGAAAAAAAACTTATTTGTTTACACCAAATTAAATGAATACTTTAATTTGATGCCAAAACTAATAAAACAATATATAGGAATATATTATTTGGGTTTTGAAATGCACGGATTAGCCGTAGAAAATATTTAAAGTGGGACGGAGGGAGTACAATAAGGAACATAGTTTGTGGCCAGGAAGTATTGATTTTGCGGCTACAGGAGAGGGGGTCATTGATAAACACATTTTTCTAAAAAATAGAGTAGGAGCAATTTCCCATGGCCAAGAGCAGGATTTAGCGTCGACAAGCAATTTTCTGAGGCCAGGGAACAAAAGATCACGGCCAGTAGATCAAAATGCGTGATTGACAAACACGCTTTCTGCATAAAATATGAGTGGGACCAATTTCTCGCGGCCAACAGTAGTTTTAAGAGGCCAAGTGTAGTTTTCAGCGGTTAAGTGCACTTTTTGGCGGCCAATAGTAGTTTTAAGTGGCCATGTGTAACTTTTAGCGGCAAACTGTAGTTTTAGGTGGCCAACTGTAAATTTAAGCGGCCAAGTGTACGTAGTTTTTAGCCGCCAAGTGTAGTTTTCAGCGGCCAACTGTAATTTTAAGAGGCCAAGTGTAATTTTCAGTGGCCAACTGCAATTTTAGGCGGTCTAAAGTAGTTTTAAACGGCCAAGTGCAATCTTAAGCGGCCAATTGCAATTTTAAGTGGGTAAGTGTAGTTTTCAGTGGCCAATTGTAATTTTAAGCAGCCAAGTGCAATTGTAAGTGGCCAATAGTAATTTGCCGCGGCCAGGGAAGAAAAGAGCACTGACCGTGGATCACAATGCGTGGTTGACAAACACGCTTTCCGCATAAAGTTCGACTAGGAGCAATTTCTTGAGGCCAAGACCCATTTTTAGCGGTTTAAGTGAAATTTTTAGCGGCCAAGAGTGATTTGCCGCGGCCAGGGAATAAAAGATCATGGCCAGTGGATTAGAATGCTTGGTTGACAAACACGCTTTCGTCATTAACTAAGTAAAAAAACGCGTTCAGTTCAGCATCCACCGTCGTCCTCCAACGCACAGAGAGAGACTCGAAACACAACCACTGTCTCTCTCTAAAACCACCTCGACTTCAACTGTGCAGAATACTCCGAACAGATCAAGGAGATCTACAAGGGCTGGAATTGCATTAGGACTAATAAATTCGACGCTTTTGATATCGTTAAGCGGTGGTGGAAGGAAGCTAAGCCCCGTCACTGTGGTCTTCCGCGGTTCGATCCTCTTCGGTTTCTCAAAAGTTTCAGAGACACAACTATCGGTACTCTCTCTCTACCTACTTTTTGATAGTTACTTTATAACTTCAGTGAAGGATGAGCTTTGTTTGTTTAGCGAGAGTATATATAGCCGGAAATTGGGAGGAAAAAAATGCTTATTTTGAATGTGTTAGTGTGGTTTGGACATTACTATGGTAGATTGGCTGATGGATTAGTTAAGAATAGCGAAAAGGCCACGGCCGATGGTAACAATTAAAAGAAGGGGCTAGGTAGAAATTGACTCTCGAGATGCGTCAATCAAGAAAATCCAAAAAGGATTGTGATTGTGATTGCTAGATATCATTTGTAGAGGAAAGAATGAAACCAAGTGCAAGCATATTTTTACGAACCCAATCCCCTCGACAATTTGAAGGGGGGTGATTGTGACCAAGGTGGTTCTTGTCATCAGTAACATCCAATTCATAAAACTTTGTAGTTCTTCTCTCAGCGGATATTTATTTTTCATTAGCAGAGTGTTATTGTTATTGTTTTCATTTTCTTCTCTTCTTATGTATATTTCGGAAAGAAAACAATGAAAAATTGAAATGCTCTTTGGTTTCATATAGTGGAAACTGTTTTTGAAAATTTGAACATATTTTCTTTGTTTCCTGAAAGGGTGCAATCTTAAGCGGCCAATTGCAGTTTTAGGCGGCCAAGTGCAATTTTAAGTGGCCAATAGTAATTTGCGGCGGCCAGGGAAGAAAAGAGCACTGACCGTGGATCACAATGCGTGGTTGACAAACACGCTTTCCGCATAAGTTCGACTAGGAGCCATTTCTCGCGGCCAAGACCCATTTTTAGGGGTTTAAGTGAAATTTTTAGCGGCCAAGAGTGATTTACCGCGGCCAGGGAATAAAAGATCATGGCCAGTGGATTAGAATGCTTGGTTGACAAACACGCTTTCGTCATTAACTAAGTAAAAAAAACGCGTTCAGTTCAGCATCCACCGTCGTCCTCCAATGCACAGATAGAGACTCGAAACACAACCACTGTCTCTCTCTAAAACCACCTCGACTTCAACTGTGCAGAATACTCCGAACAGATCAAGGAGATCTATAAGGGCTGGAATTGCATTAGGACTAATAAATTCGACGCTTTTGATATCGTTAAGCGGTGGTGGAAGGAAGCTAAGCCCCGTCACTGTGGTCTTCCGCGGTTCGATCCTCTTCGGTTTCTTAAAAGTTTCAGAGACACAACTATCGGTACTCTCTCTCTCTACCTACTTTTTGATAGTTACTTTATAACTTCAGTGAAGGATGAGCTTTGTTTGTTTAGCGAGAGAATATATAAAGCTGGAAATTGGGGGGAAAATGCTTATTTTGAATGTGTTAGTGTGGTTTGGACATTACTATGGTAGATTGGCCGATGGATTAGTTAAGAATAGCGAAATGGCTACGGCCGATGGTAACAATTAAGAGAAGGGGCTAGGTAGAAATTGACTCTAGAGATGCGTCAATCAAGAAAATCCAAAAAGGATTGTGATTGTGATTGCTAGATATCATTTGTAGAGGAAAGAATGAAACCAAGTGCAAGCATATTTTTACGAACCCAATCCCCTCGACAATTTGAAGGGGGGTGATTGTGACCAAGGTGGTTCTTGTCATCAGTAACATCCAATTCATAAAACTTTGTAGTTCTTCTCTCAGCGGATATTTATTTTTCATTAGCAGAGTGTTATTGTTATTGTTTTCATTTTCTTCTCTTCTTATGTATATTTCGGAAAGGAAACAATGAAAACTTGAAATGCTCTTTGGTTTCATATAGTGGAAACTGTTTTTGAAAATTTGAACTTATTTTCTTTGTTTCCTGAAAAGTGTGTAGTTTTCAAAAGGTTTTTCCAAAGACAGTATTCTGCTAGCCCAACCTGTTTTCTTTCCACAGTCAGGCTCTGACCTTCTGTTTTTTTTAAGGTTGAAAAACTTTTCTCCCTGATAAGTAACAAAACAAATGTGGAAGTGCAGATGGTGAACTTGCATTTGTCCATGGCCCTCAATGGAGGCGTTCAATATATTGGACCAAACCCATGTGTCTGAGTACAAAGCAGTAGTCCATCCATCTTTGGCTGGTGGAAAGAAACATGACAATTGTATGCACTGGTGCTTACCGGGTGTTACGGATACTTGGGGGAATTACTTGTTTATTGCTCATCTAAGCAACATCATGGTGTGGAGCGGAACTGAGAGGTAACTGTTCCATTCTTACCGCAAGGGTTCATTTGTTGTTGGGAAAACTATATATTTTACGCAGCCATTGTGTAGTTTGATTCGATAATGGTTGCAGTAGGCTTTAGATATGGTTGAGGTCGACTCATGAGTATTTTGTACCGAAATGGTGTAACCGACCCAATTGATTTGGAATGAATGTTTGGTTTGGTTTTGTTTTGTTTAGATATACATGTTGGAAATTTGAATGGATTGAGGGTCCTTTACTTTCCTAGATTCATGGTGGGGGTTACCTCTATTCATTGTGGGGGTTATTCCTCCATTCATTCTGCCATTTACTCCATGAATTGAAGGCTGGCAGCAGTGCAAAGGTCTAATTCTGCCTATATAAGCAGCATTTCACAGCACAATTCTGCACCAATTCATAGAACAAATCTACTAGCATTCTGATATAGTGTGAGAGAGAGACAGACGCTGAGTTAGTTCGCAAAGACGCTCTTCAGTGGTGTTCCGACGTTCGTGGTCCGAGCTAGATTAATCCTGGGAGACAGATGCCGAGTAACCTCAACACCCTCTGGTACATGGTGAATCTGTTTTAAGGACACCGTGTATAGCACAGGTTTCGGTTCAAAAATCCATTCTGTATTTCGGTTTGCACTTCGATTTTGTAATTTCGTTATGTTGCAATTCTGTTCATATGTAAACATAATACAAATCGTATTTTGGATTCCTGATTGAAATATTTTGGATAACAATACAAAGCATGTATAGGATACAAGATTCAATATAGATAGAAAGATACATAAATTTGTTGATGTTCCAGAAGGAACATGGCCCCATCTTTTAGTTTCCATAATATCCTCATCTTTAACACGGGACAATGGTAATACTATCTCTCGATCGTTATGTACAATCTATTGCTGAATTGAAACGTTGGGTGCATTATCTTTTCCCCTATTAAGAAACTCGAGTTCTATGGCTTCTGCATACATGGCAAAGATTGCCCTTCTGGATAGTCAAAGCAGGGAAGTATAAATCTACCCCTTATGTTATCGCGGATTCAATAGGAATTACGGTGTACAAGGCCCTTCATGGCTTTGCGCTCATTTTATTGAAAGTCACCCACTGTTTGAGTTCAGAGCAGATGCCCATCCATCTATGGCTGGTGGAGAGAAACATGATTGTATGCATTGGAGCTTACCGGGAGTTACGGATACTTGGAATGACTTTTTATAGCTCATCTAAACAACATTAAGGAGCGGATCTGAGATGTAATTGTACTCTTTCTTACCCAAGTTGGTTCATTTGTTGTTGGAAAAGTTGTATATGTTATGCAATCGTTCCGTTGGAATCTGACACGGGTTGCCGTACTTTCTTGCTATGGTTGAGGTCGACTCCTGCATATTTTGTTTCGTACTTATCAAAAAATTTGCAATTTTAGGCGGCCTAGTGTAGTTTTCTGCAGCCAACTGCAGTTTTAAGCGGCCAAGAGTAGTTTTAAGCGGTCAAGTGTAGTTTGCAGCGGCCAACTGCAATGTTAAGCGGCCATATGTACTTTCCAGCGGCCTACTGCAATTTTAAGTGGCCAAGTGTAGTTTTCAGCGGCCATGTACAATTTTAAGCGGCCAAGAGTAGTTTTAAGCGTCCAAGTGCAATTTTAAGCGGCCAATTGCAATTTTAAGCGTCCACATGTAGTTTTCAGCGGCCAATTGCTATTTTAAGCGG
The DNA here is from genome assembly GCA_019656295.1 of Rhododendron mucronatum var. ripense. Classification (NCBI taxonomy): domain Eukaryota; kingdom Viridiplantae; phylum Streptophyta; class Magnoliopsida; order Ericales; family Ericaceae; genus Rhododendron; species Rhododendron mucronatum. Next base: position 866,701 of record BPLT01000055.1, read on the forward strand.
CCAAGTGAAAATTTAAGTTGCCAATAGTAATTTGCCGCGGCCAGGGAAGAAAAGAGCACTTACCGTGTATCACAATGCGTGGTTGGCAAACACGCTTTCCTCATAAAATTTGACTAGGAGCAATTTCTCGCGGCCAAGAGTAATTTGCCGCGGCTAGGGAATAAAAGATCATGGCTAGTGGATTAGAATGCTGGGTTGACAAACACGCATTCGTCATAAAATAAGTAAAAAAACGTGTTCAGTTCATCATCCATCGTCGTCCTCCAAGGCACAGATAGAGACTCGAAACATAACCACTCTCTCTCTCTAAAACCACCTTGACTTCAACCCCGCAGAATACTCTGAACCGATCAAGGAGATGTACAAGGGCTGGAATTGCATTGGGACTAACAAATTCAACGTTTTGATATCGTTAAGCGGTGGTGGAAGGAAGCTAAGCCCGTCATTGTGGTCTTCCGCGGTTCGATCCTCTTCGATTTCTCAAAAGCTTTAGAGACACCACTATCGGTACTCTCTCTACCTACTTTTGGATAGTTACTTGATAACTTCGGTGAAGGATGAGCTTTGTTTGTTTAGCGAGAGAATATATATAGCCCGAAATTTGGGGGGGGGGGGGGGGGGGGGGGGGGGAGGGAAGGGGAATGCTTATTTTGAATGTGTTAGTGTGGTTTGGACATTACTATGGTAGATTGGCCGATGGATTAGTTAAGAATAGCGAAATGGCTACGGCCGATGGTAACAATTAAGAGAAGGGGCTAGGTAGAAATTGACTCTAGAGATGCGTCAATCAAGAAAATCCAAAAAGGATTGTGATTGCCAGATATCATTTGTAGAGGAAAGAATGAAACCAAGTGCAAGCATATTTTTACGAACCCAATCCCCTCCACATTTTGAAGGGGGTGAATGTGACCAAAGTGGTTCTTGTCATCAGTTACATCCAATTCATAAAACTTTGTAGTTCTTCTCTCAGCGGATATTTATTTTTCATTAGCAGAGTGTTATTGTTATTGTTTTCATTTTCTTCTCTTCTTATGTATATATCGGAAAGGAAACAATGAAAAATTGAAATGCTCTTTGGTTTCATATAGTGGAAACTGTTTTTGAAAATTTGAACATATTTTCTTTGTTTCCTGAAAGGGTGTAATCTTCAAAAGGTTTTTCCAAAGACAGTATTCTGTTAGCCAAACCTGTTTTCTTTCCACAGTCAGGCTCTGACCTTCTGTTTTTAACCCACTGAGAGTAAAATGGTGACGTCTTTTGATGTATAATTATTTTTTGATCCGAACTACTTCGGTTGGAAAGTGCATTGAACAAGCTTTCTAACGGTTCAAACCACGCACAAAACGGAGTTCAGGAGTGTTCGGTGCATGCTCGCAAAGTTTGACTTGTCGTGGAGGATGCGCCCGGACGCATTGAATTGCGCCTGGGGAGCATAAGCTTGCGCCTGCAATGAAGCTGCAAAAAAGGTCAAACTTTGCGGACTTGCCCTCGACACTCCGAAACTCCGATTTCCAAGTGATTTGAACTGTTAGAAAGCTTGTTCAATTTAACTTTTAACCCAAGTATTTTTGATCCAATAAATTTTGTACATTAAAAGACGTGATTATTCTATTCTACGTGGTTCAAAAAAGAGTCATTTCGGTATAATGCTCGCATGTCACTCATTTTAAATCATATCGAGAACCATTATATATCAATAAATAGAGTTTTTAAGGTACTAAAAGGTGGTGAATTCCAACTACAAAAAGACATTTAAGTTTTGTTTATAAAAAAAGGGGTAGAAAGAAGGCTACAAACAAAATTGTTGGAGCCACTAGGCTAAAATACGTTCTTGGTTTCATTCGGGACTAAAATACCTAGTTCTTATGTATTTTTTTGTTACTCAAGAGTTCTGGAGAGTACATAGTGCATCTACACTCCACCAAAGTGTCGGTGAAACCGAGAACACAACAAAATTTTAGAATGTTTCCAAAACAAGAACACCGGGAATGATTTAAGGATATCGGGTTTGGAGTCCTTCAAGATCAAATCTGTTAAGCAACAGCAGTGTTCAATCCAGAAGGCATCCTCTTTGAGGCTCGACCCAATCTGTCTTTGCTCACGATTTTAGCCACAAAATAGTAGACCCTCTACAGTTTATCCAGAAGGCATCCTCTTCAAGGCTACATTTCCTTGCTGTAACAGAGGCTGATTGCGCATCTGTTTCTAGTTAGCAAAGACAGATTGTTAATGTGGAGAAATGTTGATAGGGAGTTTTATTTATAAAAGAGGGGTAGAAAGAAGGCTAAAAAAAAATCGTTGGAGCCACTAGGCTAAAACACGTTCTCAGTTTCATTCGTTACTCAAATACCTAGTTCTTATGTATTTCTTTGTTACTCAAGAGTTCTGGAGAGTACATAGTGCACCACCGAAGTGTCGGTGAAACCGAGAACGCAACAAAATTTGAGAATGTTTCTAAAAAGAGAACTCCGGGAATGATTTAAGGATATTCTATATATTTTAATATAACTCAACCACATTACAATGCATTGAGAATATTCTATGCTCAAGAATATAAAAAAAATTATATTCTTTTGGTTAAAATTCATCACTACATCAAAACCACCACATCTATCCAACGAAATCATCATTCATTCAGAGATTGTAAAGCGAAAAATTTAAGAATTGAGAAAAATCTCAATAACTTCCGGGCTTGGCTTTCTTTTTTAGAGGGACAAAATTCTAGTGCATTTTTTTGAAGCTTTAGTGGTGGCCACCATGGTGAAGTTGGTTGTGAGGTGATTTGAAAGTTTTTTAAAAATACGAAACTTTATATTTCTCGAACTTCGTTAAAGTAAGAATTTCTCGATGATATTTATGATGGTGGTGGCAGTGGTTGTGGTGGTGGTCGTACGAATCGTGATATGCTGAAGCAAAGAAACTTGAATTAAATACCTTCAGTCATTTCGAATTGAGTATATTGTTAATGTTGTTTTGGGGTGGTGGTAGTTTTGAAGTGTTAACGATAAGCTTTAAGACTGAAAATACTCTAAATCGAAACAAATTACGAAAAGTTCTCAACTGTTTAAAATTGTCAAATAGTCTACATGTGCTCTTTGTTAGTGGTTATTATGTTTCCGTTGGGAAGGCGGTAGATATTAATATTGCAATCATTTTAAACTTATTTAGTGTGTTGGGTGGAGGTGCAATAAGGGTGAAAGTGACAGTGGTGTAGTACTTGAGAGGTTCTTATGGTGATAGTGTGTCAATTAATTGGGTGGAGATGAAGTAAAAATACAGTGTTAAACTAATATCGGTCGAGGTGCTTGCGACTGTACTGAAGGGATGAAAAGGCGGTTGTCAAATTCCGATAGTGGTGGTAGTTTTGTACTCAAAATGGTGAAGTGACAGTGTTGGTGGCGTAGACTATCAAATTTCCCTTCGTAAATGTATGAGTCTAGCCTTGGGCAAATTCTTATGATGAAATGGTTTCTGACAAATTGATGCGTCGAAAGCCCTAAGAAATTTGTGAAACTCTCATGGAATTGATGAATACCACATAATTAGGGATGTGCGTGTTGAATGGAACTTAGAATGTGTCGATGGGCGGGAAAATGAATTTTAGCCTTTTTGACTCCGATGAACTTTGAATCGTCCTCCTTTTGACCAAATTTTCATAAACTAAACTTATCATTTTCAATGTTAGTTTTAGTAACCTTTCAATACTTCGAAAACCTTATTAATCGTTGTATAATTGGTCATGATCGATTAAAAATGGGAGCGATGCGAGCGTTATACCAAAATGAATAGTTTTTTTAACCCGCCAAGAGTAAAATGGTGACGTCTTTTGATGTATAATTATTTTTTGATCCTAACTTCTTGAGTTGGAAAGTGCATTTAACAAGCTTTCTAACGTTTCAAATCACGCGCAAAACGAAGTTCGGGAGTATCCGGTGCAAGCCAGCAAAGTTTAACTTGTTGTGGAGGATGCGCCCGGGCGCATTGAAGTGGGCCTGGGGCAAATAATCATGCGCCTAAGGCGCAAAGAAACTGCAAAAAAGGTCAAAATTTGGGGACTTGCCCCCGACACTCCCGAATTCAGATTTACGCGTGATTTGAACTGTTAGATAGCTTGTTCAATTTACTTTTTAACTCAAGTATTTTTTATCCAATAAATTTTGTACATTAAAAGACGTGATTACTCTATTCTAAGTGGTTCGAAAAAGAGTCATTTCGGAAAAATGCTCGCATGTCACTCATTTTAAATCAAATCAAGATCCATTATATATCAATAAATAGAGTTTTTAAGGTACTAAAAGGTGGTGAAGTCCAATTACAAGAAGGCATTTAACTTTTGTTTATAAAAAGGGGGTAGAAAGAAGGCTACAAAAAAAATCGTTGGAGCCACTGGGCTAAAATATGTTCTTAGTTTCATCCGGTACTCAAATACCTAGTTCTTATGTATTTCTTCGTTACTCAAGAGTTCTGGAGAGTACATAGTGCATCTACACTCCACCGAAGTGTTGGTGAAACCGAGAACACAACAAAATTTTAGAATATATCTAAAACGAGAACACGGATAATGATTTAAGGATATTCTATATATTTTATTCTAACTCAACCACATTAAAATGCATTGAGAATATTCTCTGCTCATGAATATAAAAAAAATTATATTCCTAAGGTTAAGACTCATCACTACATCAAAACCACCACATCTCTCTAACAGAATCATTATTCATTTAGAGATTGTGAAGCAAAAAATTTAAGAATTGAGAAAAATCTCAGTAACTTCCGGGCTTTGCTTTCTTTTTTAGAGGGACAAAATTCTAGTTCATTTTTTTGGGGCTTCAGTGGTGGCCATCATGGTGAAGGTGGTTATGAGGTGAGTTGAAAAATTCTTAAGAGCACAAAACTTCATATTTCTCAAACTTCGTCAAAGTAAGAATTTCTCGATGATTTTTATGATGGTGGTGGCAGTGGTGGTGGTGGTGGTCGTACGAATCTCGATATGGTGAAGCGAGGAAACTTGAATTGGATGCCCTCAGTCTTTTCGAATTGAGTACATTGTAAATGTTGTTTTGGGGTGGTGGTAGTTTTCAAGTGTTAATGATGAGCTTTAAAACTTAAAAAATACTCCAAATCCAAACAAATTAGGAAAAGTTGTCAACTTTTTAAAATTGTCAAATAGTCTGCTTGTGCTCTTTGTTAGTGGTTATTATGTCTGTTGTGAAGGCGGTAGATATTAATGTTGTAATCATTTTAAACTGATTTAGTGTGTTGGGTGGTGGGGAAATTAGTGTGGAAGTGAGAGTGCAGTAGTACTTGAGAGGTTGTTGTGGTGATAGTGCATCATTTGATTGGGCGGAGATGAAGTAGAAATACTGTGTTGAACTTATATCGGTCAAGGTGCTTGCGACTGTAGTGAAGGGATGAGAAGGCGGTTGTCAAATTCCGATAGTGGTGGTAATTTTGTACTCTAAATGGTGAAGTGACAGTGTTGGTGGCGTAGACGATCAAATGTTGCTTCGCAAAAATGTACGAGTCTCGCCTTCGGCAATTCCTTACGATGAAACGGTTTCTGACAATTTGATGACGTGTGGAAAGCCCTTAGAAATTTGTGAAACTCCTATGGAATTGACGAATACCATATAATTAGGGATGTGCGTGTTGAATGGAACTTAGAATGTGTCGATGGGCGGGAAAATGAATTTTAGCCTTTTTGACTCCGATGAACTTTGAATCGTCCTCCTTTTGACCAACTTTTCATAAACTAAACTTATTATTTTCAATGTTTGTTTTAGTATCCTTTCAATACTTCGAAAACCTTATTAATCGTTGTATAATTGGTCATGATTGATTAAAAATGGGAGCGATGCGAGCGTTTTACCAAAATGAATAGTTTTTTTAACCCACCGAGAGTAAAATGGTGATGTCTTTTGATGAATAATTATTTTTTGATCCTAACTTCTTGGGTTGGAAAGTGCAATTAACAAGCTTTCTAACGGTTCAAATCACGCGCAAAACGAAGTTCGGGAGTGTCCGGTGCAAGCCCGCAAATTTTAACTTGTTGTGGAGGATGCGTCCGGGCGCATTGAAGTGGGCCTGGGGCATATAATCATGCGCCTGAGGCGCAAAGAAGCTGCAAAAAAGGTCAAACTTTGGGGACTTGCCCCCGACACTCCCGAACTCCGATTTCCGCGTGATTTGAACTATTAGATAGCTTGTTCAATTTACTTTTTAACTCAAGTATTTTTGATCCAATAAATTTTGTACATTAAAAGACGTGATTACTCTATTCTAAGTGGTTCGAAAAAGAGTCATTTTGGTAAAATGCTCGCATGTCACTCATTTTAAATCAAATCGAGACCCATTATATATATCAATAAATAGAGTTTTTAAGGTACTAAAAGGTGGTGAAGTCCAACTACAAGAAGGCATTTAACTTTTGTTTATAAAAAGGGGTAGAAAGAAGGCTACAAAAAAATCGTTGGAGCCACTAGGCTAAAATACTTTCTTAGTTTCATCCGGTACTCAAATACCTAGTTCTTATATATTTCTTCGTTACTCAAGAGTTCTGGAGAGTACATAGTGCATCTACACTCCGCCGAAGTGTCGGTGAAGCCGAGAACACAACAAAATTTTAGAATATATCTAAAACGAGAACACGGATAATGATTTAAGGATATTCTATATATTTTAATCTAACTCAACCACATTACAACGCATCGAGAATATTCTATGGTCATGAATAAAAAAATATATTCTCAAGGTTAAGATTCATCACTACATCAAAACCACCACATCTATCTGACAGAATCATCATTCATTTAGAGATTGTGAAGCAAAAAATTTAAGAATTGAGAAAAATCTCAGTAACTTCCGGGCTTTGCTTTCTTTTTTAGAGGGACAAAATTCTAGTTCATTTTTTTGGAGCTTCAGTGGTGGCCATCATGGTGAAGGTGGTTATGAGGTGAGTTGAAAAATTCTTAAAAATACAAAACTTCATATTTCTAGAACTTCCTTAAGGTAAGAATTTCTCGATGATTTATATGATCGTGGTGGTAGTGGTGGTGGTGGTGGTCGTACAAATCTCGATATGGTGAAGCGAGGAAACTTGAATTGGATGCCCTCAGTCTTTTCGAATTGAGTACATTGTGAATGTTGTTTTGGGGTGGTGGTAGTTTTCAAGTGTTAACGATGAGCTTTAAAACTTAAAAAATACTCCAAATCCAAACAAATTAGGAGAAGTTGTCAACTTTTTAAAATTGTCAAATAGTCTGCTTGTGCTCTTTGTTAGTGGTTATTATGTCCCTGTTGTGAAGGTGGTAGATATTAATGTTGTAATCATTTTAAACTTATTTAGTGTGTTGGGTGGTGGTGAAATAAGGGTGGAAGTGATAGTGTAGTAGTACTTGAGAGGTTGCTGTGGTGATAGTGCTTCATTTGATTGGGTGGAGATGAAGTCAAAATACAGTGTTGAACTTATATCGGTCGAGGTGCTTTCGACTGTACTGAAGGGATGAGAAGGCAGTTGTCAAATTCCGATAGTGGTGGTAGTTTTGTACTCTAAATGGTGAAGTGACAGTGTTGGTGGCGTAGACGATCAAATTTCGCTTCGCAAAAATGTACGAGTCTCGCCTTCGGCAATTCCTTACGATGAAACGGTTTCTGACAATTTGATGACGTGTGGATAGCCCTAAGAAATTTGTGAAACTCTTATGGAATTGACGAATACCATATATTTAGGGATGTGCGTGTAGAATGGAACTTAAAATGTGTCGATGGGCGGGGATACAAATTTTAGCCTTTTTGACTCCGATGATCTTTGAATCGTCCTCCTTTTGACCAACTTTTCAAAAACTAAATTTATCGTTTGCATAGTTCATTTTAGTATCCTTTCAATACTTTGAAAACCTTATTAATCGTTGTATAATTGGTCATGATCGATTAAAAATGGGAGCGATGCGAGCGTTTCACCGAATTGAATAGTATTTTTTAACCCACTGAGAGTAAAATGCTGACGTCTTTTGATGTATAATTATTTTTTGATCCGAACTACTTAGGTTGGAAAGTGCATTGAACAAGCTTTCTAACGGTTCAAACCATTCCAAGCAATGTGAGACTATATTTCCTTAAGATAATGATACGAATGGAGCCTTTGGATTAAGAATCTTTACGATGGAATATGCTAGACAGCCTAAACTCTAGTTTTCTCTTGATACAGACTCCAATTTCAGCCCATCCAATTCTGAATTGGTGATAGCTCAAGGGACCTTTTTGTTTTTTTGCGTGAAACGGGCCATGATCGATCATGAACCTCCTAATCTCAATGTTCATATCCATACTTGAGCTATCCATCAACTGTATAATAATGTCAAATTAATCCCTTCATTTGAAATCCACATGTATCCAAACAAAGCCTAAAAGGTAAATGAAGTTCCACCAATAATAGCAACGGATTGAATAAAGGCATATACAAAATAGTCACTGAACAATTCCAGTCTCAAACACAAAACAAACTCAAAAATTTCCCAAGAACAAGATAATTGCGATCTGGAATCCAGATAGAAATTTGGCTCCGACCCAGATCGAAAATTTCCTAATTTAAACAAGAATGTGTATAGAGATGAATACATACAGAGAGAGAATTGCAAGGAACCAAACTCGCATTTTGTACTGTCAATAGGATTGAGAGAAGCAGAAGCAAATGCTCGAGCAATTTACTCCATTATTTTTATTTTTTGCGAAGATGGGTTCCAATTCAGTGTTTCACACTTTATTTCTCCCAATACTCCACAGGATAAATGTGTTGAGAAAATTTACCAATCGATATCTGATGGATAGACTCATGAAATCAATGAGTTGTAAAACGTAAACAGATTCGATTATTGAAAAACGTCCGGAAAGACATACAAATTGGGTCCCAAATGTAGGAATCCGTTTAGGAGAGCAATTTTCGAAAATGGGATCCGATTCAGTGTTACACACTTCATTTCTTCCAATATTCCACCATGTAGATTTGATTGGAAAGTGTACCAATCGGTATTCTATGGAACTAATCTTTTTCAAGATTGATAAAATCAAGGTGTTTTAAAACGTAAACAGTATAGATTATTAAAATACGTTCGAAAAGACATTCAAATTTAGGCTTCAAGGAAGAAATCCGTTTATGAAGTACTTCGCAGGTTGAACATGCAAAGGTAAGTAAGTGAAAAACACGCGTCTCCAAGATACGAGTCTTGATTTTGGGGTGTATACAAAATGCGAGTTACACTTCTCATGTTCATCCTGAGAAGTGCTAAGAAGAAGCTCCTCTTCCGTTTTTGGCAATTTTTGAACTTATTTTGGAATCACTTTGATCATCCGATTTGTCCACATTGTAGAAATTTCCATTTTTATTAATTCTGTGAAATATCAAGTTCATTGGATTCCTACTAGTATTTTATCGGATAAGAAATATTTCAAAAAAAAATGAATAAAGTTGAGCTGGGTACACTTGATTACCGCCATTTTTGACAATTTTTTACCTTTGTTTGGAATCAATTTGATGATCCGATTCGTCCAAATTGTAGAGTTTGTTAATTATAATAATTTTGTCAAATAACAAGTCGATCGAGGGTCTACTGCTATTTAATCGAAGAAGATATATCTCGAAAAAAATTGAAAAAAAGAAGGCTGGGCACATTTGATTAAAACCTTAAAAGGTCTTTTTCCTCTCTTTTGGTCGTAGAACGTTATAACCGTTGCAAATCCAAGTCGACCTTCGCCAATCAGAGTTCCGATTCCGATCACTGAGTCAACCGTTGCAAAGCTAATCCGCGATCGGAGCTGCTGAACATGACCACACGGCCAAACCCGCTGTCTTTGTAGAGAGACCCACATCTGAAGCTCAGGAATGTACGCAACAATCTCAGGTACAATGGGTCGTTGTTGTATCGAGTTCAAGTTCAATTGGCGTGCAATCTAATAGCTTTTCAGGTTTTGATTTATATGGCTTACGGTATTAGAAATTGATGCAAGGTATATGCCTCCCACGTGTTAGACATTTGGCTTCTAAAGGAAGTCGTTTTTCGGTCTATGGTTCTTTCTTTCATCTGAAGTGTTCAGGGCAATTGAGGTTCATATGACTTGGAATTTCACGGATGAATGAGAAAGTTTTGGTTGATCCAACCATGCTTAAACCTATAAGTGGTAAAACTTTGGCACCGCAAAAACACAAAGAGCTAAAGAATTGTACTATGATGACACTGCTAAGTATTTCTACCATAAACATCGATTGTACTATGATGGATTAGCATTTTCTATCATGAACAAAAGGATTGAATCTTTCTGAGACTGCTAAGTATTTCTGTTAGAATTAAGCTCTAGTCAGTGTTTATCTTTCATTTAAAGAGCTAAAGAATTGTACCATGATTTTAGCTTACTTCAAACATTAATGCCATTGTGATCTGAGTTATATCCTGGATTCATCAGTCACTTAAACCACTGACGAAAACTTTCCTTGGATTGGTACTTTGTAGTGAAGCAGAGGAAGAAAAGGTATACTGTTTAGTATGGCACAATGCTGTGCCCCTCTTAGGGTTTTACTTGGATGGCTCAGCTGGGAAGATTAAAAACTGCTGACTTCTTACTAAGATTGGGAATCATTCAAGAGGATGAAGAGACAATTAGTGAATTCTGTGGAGAAGAATTGGAAACTCCTAATGACATCCTACTGCTGTGTAAACATGTGTGGCCGGTATGGTCATCCATCATCAATTGGTGGGGAGCTAAATGGGTAATTTCACCATCAGTCCCATTTTTTCTGAAGTGGTGGCTTGGATGGAAGCTATCTCCAAACACTTATCCGGAATTGCATACCTCTTGCAACCATGTGGGCAATCTGGAAAATGCGAAATGAGTGGCTCTTTCAGAACATAGAACCGAATTGGATTGAGGTGGTGGAACTCATCAAAATATGAATTGCCTTTTGGGTAAAAGCAAAATGGGTGGATTGTGTTTACTCTATCAATGATTTCTCTTTCAGGATGGGGAGCATACTGGATGCTATCTAATCTATCTCTAGATCTAGCTGTGCGTCTGTTGTGATTTTTGGGGCAGATTGTGAGTCTTTGTGGGCTTGACATAAATGAGTCTGCCTTTTGGTTTTGGTTTAGTGGGTTCTTCTTGGATACGAGTTTTGATCTTTGGTCTTTTGGAGTTAATCTTTGTGGGTTTGGGCTTAATTGGGTGAGTATGCATTATGGTTGAGTCTGGTGCATCTCTAGTTTTTGGGTCTGCTGTTTTCTCTTTATCTCTAAATTGTGTCCGCAGATTTTTGTTTGGTCTGTTTGTTTCTATGTTGTTGATCTCATGGTGGTTTCCTAAAGTGTATGATGGTTGGGTCTGTTCATTTTTCCATTTGGGTCAGGTGTGTCAATTCTAAGTACTACTTTGGGGAGTTTTTTGGGGTTTGTCATTAGTCTCTATTGTCATTTGCCATCCCTGCCTATGCTTGGATATATGATGGGGCTACCCACCCTTTGATGCTTGCTCTCTGGAGGATTCTCTGCAAATCCCTCCTATGTTGCATATGATGGGGCTTCGCTGCCTTTGATGCTTCATTTGGTGGCTTGAAGATGCTACTTTGGTCTGCTGGATCCAATCAATTGTGGATGCTTATGAAGATTTTTTCTGCAAATGCTGCTGCCGCAATATGGTGCCAGTCCAATCTACTTCAGCTGCTACTATGGTCGATCAATCTACTTTTGGGATGCAAACTGAAGGTATGGTACCTACAGTGACTTTGTGTCTATTGGAACTCATCAAACCTTGAATCTGGACATTTTCAAGATCAATGTTGGTGTTCTTGTATCTACTATGGGGCTGCTGCTGGTTTTTTTTTTTTTTTTGGTTTAAAATGGGTAAGCCAACTAAAGCTAATCTGGTATGCTTTGGAATAAGGGTGAATGCAATAATGCTACTGCTGTAGTATTTCTGGATTAGAAGGTGCTATTTTTAGGGGAAGGCTCTTTATTTGAAACTCTGTAAGGTTATTGCTGCTGTTGTTTTGGACCTTTGCTCATGTTTGAGCTTTTCTTTCCTTTTGCTTGATTTCAGTTGGTATATTGCGAGCTTATAATCATTCTTGGGTCTCGAGTGCCATATGATTGTCGAGGGGTGGGATGCCAACATAGTCGGGATGTCATCTACTTATCGTGATGCTTTCCTGTCCCGTTTAATCATTGTATCCTTTTACATTTGATTAATTAAAAAAAAATTTGTTGTTCACAAAATAAAAATAAAAACAGATGAAACCTTTCTTGAAATACAAATGCATATAACTCCCAAAACTTGTCAAATCTGAATCAGGTATGTCACCTGCCAATTTTTTCTAGTCACAAGCCCAGATCAATCTCTGTGAATAAACATGATTATACACCAGGGAATCAATCATTCTGGAAAAATTGGAATCTCCTGCCTGAACGAGGCTAAGCGCAACTTTATCACACTGTCCTTGACACTTCTCAATACAAAAGTAACTACACAAGAAAAGAAAACCAAAATGCTCAGCTTAGTTTCTGCTTCTTGAAAATCCACTTTCGAACCCTACCGAGAGACTACGCATAAAATGAGTTCCCTGGAACCCATTAGTAAATACGTATCCCATAGAGTGCCAGAACAGGAAGTATAATGAGAAGGCCTACCATGAAAGAATACATGATCATGAAAATGGAAATCATACCCATGGGAGTAAAGTTGAGGATGACTAAAAGCAGGAGGAAGGACTAGTTCTTGGAACTTATTCACTACCAATCTCAAAGAATGGGTCATACGCTTTATAAATTTGAACATTTCATTCGGAGACAAACAATACTAATAGTTTCTTCTTGTTTCCTTTTAAATATGTAACAACCCACCTCCTCCCCATTTTATCCCCTTTCTTTAGTGTTCCTTCTCATCTGTGCAACCCAGCTCCCCCCTAGCCGAGTTCCCCCCATGTGTATTACCTAAGTACGTACATATAGAGTTATGGGAGACAACCGGCCCCTGAATTATTGGTGCCAAATGTCATTAACCCCATACAAGCTAAAAACCCTCAAATTCTTCTTTAGCACCCACGTGCCCATCTCCATGCAGAATTATATCTCCATTCTTTGTCATTTCTCTCAAAATATAGTCCATAAATATTTTAACTTCTTCTCTACTAATATGTGGTCCTCATTAAAAGTTACAATCTTTTTTTTTTGCTTTCTTTTTCTTTTTTACAAAAATGAAAGTCAGGTCTCACAAAATATATTGGACAGATCACATGGCGTGTCCCATACGTGTCTTGTGTGTCCCAGCATGTCGCGTGTCCCCGGAGTCCTAGAAACTAAGATGTCGACAGTTGTGAAAGCTTATCACATGTCAAAATACGAGTTCACTGAAGACTGAATCAAAGAGTTAAGTGAAGCACAATCAGAAACGACGAATCTCCTTGTTATAAAACATATCCATTTTGCAAGTTTGTGTAGTGAATAGCACAATCATCTTGTAGCTGAAATACCTTTTTTGAAGTACAATAAAACAATCAACCAATCAATACATGTTCAACTCATACAATTACAAAAGCATTGTATTGTATTGTTCTCTGCATATAGATATAATTCCTAAAACCCCCCAAACCTAGATGTTCAACTCACAGAATTACAAAACTCGTCAAATCTGAAACAGGTAGAGCACCTGCTGTTTTTTCTAGTCACAATTCGAAAACAATCTCTGTTAAGAGACATGATTAAAAGAAAAAGAACCATTCCGGAACAATTGGAATCTCCTGGCTGAATGAGGCTTAGCGCAACTTTATCACACCGTCCTCAACACTCCTCAGCGCAAAAGCAAGCACACGACAAAAGAAAACAAAAGGGTCAGCTTAGTTTCTACTTCTCGAAGTCGAAAATCCACTTTCGAACACAACCGAGACACTCCGCGTCCAATGAGGAATTTGGATTTTGAAGCGGGCCTCTAGGACTTAGTGGACTGAATTGAGCATACCAGCTGGCCCACCTCATAGGTTTCTGGCATTTGAGGGTGTGATCAATCTCCAGAAGCAAAACCATGGATCAAACCTTTGGATTTAACGCAGTTCCTTCCCGGCTTCTTTAGTAAATCATTGTCGTTCATACATCTTTGTAGTTCTTCAACTCCATCCCACCTCTTAACAATAGCTTGAACAGTACAATGTATGAAGCTCACATCGTTGTCGTTGATGCGTTTTCTTCTTGCTTACTACTGGTAAAAGCGTGATTAGTATATGTATGATCGGTTTTCGGACAACTTGGCTGTATCTTATCACTCCTGGTAGCATGTTTTGACATCTGGCCACTATTTTTTAAAGCATGGTTACGGAACACGCGTTTTAGTGTATGATCTGTTTTTTGACATCTTGGCTGCGTCTTATTACACTTGGCTGCATAGTAAGCGTTTGTTTGACACTTGGCCGCTTGTTATTACTCTTGGCCGCGTCTTATTACACTTGGCCGCTTCTTATTGCTCTTGGCCGCTTCTTATTACTCCTGGCCGCTTGTTTTTACACGTGGTCGATTGTTATTACTCTTGGCCGCGTTTTATTACACTTGGCCACTTGTTATTACTCTTGGCTGCTTGTTTTTACACTTGGCCGCTTGTTATTACTCTAGGCCGCGTTTTATTACACTTGGCCACTTGTTATTACTCTTGGTCGCTTCTTATTACTCCTGGCCACTTGTTTTTACACTTGGCCACTTGTTATTACTCTTGGCCGCGTCTTATTACACTTGGCCGCTTCTTATTACTGCTAGCCGTTTGTTTTGATACTTGGCCGCTTGTTATTACTCTTGGCCACATTTTACTATACTTGGCCGCTTTTTATTACTATTGGGTGCTTGTTTTGACACTTGGCTGCGATTTTCTGAAAGCGGGACTACTATACCCGTCATCGTGGCTGGAGCATGGGCCTTCTAATGAGGAATTGGGGTTTTGAAGCGGGCCTCTAGGACTTAGTGGAATGAATTGAGCTTACCAGCTGGCCCACCTCATTTTAAGCCGAAACCCATTGAAAAAATCTCAACAAAAATAAAACTTTTAAGAATTTTTCAGTTGGCCCAAAATAATTTTTGCCCTTCACTTTCTTATAAATGTGCTCCGGAATTTAATTGATAGTTCTTGAAATTATACATAGTGCAATTTTTAAACCACACTAAAAGACAAATTTCGGAGTGCATTGATAAATTTTTGGAGTGTGAAAATTATTTCCTAAGCTTATATTTTGGTGCTACGGATGTTAATTTCCCAAGCTTATATATACATATCTAGAATACTGATCCAAAGCACTGAGCACTTCTATCGAACCATAGGAATTTGGCAATGTAATCTTCATCCAATGCATGGAATAGTATCCATTCAGATGACTATCTGCACACAACCATGAGACCTGGATTTGTATCAAAGCCTCTGTTCGTGGACCTAAATGCCCCATTGATTTTTTTCATTTGGTACTCTTTGCTCAGGCCACTTGAATAAGTGTGAGCAACATCAAGAAAATTGAGAAAGATTTTAAACAGGACATATGGTTCAACTTCACAAACAACCATAGCCTTGCAGCCCAAGTATGCAGATCCGGCCCTAGGGCAAGGCCCAAGAGGTTGCCGCCTAGGACCACCAAATTTTGGATGCAAAAAGCAGCCCTCATTTTGGGTAATTATAAATTCAAGTGGTATTGTTGGTATCTATCAACACAGGGTGTTTTGGTTCGCATCTGTGCTTGCACATTTCTTACATTTCTAGTTTTTGGCATTGCCAGTTGAAATGTGTTATTACAAAGTCTTGATATGCAAACCTAATAATACATGAATCAAATATAGCTATCTACATCACAATGTTTAGGTCTGTCCACGGTTCGGATCGGATCGGATTCGTATGAATCCAATCCTAATACGTATCTCACGGTTTTTAGAAAATGCAATCCAATCCTAATCCAAAAGCCTCTGTTCAGTCCCGGTTTTATCCACGGATTTCCTTCCATAAACACTAGAAAACGCAAAATTATTTCAACTATTGTATTACATATAATTCTAAACTTCTAGTTCAAGTGACAAGCAATAAGAGAAACATTACAGTCCAGATTAGTAAATTTCCAATTCAAGTGACTAGCAATAAGAGAAATATTACATTGCAATAAGCTACAAAACTGCAACATTATAGTTACAACCATTGTTACATCATTCCAGTCCACATGCCAGTCCAGGTTTCATCCTTCCAGCAACTAGATTCCATCAGTCTTGAATTGGATTAAGAGAAACATTTTGAGTTCTGTTTTAAATCATTTTAGGGTTGTGGATGGGAGTATACTGTATAACTATATATGCAAAGCAAAATGATTTTAGGGTTTGGACAATTTACGGTTTACCCATTAAATTTTATATATTATCACATTAATGTAAAATTATTTAAAAAAATTCATAACAAGTAGTAGAATTATATTTACTTATAAATATAACACACACAAACACACACACACACACACACACACACACACACACACACATATATATATATATATATATTAAAAAATCCAATCTTAATCCGTATCTCACGGTTTTTTAATTTTAAAATCTGTGTCCGAACCATTAATCCACGGACAAAGTCCAAAAGGCACGGATCGGTTCAATTCGGACTGGTTTCACGATTCTCGGTTTTTCTTGGACTGCCCTAACCATGTTACTCTACTTTAGCCAAAATCATATTTTTTAAAAGTAACAAAATAATACCTGTTGAATCCCAATATACATTTGAACTGAAAGATAAGGCATAATGTCGTGTTGTCATTCACGTCAACATGTAACCAAACCAAACTAAACTGAGTCTTATGTCATTAATGTCAACGTGTAACATAAAAAATTAAACGGTAATCCATATGATGTCGTTCTCAAATTACCCTAGCTCAACCCATATTCGTCGCTTTTTATTTTTGCTTTGTCAGAGTGAACCATATTCGTGATGGAGTCAAAAAGTTGTCAACCTGGCCCCTCTAACTTTATGTTTGGTTCGAGTCATTTAATAGGGCATGCCCGAAATCTCAACCTCCAATCCTCATTGTATAAAAGACTCTACAGCCTTCACTTAGAAGGTCAGAGTGGCTACAAGTAGATAATAAGCTAGCTCAAGATCTATGGTCACACTATTCGGCTCCATACCTTATTTCACCATTTGATGAAAAAATTGCAGGGCTTCGCAACCTAGCCCATGTGCTCCACAGCCCTCGATCATCGATTTCCATGTCACGAGTGCTCTGTTTATCACCTTGTCACACCATAGTCTAGCATAAGAAATGCTTACGCATCGATCATGCCTACATGTTTAGGATCAGCATGGTTAAACTGGGATGATTTGGGATTATCAGTAAAACTGAAATTGATTTAACAATCCTTATAAGGTTCAGAAACTATCAGGTCCATGATCTCCTACACAAGTTACAAAGCATTGAAGAACAAATTATGAATCATGTATACCTGAGAATTAAAACGTATGTCATTGAAATCTTCATAGATGGAACTCCTGGAATCACTTTGTACGGGCTTCTTGTTCACCTCTTGTGCTTTTACAATCCTTGTAATGTTCAAAGGAGTGCCTTTTTTTAGTCGCCTGCCAATTCAAACTAGAAAAACTCAGTAAGAAACAAATTAGAAATATTTGCTGCATCACATGAGCCCCAGGCGCAATGTGCCCCTGACGCATTTAAGTTGTGCCTGTGACAAGGCCGCAAATTCGATTAGTTTTGAAATTTCAAGGTTGCGCCTGGGCGCAAAAGAATGCGCCTGGAATGCATGGATTTGCGCCTGAGGCGCATTGGAACTCGAAAATTGTACAAACATTGTGGGTTTATTCCGGACATTTCTGAACTCCGATTTTTGCAAGGTTGAAACCGTTAAAAAGCTTGTCGAGTCTAATTTCTAACCCATGTAGTTTAAATCTAAAATTATTTATACATTGAAAGATATGATCAATTTACACTCAGAGAGTTGAAAAGAAAATATTTCAGTAAAAAACTCGCATCTCCCTCATTTTAAATCGGATAAAAACCAATTATATATCGATAAAGAAAGATTTTCAATGTACCAAAAGTTAGTGAAATCTAATCATGGGGTTAGGTATATGGATAGAGCTTCTTCTCTACATTCGTATTTTTCAGTTGCGTCGTGCATTTTGTGGTAGTTGCGGACAACCTCTATTTTTTTACTACCTGAGCAAATTATTCGTGCAAAATATTAGATTGCTCAGATATTGTTAGTTTCATTATCAAAAAACATCTTTCTTCAAAGAAAAAAAAATGGATGTTCAACCTTATGTGCCATTGATTCTTTCATGGCAAAGGTCTCTGCACTACAGGGTCCCTGGATTCCTTTCGGTGGTCCGTCTGCAAATCTCAATCCACCTAATTCGTTAAGCAGTAGAATTTATCGATCGCAGATTGGAACGAACACAGTTGATAGAGGGTGTCAATGGAGAATATTTCTCTGATGAAGTCAGGGCGGACAATTTGGTCTTTCTCCTGAATTCCAAAGTACAATCTATATACTATGGAGCAACGCTTTTTGAATTTCCCATATTTTGGACCATCGGATTTGTACATATTTATTCTATATCTGAGATTTACGGGTGTAAGACTAGAAATATATTTGGAAATAATGAATATTTGAAAGAAGGATGAATCAAAAACTAAAATTAATGTTTCATAATTTTGGCCGCTTCGAATTGTACTTAGCCGCTTTGAATTACTATTGGACGAATCGAATTGCTTTTTGCCGCATTGAATTGCACTTGGCCACATCTAATTACTTTTGCCTGCATGAAATTGGATTTGGTAATTTCAAGGTCGCGCCTTAGCGCCATAGAATGCGCCTGGGGCACATGCAATAGCGCCTAAGGCACATTTGAAACTCTAAAATTGTTCAAATTTTGCGGGTTAATTCCGGATACTTCCGATCTCCGATTTTCGCAACGTTGGAATCGTTGTAAAACTTGTTGAGTGTAGTTTCTAACCCAAGTAGTTTAAATCTTAAACAATTTGTACATTAAAAAATATGACCAATTTACCCTCAGAGAGTTGAAAACTAAATTATTTAGGTAAAAAACTCTCATCTCCCTCATTTTTAATTGGATAAAGACCAATTGTATATAGATAACGAGGATTTTGCAAGTACTAAATGTTGGTGGAATCCAATCATAAAAATAATTCTTTTTGTTCTAGGAAAATTGGATAGTGAGAAGACTACAAACCTCATCAAAGTACTACCAGTACTACTCCTCCACCTACATTGTCACAGTAATACTACCCCTCCTCCTCCACCCCATCACCACCCACACGAACATAACTTCACAATTACTACTACTGAACTTCCACTCTGCTACCACCGTTGGCACTACATCTCAACCCTAACACCTCCGTTTTCATTTAACCACTGTCACAAACACGCGCGGCCACGACTTCACTGCTACGACAATCACACCACCCCATGCAACACCACCACGACTACTACACTTCCACATTATCATCATCATATTAGGACCACATAACCACAGGCCTCCACTCCACCATCGGAACCCTTATGTACTACATCAACATGATAGAGGGGGACCTTCCCCACAATCCCCCTGTAATTACTCCTTTGATTCTTAGCGAGGAAAAAATTTTCAAATATAAACATCAGTCAAGGGATACATTACAGGGGAGGCATTCGGTCTTTCCAATTGCGTCGTGCATTTGGTGGGATCGTCGGACCACCTCTATGCATTTGTTGGCTCCAACGAGCTTTGAGCTTCTTTAATCTCGACTAATTTTGCAAAAACTAAAATACATTATTTTTATGATTCAATCCCACAATCTTTTAGCATTTTGAATACCCTTTATATCAATATATAGTAGGCTTCGTTCCATTTTAATGTTGGAGTGATTCAAGGATTTTCCCAACATAGGTTATTTTTGACAAGTTGAGGTAAAATTTTCATATCTTTTGATGTATTAGCAACTTCGGAGTCAAATGAATTTGGTTAATTAAAAAGTAGGATAGACAAGCTTTTCAATGGTTCAAACCACGTGCAAATCGGAGATCGAGAGTGCCCGTGACAAGGCCGCAAAGTTTGGAAATTTCAAGGTCATGCCAGGGCGTCATAGAATGCGCCTGGAACGCATGCATTTGCGCCTGAGGCGCATTTGAAACTCGAAAATTGTTCAAACTTTGGTGGTTTATTCCGGATATTCCTGAACTCAGATTTTCTCAAGGTTGGAACCGTTGTAAAGCTTGTTGAGTGTAGTTTCCAACCCAAGTAGTTTAAATCTTAAACAATTTGTACATTATAAAATATGAATAATTTACCCTCAGAGAGTTGAAATGTAAATTATTTAGGTAAAAAACTCTCATCTCCCTCATTGTTAATTGGATAAAGACCTATTGCATATCGATAATGAAGGTTTTGAAAGTACTAAATGTTGGTGAAATCCAATCATAAAAATAATTCTTTTTGTTTTAGGAAAACTTGGTAGTAAGAAGACTACAAACCTCATCGGAGTACTACCAGTACTACTCCACCACCTACATTGTCACCGTAGTACTACCCCTCCCCCTCCTCCATCCCTTTACCACCCACATGAACATTACTTCGCCACCACTGCCACCGCACTTCCACTCCACTACCACTATTGGCACTACATCTCAACCCTAACACCACCGTTTTCATTTAACCACGATCACAAACACGCACGGCCACGACTTCACTGCTACGACGATCACACCACCCCATTCACTACCACCACGACTACTACACTTCCACCTCATCATCATAATTTTAGGACCACATAACACAGGCTTCCATTCCACCATCGGAACCCTTATTTACTTCATCAACATGACAGAGAAGGACCTTCCCCACAATCCCATTGTAATTAGTCCTTTGATTCTTAGCGAGGAAAAAGAATTTGAAGTATAAAAATTAGTTGAGGGATACATTACAGGGGACGAATTCGGTTTTTCCAATTGCGTCATGCATTTGGTGGGATCGTCGGACCCCCTCTATGCATTTAGTGGCTCCAACGAGCTTTGAGTTGTTTTAATCTTGACTAATTTTTCAAAACCCAATATACATTATTTTTATAATTCAATCCCATAATCTTTTAGCATTTGCAATACCCCTTATATCAATATAAAGTAGGCTTCGTTCCGTTTTAATGTTGGAGTGATTCTAGGATTTTCCCAACATAGGTTATTTTTCGACAAGTTGAGGGTAAAATTGTCATATCTTTTGACGTATAAGCAACTTCGGAGTCAAACGAATTTGGTTAATTAAAAAGTAAGATAGACAAGCTTTCCAACGGTTCCAACCACGGGCAAATCGGAGATCGGGAGTGCCTGTGACAAGGCCGCAAAGTTTGGAAATCTCAAGGTCACGCTTGGGCGCCATAGAATGCGCCTGGGGCGCATGCATTTGCAACTCGAAAATTGTTCAAACTTTGCGGGTTTATTCCGGATACTCCCAAACTCCAATTTTTGCAAGGTTGGAACCGTTGTAAAGCTTGTTGAGTTTAGTTTCCAACCCAAGTAGTTTAAATCTTAAACAATTTGTACTTTAAAAAATATGACTAATTTACCCTTAGAGAGTTGAAAAGTAAATTATGTCAGTAAAAACCTCTCATCTCCCTCATTTTTAATTGGATAAAGACCTATTTTATATCGATAACGAAGATTTTGAAAGTACTAAATGTTGGTGAAATCAAATCATAAAAATAGTTCTTTTTGTTTTATGAAAATTGGGTAGTAAGAAGACTATAAACCACATAACCACAGGCCTCCACTGTCAATTCGGACTAGAAAAAGTTAGGTAAAATTAAAAATATTTGTTGCATCAGGCACAATTCGAGTGCGCCCAGGCGTATTTAAGTTGCGCTCGGGGGCATCCACATTTTCTCTCTTCTTGTAATGTGCCTCAGGCGCAATTTGAATTGGAACTCGAGAACATTCACATTTTTTCTCTTTTTGATGTAATGAACCACAAAATTCCATACCAACATGCTCAAAAGTTGCAAAATCTTACTGTGAACTCCATAATTCTGGATCAACAAAAAAAGAATTCTAGAGATCATTGGTTCTTGTGTTAGCCCATATTTATTTGTATATGAGACAAATCTTGAACAAAAATTAATTTGGCCCTCGAGGAACATTCAAAAGGAAACAGAACAATTTCATTCCTACATATGACATCCACGGCCGGGCTCATAGATTTCTAACATTTGAGGATGTGATCAATCTCCAGAAGCAAAACCATGGATTAAACCTTTGGATTCAACACAGTACGTTTCTTCCCGGCTTCTTCAATAAATCATTGTCGTTCATACATCTTCGTGGTTCTGCAACTCCGTCCCACCTCTCAACAATAGCTTGAACAGCACAAAGTATGAAGCTCAAATCGTTGTCGTTCATGCATTTTCTTCTTGCTTACTATTGGAAAAAGCGTGATTGGTATACGTATCATCTGTTTTCGGACAACTTGGTCGTATCTTATTACTCCTGGCAGCATGTTTTGACATTTGGCCGCTATTTTTTAAATCGTGGTTACGGAACACACGTTTTAGTGTGTGATCTGTTTCCGGACACCTTGGCCGCGACTTATTACACTTGGCCGCATCGTATTGCTCATGCGCGCTTGTTTGACACTAGGCCGCTTGTTATTACTCTTGGCCGCATCTTATTACTCCTGGCCGCTTCTTATTACTACTGGCCGCTTGTTTTTACACTTGGCCGCTTGTTATTACTCTTGGCCGCGTTTTATTACACTTGGCCGCTTCTTATTACTCCTGGCCGCTTGTTTTTACACTTGGCCGCTTTTTATTAATCTTGGCCGCGTCTTATTACACTTGGCCACATCTTATTGTTGTTGGCCAGTTGTTTTGACACTTGGCTGCGATTTTCTAAAAGCGGGACTAGTATACCCGTCATCGTGGCCGAAGCATGGGTCTTCTAATGAGGAATTTGGGTTTTGAAGCGAGCCTCTAGGACTTAGTGGAATGAATTGAGCTTACCAGCTGACCTACCTCATTTTAAACAGAAATCCATTGAAAAAATCTCAACAAAAAAAAAAATTTAAGAAATTTTCAGTTGGCCCAAATAAATTTTTGCACTTCACTTTCATATAAATGTGCTCCGGAATTTAATTGATAGTTCTTGAAATTATACATAATGCAATTTTTAAAGAGTTGAAAAGTAAATTATTTCGGTAAAAAAACTCTCATCTCCCTCATTTTTAATTCGATAAAGAGCTATTGTATAAGGATAACGAGGATTTGAAAGTACTAAATGTTGGGGAAATCCAATCATAAAAATAGTATTTTTTTGTTTTATGAAAATTTGGTAGTAAGAAGACTACAAACTTCATCGGAGTACTATCAGTACTACTCCACCACCTACATTGTCACCGTAATACTACCCGTCCTCCTCCTCCATCCCTTTTACCACCCACACGAACATTACTTCACCATCACTACCACCGTACTTCCACTCTGCTACCGCCGTTGGCACTTTATCTCAACCCTAACACGTCCGTTTTCATTTAACCTCAGTCACAAACACGCGCGGCCATGACTTCATTGCTACAACGATCACACCACCCCATTCAATACCACCACGACTACTACACTTCCACCTCATCATCATAGTTTTAGTACCACATAACCACAGGCCTCCATTCCACCGTCGGAACCCTTATTTGCTTCATCAACATGATAGAGGGGGACCTTCCCCACAATCCCCCTGTAATTAGTCCTTTAATTCTTAGCGTGGAAAAAAAATTTGAAGTATAAACATTAGTTGAGGGATACATTACAGGGGAGGCATTCAGTTTTTCCAATTGCGCCGTGCATTTGGTGGGATCGTCGGACCACCTCTATGCATTTGGTGGCTCCAACGAGCTTTGAGTTGTTTTAATCTCAACCAATTCTTCGAAACCAACATACATTATTTTAATGATTCAATCCCACAATCTTTTAGCATTTTGAATACCCTTTATATCAACATAAAGTAGGCTTCGTTCCATTTTAATGTTGGAGTGATTCAAGGATTTTCCCAACATAGGTTATTTTTCGACAAGTTTAGGGTAAAACTGTCATCTCTTATGACGTATAAGCAACTTTGGAGTCAAACGAAATCAGTTTATTAAAAATTACGATAGACAAGCTTTCCAACGGTTCAAACCACGGGCAAATCGGAGATCGGGAGTGCCTGTGACTCGGCGGCAAAGTTTGGAAATCTCAAGGTCGCGCCTGGGCGCCATAGAATGCGCCTGGGGCTCATACAATTGCGCCTGAGGCGCATTTGAAACTCGAAAAATTTTCAAATTTTGCGGGTTTATTCCGGATACTCCCGATCTCTGATTTTCGCAAGATTGGAACCATTGTAAAGCTTGTTGAGCGTAGTTTCCAACCCAAGAAGTTTAAATCATAAACAATTTGTACATTAAAAAATATGACCAATTTACCCTCAGAGAGTTGAAAAGTAAATTATTTCGGTAAAAAACTCTCATCCCCTTTATTTTTAATTCGATAAAGACCTATTGTATAAGGATAACGAGGATTTTGAAAGTACTAAATCTTGGTGAAATCCAATCACAAAAATAGTTCTTTTTGTTTTATGAAAATTTGATAGTAAGAAGATACAAACCTCATCGGAGTACTACCAGTACTACTCCACCACCTACATTGTCACCGTAATACTACCCCTCCTCCTCCTCCATCCCTTTTACCACCCACACGAACATTACTTCACCATCACTATCATCGCACTTCCACTCTGCTACCACCGTTGGCACTACATCTCAACCCTAACACCTCCGTTTTCATTTAACCACTGTCACAAACACGCGCGGCCATGACTTCATAGCTACGACGATCACAGCACCCCATTCAAAACCACCACGACTACTACATTTCCACCTCATCATCATAGTTTTAGGACCACATAACCACAGGCCTCCATTCCACCATCGGAACCCTTATTTGCTTCGTGAACATGATAGAGGGGGACCTTCCCCACAATCCCCCTGTAATTAGTCCTTTGATTCTTAGCGAGGAAAAAAAAATTGAAGTATATATAAACATCAGTTGAGGGATACATTATAGGGGAGGCATTCGGTCTTTCCAATTGCGTCGTGCATTTGGTGGGATCGTCGGACCACCTCTATGACTTAAGCCAGTGGCTCCAATGAGCTTTGAGTTGTTTTAACCTAGACTTATTTTTCGAAAACCAATATACATTATTTTTATGATTCAATCCCACAATCTTTTAGCATTTCGAATACCCTTTATATCAACATAAAGTAGGCTTCGTTCCATTTTAATGTTGGAGTGATTAAAGGATTTTTCCAAGATAGGTTGTTTTCCGACAAGTTGAGGGTAAAATTGTCATATCCTTTGACGAAAAAGCAAATTCGGAGTCAAACAAAATCGGTTAATTAAAAAGTAGGATAGACAATCTTTCCAACGGTCCAAACCACAGGCAAATCGGAGATCGGGACTGCCCGTGACCCGGCCGCAAAGTTTGGAAATCTCAAGGTCGCGCCTGGGTGCCATAGAATGCGCCTGGGGCGCATGCATTTGCGCCTGAGGAGCATTTGAAACTCGAAAAAAATTTCAAACTTTGCGGGTTTATTCCGGATACTACCGAAATCCGTTTTTTCGCAAGATTGGAACCGTTGTAAAGCTTCTTGAGTGTAGTTTCCAACCCAAGTAGTTTAAATCTTAAACAATTTGTACATTAAAAAATATGACCAATTTACCCTCAGAGAGTTGAAAAGTAAATTATTTCGGTAAAAAACACTCATCTCCCTCATTTTTAATTGGCTAAAGACCTATTGTATAACGATAACGACGATTTTGAAAGTACTAAATGTTGGTGAAATCCAATCATAAATATAGTTCTTTTTGTTTGATGGAAATTTGGTGGTAAGAAGATTACAAACCTCATCGGAGTACTACCAGTACTACTCCACCAGCTACATTGTCACCGTAATACTACCCCTCCTCCTCCTCCATCCCTTTTACCACCCACACGAACATTACTTCACCATCACTATCATCGCACTTCCACTCTGCTACCACCGTTGGCACTACATGTCAACCCTAACACCTCAGTTTTCATTTAACCACTGTCACAAACACGCACGGCCACGACTTCATTGCTACGACGATCACACCACCCCATTCAATACCAGCACGACTGCAACACTTCCACCTCATCATCATAGTTTTAGTACCACATGACCACAGGCCTCCATTCCACCATCGGAACCCTTATTTGCTTTGTCAACATTATAGAGGGGGACCTTCCCCACAATCCCCATGTAATTAGTCCTTTAATTCTTAGCGAGGAAAAAAAAAATTGAAGTATAAACATCAGTTGAGGGATACATTACAGGGGATGCATTCGGTTTTTCCAATTGCGTCGTGCATTTGGTGGGATCATCGGACCACCTCTATGCATTAAGCCAGTGGTTCCAACGAGCTTTGAGTTGTTTTAACCTCGACTCATTTTTCGAAAATCAATATACATTATTTTTATGATTCAATCCCACAATCTTTTAGCATTTTGAATACCCTTTATATCAACATAACGAAGGCTTCATTCCATTTTAATGTTGGAGTGATTCAAGGATTTTCCCAACATAGGTTATTTTTCAACAAGTTGAGGGTAAAATTGTCATATCTTCTGACGTATAAACAACTTCGGAGTCAAACAAAATCGGTTAATTAAGAGTAGGATAGACAAGCTTTCCAACGGTCCAAACCACGGGCAAATCGGAGATAAGGAGTGCCCGAGACAGGGCCTCAAAGTTTGAAAATTTCAAGGTCGCGCCTGGGGGCCATAGAATGCGCCTGGGGCGCTTTCATTTGCGCCTGAGGCGCATTTGAAACTAGAAAAAATTTCAAACTTTGCGGGTTTATTCCGGATACTCCCGAACTCCGATTTTCGCAAGATTGGAACCGTTGTAAAGCTTGTTGAGCGTAGTTTCCAACCCAAGAAGTTTAAATCATAAACAAATTGTACATTAAAAAATATGACCAAATTACCCTCAGAGAGTTGATCAAAGTAAATTATTTCGGTAAAAAACACTCATCTCCCTCATTTTTAATTGGCTAAAGACCTATTGTATAACGATAACGACGATTTTGAAAGTACTAAATGTTCGTGAAATTCAATCATGAAAATAGTTCTTTTTGTTTTATGGAAATTTGGTAGTAAGATGATTACAAACCTCATCGGAGTACTACCAGTACTACTCCACCACCTACATTGTCACCGTAATACTACCCGTCCTCCTCCTCCATCCCTTTTACCACCCACACGAACATTACTTCACCATCACTACCACCGCACTTCCACTCTGCTACCACCGTTGGCACTACATCTCAACCCTAACACCTCCGTTTTCATTTAACCACTGTCACAAACACGCGCGGCCATGACTTCATTGCTACGACGATCACACCACCCCATTCAATACCACCACAACTACTACACTTCCACCTCATCATCATAGTTTTAGGACCACATAACCACAGGCCTCCATTCCACGATCGGAGCCCTTATTTGCTTTGTCAACATTATAGGGGGGGACCTTCCCCACAATCCCCCCGTAATTAGTCATTTAATTCTTAGCGAGGAAAAAAAATTGAAGTATAAACATCAGTTGAGGGATACATTACAAGGGATGCATTCGGTTTTTCCAATTGCGTCGTGCATTTGGTGGGATCGTCGGACCACCTCTATGCATTTAGTGGCTCCAACGAGCTTTGAGTTGTTTTAATCTCGACCAATTCTTCGAAACCAACATACATTATTTTTATGATTCAATCCCATAATCTTTTAGCATTTTGAATACCCTTTATATCAACATAAAGTAGGCTTCACTCCGTTTTAATGTTCGAGTGATTCAAGGATTTTCCCAACATTGGTTATTTTTCGACAAGTTGAGGGTAGAATTGTCACATCTTATGACGTATAAGCAACTTTGGAGTCAAACGAAATCGGTTTATTAACAATTAGGATAGACAAGCTTTCCAACGGTTCAAACCACGGGCAAATCGGAGATCGGGAGTGCCCGTGCCGCAAAGTTTGGAAATCTCAAGGTTGCGCCTGGACGCCATAGAATGCGCCTGAGGCGCATGAATTTGCGCCTGAGGCGCATTTGAAACTCGAAAAAATTTCAAATTTTGCGGGTTTATTCCGGATACTCCCGAACTCCAATTTTCGCAAGATCTAAACCGTTGTAAAGCTTGTTGAGTGTAGTTTCCAACCCAAATAGTTTAAATCTTAAACAATTTGTACATTAAAAAATATGACCAATTTACCCTCAGAGAGTTGAAAGGTAAATTATTTCGGTAAAAAACTCTCATCTCCCTCATTTTTAATTGGATAAAGATTTATTGTATAACGATAAGGAGGATTTTGAAAGAACTAAATGCTGGTGAAATCCAATCATAAAAAATAGTTCTTTTTGTTTTATGAAAATTTGGTAGTAAGAACACTACAAACCTCATCGGAGTACTACCAGTACTACTACTCCACCTACATTGTCACTGTAATACAACCCCCCCTCCTCCTCCATCCCTTTTACCACCAACACGAACATTACTTCATCATCACTACCACCGCACTTCCACTCTGTTGCCACCGTTGGCACTACATCTCAACCCTAACACCTCCGTTTTCATTTAACCACTGTCACAAACACGCGCGGCCACGACTTCATTGCTACGACGATCACACCACCCCATTCAATACCACCACGACTACTATACTTCCACCTCATCATCATAGTTTTAGGACCACATAACCACTGGCCTCCATTCCACCATCGGAACCCTTATTTGCTTCGTCAACATGATAGAGGGGGACCTTCCCCACAATCCCCCTGTAATTAGTCCTTTGATTCTTAGCGAGGAAAAAAAATCTGAAGTATAAACATCAGTTGAGGGATACATTTTAGGGGAGGCATTCGGTTTTTCAAATTGCATCATGCATTTGGTGGGATCGTCGGACCACCTCTATGCATTTAGTGGCTCTAACGAGCTTTGAGTTTTTTTAATCTCGACCAATTTTTTGAAAACCAATATACATTATTTTTATGATTCAATCCCACAATCTTTTAACATTTTGAATACCCTGTATATCAACATAAAGTAGGCTTCGTTCCGTTTTAATGTTGGAGTGATTCAAGGATTTTCCCAACATAGGTTATTTTTCGACAAGTTGAGGGTAAAATTGTCATATCTTTTGACGTATAAGCAACTTTGGAGTCAAACAAAACCGGTAATTCAAAAGTAGGATAGACAAGCTTTCCAACAGTTCAAAGCACGGGCAAATCGGTGATCGGGAGTGACCGTGACCCGGCCGCAAAGTTTGGAAATATCAAGGTCGCGCCAGGGCGCCATAGAATGCACCTGGGGCGCATGCATTTGCGCCTGATTCGCATGCATTTGCGCCTGCGGCGCATTTGAAACTCGAAAAAATTTCAAACTTTGTGGTGTTATTCCGGATACTCCAGAACTCCGATTTTTTCAAGAATGGAACCGTTGTAAAGCTTGTTCAGTGTAGTTTCCAACCCAAGTAGTTTAAATCTTAAACAATTTGTACATTAAAAAATATGACCAATTTACCCTCAGAGAGTTGAAAAGTAAATTATTTCGGTAAAAAACTCTCATCTCCCTCATTTTTAATTGGATAAAGACCTATTGTATAACGATAATGACGATTTTGAAAATACTAAATGTTGGTGAAATCCAATCATAAAAATAGTTCTTTTTAGCTTATGAAAATTTGGTAGTAAGAAGACTACAAACCTCATCAGAGTACTACCACCACTACTCCACCACCAACATTGCACCGTAATACTACCCCTCCTCCTCCTCCATCCCTTTTACCACCCACACGAACATTACTTCATCATCACTACCACCGCACTTCCACTCTGCTA
This sequence comes from Rhododendron mucronatum var. ripense, assembly GCA_019656295.1. Taxonomy (NCBI): domain Eukaryota; kingdom Viridiplantae; phylum Streptophyta; class Magnoliopsida; order Ericales; family Ericaceae; genus Rhododendron; species Rhododendron mucronatum. Next base: position 896,695 of record BPLT01000055.1, read on the forward strand.
CGATCGTTGGCACCACATCTCAACCCTAACACCTCCGTTTTCATTTAACCACTGTCAATGACACACTCGACCAGGACTTCATTGCTACGACGATCGCACCACCCCATTCAATACCACCACGACTACTACACTTCCACCTCATCATCATAGTTTTAGGACCACATAACCTTCGAATTGAGTATATTGTGAATGTAGTTCTAGGGTGGTGGTAGTTTTGAAGTGTTAACGATGAGCTTTAAAACTTAAAAATACTCCAAATCCAAACAAATTAGGAAAAGTTCCCAACGTTTTAAAATTGTCAAATAGTCTGCTTGTGCTCTTTGTTAGTGGTTATTATGTCCCTGTTGTGAAGGCGGTAGATATTAATGTTGCAATCATTTTAAACTTATTTAGTGTGTTGGGTGGTGGTGAAATAAGGGTGGAAGTAAAGTGTAGTAGTACTTGAGAGGTTGTTGTGGTGATAGTGCGTCATTTGATTGGGTGGAGATGAAGTAGAAATACTATGTTGAACTTATATCGGTCGAGGTGGTTGCTACTGTACTGAAGGGATGAAAAGGCGGTTGTCAAATTTCGATAGTGGTGATAGTTTTGTACTCTAAATGGTGAAGTGACAGTGCTAGTGGCGTAGACAATCAAATTTCGCTTCGCAAAAATGTACGAGTCTTGCCTTGGGCAAATCCTTATGACGTAACTGTTTCTGACAATTTGATGACGTGTGGAAAGCCCTAAGAAATTTGTGAAACTCTTATGGAATTGATGAATACCTTATATTTAGGGATTTGCTTGTTGAAGGGAACTTAGAATGTGTCCATGGGCGGGGAAACGAATTTTAGCTTTTTTGACTACGATGAACTTTGAATCGTCCTCCTTGTGACCAACTTTTCATAAACTAAACTAAACTAATCGTTTTCATTGTTCGTTAAAGTATCCTTTCAATACTTTGAAAACCTTATTAATCGTTGTATAATTGGTCATGATCGATTAAAAATGGTAGCGATGCAAACGTTTTACCAAAATGAATAGTTTTTTTAATCCACTGAGAATAAAATGGTGACGTCTTTTGATGTACAATTATTTTTTGATCCAAACTACTTGGGTTGGAAAGTGCATTGAACCGCGTGCAAAACGGAGTTCGGGAGTGTCCAGTGCAAGACCGCAAAGTTTAACTTGTTGTGGAGGATGCGCCTAGGCGCATTGAAGTGCGCCTGGGGCGCATAAGCTTGCGCCTGAGGCTTATGCGCCCCAGGCGCAATGAGCTACAAAAAAGGTAGAACTTTGCGGACTTGCCTCCGACACTCCCGAACTCCGATTTCCGCGTGATTTGAACCGTTAGAAAACTTGTTCAATTTACTTTCTAACCCAAGTATTTTTTATCCAATAAATTTTGTACATTAAAAGACATGATTATTCTATTCTAAGTGGTTCAAAAAAGAGTCATTTCGGTAAAATGCTCGCATGTCACTCATTTTAAATCGTATCGAGACCCATTATATATCAATAAATAGAGTTTTTAAGGTACTAAAAGGTGTTGAAATCCAACTACAAAAAGGCATTTAAGTTTTGTTTATAAAAAAAAAACGGGTAGAAAGAAGGCTACAAAAAAAAAAATCGTTGGAGCCACTAGGCTAAAATACGTTCTTAGTTTCATCCAATACTCAAATACCTAGTTCTTATGTATTTCTTCGTTATTCAAGAGTTCTGGAGAGTACATAGTGCATCTACACTCCACCGAAGTGTCGGTGAAACCGAGAACACAACAAAATTTGAGAATGTTTCTAAAACGAGAACACCGGGAATGATTTAATGATATTCTATATATTTTAATCTAACTCAACCACATTACAATGCATCGAGAATATTCTCTACTCATGAATATAAAAAAATTATATTCCCAAAGTTAAGACTCATCACTGCATCAAAACCACCACATTTATCTTACAGAATCATCATTCATTTAGAGATTGTGAAGCAAAAAATTTAAGAATTGAGAAAAATCTCAGTAACTTCCGGGCTTTGCTTTCTTTTTTGGAAGGACAAAACTCTAGTTCATTTTTTTGGAGCTTCGGTGGTGGCCATCATGGTGAAGGTGGTTGTGAGGTGATTTGAAAATTCTTAAAAATACAAAACTTCATATTTCTCGAACTTCGTTAAAGTAAGAATTTCTCGATGATTTTTATGATGGTGGTGGCAGTGGTGGTGGTGGTGGTTGTACGAATCTCGATATGGTGAAGCGAAGAAACTTGAATTGGATACCCTCAGTCTTTTCAAATTGAGTATATTGTGAATGTTGTTTTGGGGTGGTGGTAGTTTTGAAGTGTTAAGGATGAGCTTTAAAACTGAAAAATACTCCAAATCCAAACAAATTAGGAAAAGTTCTCAACTATTTAAAATTGTCAAATAGTCTGCTTGTGCTCTTTGTTAGTGGTTATTATGTCCCTGGGTTGAAGGCGGAAGATATTAATCTTGCAATCATTTTAAACTTATTTAGTGTGTTGGTTGGTGTTGAAATAAGGGTGGAAGTGACAGTGTAGTAGTACTTGAGAGGTTGTTGTGGTGATAGTGTGTGGGCACATGCCCCGAAAATCGCCCGATTTTGGTTTCGAATGGATGTTTGTTTGGAGGGCGGCCCTTTTGGAAAATAGCGCGGCGAAACGCTTCGATTCAGAGTCGCCACTCGGGTTTTAGCGGAACAATACCCAAGGAACCGAACTCGAGAACGTTTGCTACGTTTTGCTTTGATTTGAAAAATGTTTGATTTGATTTGAGAAGGCGTAGACTGGTCCGTCGTCACCTTCGATATCTGAGGTTCGGGAGCCAGGTTACGAGAGGGGAAGGGTTTTATGGCACCCCTCTCGCCCAATCCGGAGATCGGTCTCTACTCAGGCATTTTTGTAAAACGTTTGCATTTTCTCTCATTTGATCATTTTTGGCCAGTTAGGGCGGGGGAACAGTTAATAGGGATTAAAACGGTAACACGTTGCAGTTATGTGACAAAATGTTTATGGATGATGATTTGCTTGAATCGATAAAATGAATATAGATTGAAAACAAGCACTGAGAGCAGTTTGAGCAGAATGGTGTATGCTGTCTCTCAGGTGCGTGAGCAGGCAACATACTGGCATGCAGTGGCCGAGGCTCTGCACGCCACCATACCCTGCGCACGCCACCAAGAAGCTGGCGTACACCACCTTTTGTCACTCACAGCCTTTGTTCTCAACCTTCTGGGCTCTGGAATGGACCAGTGCACACCCAGGACAAACCACGCAGTTTATAATATAATCATATTTACAGATTATAGACAGCTGAAATGGCTTGAAGCCATGAAAATAGACTGGAAGCCCCATAAACAGAGTGGGGAGATAACAAGAGGCCAGGATTGAGCTATGATGCAAGGGCCAGCCACTGGACCTTGGTATGAATGCCGTACGCCACTCATGAGAGGCCGTACGCCAGTTGTACCTCTTGTTCAGTGATTGGCTTTACATCATCTGGGCTCTGGAACATGACCAGAAAGATCCCAGGGGCCTTTGAAAGCAAAAGAAAACAAGTATTGCAATGCTACACCTATACAGTTCTAAATAAAGAAAGCTGGAAATTGGTTGTTAGCATGCAATAAGGTGATGAATAGACAAGAAATAAAGCATGAAACAAATATCTAGACCCCATTTCACAACTGGAGTACGCCAGTTTTGGAGGACTCGGACCTGCGGTACGCCACCTAAAAGGTGGCGTACGCAGGGTTCAGACAGATCCCAGACAGATCAAATTTTAAAACTGTACGTACTGCCACGGATCGGCGTACGCGGGCCTATGACCGGCGCACGCCGATTCTAGTTAGAAACGATTTTTTTGTTTTTGAAACTTTGATAGCTTTAGGGCCAGGACTGGTATTGATTACCAGCCTTGACCCTGTTAGCTCCCCTCAGGGACCAGAACAGAAAAACAGTACCAAAGTGTATACCTTTGGCTTTTGAGATTTGAGAGATGTTTGAGCTTTGAACTTGAGGGTTGGATGATGGATGGTGATAGATGTTTGACTGTGAGAAGTGTATGGAGGGGTCTCTTGTATACTCTTTCAATGAATGAAAGAAGAGCAAACAAGGAAACCAAGAAAAGAGAAAGAAATGGGCTTGAAGCTTAGGGAGCTAACCCTTTGGAAGACCAATGGAGGGGTTATATATAGGGGAAGAGGGAGAGAGAGGGGCTGAGGTCAGTCAAAGGGACTGGAGCCTTAGCCCTTAAGCCTTCATTCTCATTGGATGAGAGGGAATATGATGATGGGATATGTGTAAGAGATGTCCCCCCGTCCGAGATTGCTTTTTCAATGAATTGGAAGGTTCCCATGTATTGTAGACCCCTACCCATGGCTTCTGCATACTGAAAATGCTGAAAAAACACAAGTTTGACCGAAAGTTGACTTGGCGTACGCCACTAAATACCTGGCGTACGCAAGGTCAACTCTGGTCAACGGTCAAAGTTGACCGATGATTGACACGTGGCAGAGGACCAGCGCACGCCAATTGAGTACTAGCGTAAGCAAGTAGGGTTTTGTTGAGGCCTTTTGGTTCTGGTTTAGAGAGTTTGAAAGGGATTTGAAAGGGTTTTTGGAATGGCTCAAAGCTCAAACACACTAACATTTCTGGGGTGTTCTTGATCCGTTTCATCATCGGGGCAACAAAAGACAGTAAAAGAACTAAATCCGGATAGTCCAGAATGGGGTGTCTACATAGTGCGTCATTTGATTGGGTGGAGATGAAGTAGAAATATTGTGTTGAACTTATATTGGTCGAGGTGCTTGCGACTTTACTGAAGGGATGAGAAGGCGGTTGTCAAATTCCGATAGTGGTGGTAGTTTTGTACTCTAAATGGTAAGTGACAGTGTTGGTGGCGTAGACGATCAAATTTCGCTTCGCAAAAATGTACGAGTCTAGCCTTCGGCAAATCCTTATAATGAAACGGTTTCTGACAATTTGATGACGTGTGGAAAGCCCTAAGAAATTTGTGAAACTCTTATGGAATTGGCGAATACCTTATATTTAGGGATGTGCGTGTTGAATGGAACTTAGAATGGTCGATGGGCGGGGAAACGAATTTTATCCTTTTTGACTCTGATGAACTTTGAATCGTCCTCATTTTGACCAACTTTTCATAAACTAAACTTATTGTTTTCATTGTTCGTTTTAGTATCCTTTCAATACATCGAAAACCTTATTAATCATTGTATAATTGGTCATGATCGATTAAAAATGGGAGCGATGTGAGCATTTTACCAAAACTAGAGGTTGGGGCACACGCAATGCGTGTGCAAGTCGGATTTTCACAACATTTGTGAAAATTTAATCAAACAATAAGTGGGAAGTATTTTTACAAAAACGTTGTGAAAATCCGACTTGCACACGCATTGCGTGTGCCCAGCCTCTAGTACTCACTGAAGCGTTTTATTGAACATGCCAAAAACAATCTATGGATCAAACAGAGGACCCATTTGACAATTTGAATTTGACAAAACACACATTCCTCTCCCTGCATACGAATCTTTTACTCCCCCGCTCATCCTACTTTCTCTCAGCCCAAATGCAGAGCAAAAAAAAAAGAAGAGCCCAGCGTGGTGAAGGGGCAAAAAAAAAAAAGAGCCTAGGGTGGTGAAGGGTAGGCCCTCGCCTCCGTGTCTCCCAAACCAATTCAGTATTATGGCTTTGAATGTCCAAATCAAGTAAAAAAAATAGAACTGTGTTCGACTCCTCCTTTTTAAGCCATTCCAAATTCAAATAGTTTACTCTAGCAAAGCCATAAGTCTACTCTAGCACACAAATAAGGGAGAGAAGATTGAAAGTGGACAAACCTGAGATGGTGGAAAGGTGGGGGATTTGCTGAAATTTGCCGGAAGAAGCAGTGATGGAGAGGACGAAGAGGCAGGCAGGGAGGACAACTTTTTGGCAGGTACAGCTTGAAACGCGAAGGAAATAGAACTGTGTGTGAAGAAAAGATACAAACACAATTAATTAGGAACGCTACGGCTAAGTATGCTGCAAATTTTCCAATCATTAGGAAGAACAATGTGAAAAAAAATGAGATTTGCAGAAGCGTAAGAAGATTATCAATGCAAGCATAGTATGCTGCAAATTTGTGTTGAAGGCATAAACTGCTGTTGCAGGCAGCTAAAGTCTAGACAATAAGAATATACGATTTAACTGCCAATGAGTGAACCTTTGGGGGCTTTCGATTACTTTGTAGATCCTATTTGTCAAGGCGAACAATTAGTCCACAAATATTTCTCGAAATTGAAAAAATCAAATTGCGTTGAATTCCTAAAAACCAAAATATTTCTCTCTCTCTCTCTCTCTCTCTCTCTCTCTCTAGTTTTTTTTATTATTATTTCCATAATTTCTGCTCCTGCCGGCATTGCTTGTTTCCTTTGCATTTCTACCATGAAATTCTGATTCATGTGCACTTCAAGTTTATTCCCATCTTCATTTACTCTCGATTTGGCGGAATGGGTGAGAAAAGAGAAGAGACTAAGAGGGAAAAGAAAAGAAAGGATTCAGTTTGGGATAAGAGAAGAGAGATCAAAAGAATGGGAAGGACAATGGTATGCTTCCATCTTATTAGTTGAATAATTCATGAAAAAACTATAGTAAGAAATGTTATCCTCGATAAACGAGAGATGATAGAAGAGAAGGTAGTTGGATTTTGCGAGTAAGAGGGAGGAAAGACTGAAATAATTAGTAGTGGTCATGTTTTCTTTTGGCACTATTGTAGAGTTTGATTCTTTTTCATTCTTTTGTTTTTGCTTGTTTTTCGTTGTGAGAAATACTAGTGTTTGGTGTTTGTTTTTTTGTTCTATTCGGCCATGTCTCGATGAAATAAGTTCATAGGCCTGAGTTTGAAGCAAAGTAGTCCAAAGTTGAACTTTTCATTCTTTTTGTATTTTGTTTCTGGTTTTTTTTTTTTTGATAAGTAGGATTCTTGTTTGATTGAGAGAAATCGTGTTGTGTTGTTTAGTTAAGCCATATACGGAAGATTGTAATTTGTAGTTCAATGGCCCGAGTTAAAACATAACGAGACTTTGAACTATTTGTCGTCTGCTGATGGCGGATTTTTCAAATGGGACGGAAGAAAAGTAAAAAAGGGATAAAGGGTAAAAAAATGATAAAGGGGTAACGGCGATAATCGCTCACCATCCAAGTTAGAAAGCCCACGGGATACAGATATCACCACCCGAGGATTTAACTTAGGATACAGGGCTGGGGAACCGCTCACCACTCGAAGGAATCCACCTAAGAGATACAGAAACGGGAAAACTTGCCACCTATCGGAATCCACCGAAGGATAAGAGTTACAAGAAGAATTATCTTCTCACAAGCCAAAGGCTATTTTAATTCAAACACTCCAAACTCTGATTTCTCATTTCATTAGATTACCTCTATATATGCATTACAAAGATGACTCTTCAAGACTAATAATAAATACTCGACATTTTCCAACATAGACCTTTCAATACCTAGACCACAACTTACTAGATACTTTAAGACACATATTAAATACTTAGACCAAAAAACTAAATGACATTGACTAGAAACCAAAAGACACTTTGAACTAATTAAGATAACCCTTCATTTTCCAGATTAGAATTATTATGTTCCTGCATCATCTGCTCAGTGCTCACAGATCTTCCTTGTACAATACTTCAACTAAACTACCTTTCTTTGGCCTACTACTTTGTTCTTCTGGTAATAGTGTAAAAAGACTCCCGGAACAATATAAGTCCTGCTATTGATGTTAGCTTTAGGGTAAGTAAAACAGTATTCGACCATTATTCATCGTACAAAAGTCTCGCGAAAATACAATACAATGAGAATATCTTGTTTAATTGGGAAGCTATGCCTTTGCCAAAATCATGTGGAGGAATGGGGTTTACAGACTTCACGGCTGTCGATGATGCTCTTCTTGCTCGATGAGGGTGGAGGCTCATAAATTCCCGAATGCATGGTAAATGATTGTAATGGATCGAACAAGATTGTTTACACCCATTTTTGGCCAAAAATCAAGAAGTGAATTTACGGGCCAAAAATCAAGAAGTGAATTCGTGGGGAATTTAGCCTCGAAAATACGTACGGCCAATTCCCCACGAATTACGGCCGGTACATAAGGAATAAAGGCCTACAAAGTAGGCCCAAATCAGTTAAAAGCCCAAAGCTAGGCTTATATGTAACAAGGCCTATGAAGCAGGCCCAAAATAAGTAAAGGCCATGATTTTTTCACTAAGTTAAAAGACTCAGAAGGCTTACAATGGCTCAAAGGCCCATGAAACGCGGGCCCAATAGGTGCTCAGGCCCGCCGTTTTAATCAGCTCTGGTTGGGGCCTAGGGAAAGCAAGTTAAAGGGCTTTAAACTGCTCACAAACAGCTCAAAGGCCTTGAAGCTGCTCACAAGCAGCTCAAAGGTCTGGAACGTTCTTGCTGAAAGCAGGTCTGGGTAAGCAGCTCAAGGTCTGAGCTTGTGGGACCCTGCTTTTTAGTGTGATGCAAGGCTAAGCAACAGGTGGCACACATGCAACCCTTGAATCTGCCAATAAGTGACTCTTGCAGACCTCAGCAAGCTGCTCACAAGCAGCTCACCCAGACTTGCCTGGAGCTTTTTTCTCGATTCTTCTTAAATTCAAGGGGTTTAGGGGCCCACAAGAAATGCAAGGTCCAATAAAATGGCAGGAGTATTGGCCTTCAGCAGCGGTGGGCCCGGAAAGAGTCTATTCAAGCCACAGCTTGAGTATTGAAGCAGCTCAAAGGCCTGAATGCTGCAGGAGCAGACATTCTTTTTGCAGAGAGAATAGAGGTTTCTCAGGCCTTTGCCATTCTCTTGGAATGAAAGGCACGTTTTGTTCAGAGAGTAGCTTCTCATTGGACCATTTTCGAAGCTGCTCAAAGCTTAGGCCTTTGCTAGGAGGCCACTTGGCAGACATGCATTGGGGTGTTGTGAAGCAGCTCAAGGCTTGAGCCTCCTATAATTCTCAGTTTTGGAGGCCTTAGCAAGGGTCCACGACCTCAAAAGCTCACAGCTTATGCACCTTCATTATTTTTTCTTTCAAGCATCACTTGTACTCACTTCAAAGTAGTTTTAGTTTTTACCTCTTTTCTTGTAACCAAGCTTCATTAAATCGATTAATGGAGTTCGTTTAATCCTTGTTTACTGCATTATCTTTCTTTCCATTGTTCTAGCAACGAGTAGAAAATAGTTTAAGTCCTTAGCCCGACAAGGCAACCAACGAACCGTCACGAGGCCTTACCCTTTAGGCCAAGCACAATCACTCGATAGAAGTCAGGTTTTGAGGCACAAAGGCCTTAAAAGCAATTCGGACAAACTTGTCCTGGCACGCCCTCGCATTCCAAGCCGAATTCCGTTTCGAAACTTTTTGTGGAGAAACAAAGATGATTGTCTCAGATCAATTCAAGATGAATCTTACAGGTAGAGATTTTCTGTGCAGAGCATCTCCAACGGGAGATGTCAAATCTGACGTGGAGCTTGCAACGGTAACATTTGACACTAACTGACAATCCAACCCAGATGCCTTCTGTTAGGCCAAATCCTATGTGGCTTCTGACATGGATGAAGGGGGGAGGAAGCATGCCAACTTAGACAACCTCCCTCCTCTATGCCAAATTTCAAAAAATAACCATTTGTATTTTGACATAAGGGTTGAAGAGGAATAATTTGATGTCAAATAAATAGAATTTGACATCCAGGGTTGGAAAGGAAGGCTTTGATGCCAAATTGGAGATGCCAAATTGCCACGTCAGCCTTCAAAAAAATTTTGACATCCCCAATTTGATATCAAGAGTTGGAGATTCTGTGAACCACAATCACTCCAAAACGACCTAGTTTTCAGTAACTTCGCATTTTAAAAATGCGTAGTGTAATTCCATGAGTCCAAAAGTAATTACACGCGGCCAATACTAATACTACGCTGTCAACAAGCTAAAACCGAATAACTCCCTTGTTACTTTGATCTTGAAGCTAAAACCGAATAGCTTGAAGTCGATTGAAAAATTCGAATTACATCGAATTCCTGAAAACCCAAAGATTTCTCTCTCTCTCTCTCTCTCTCTCTCTCTCTCTCTCTCTCTCTCTCGTTTTTATTTTTATTACGGAGTATTTCCATAATTACTTTTGATGCAGCCATGAAAAAGGATGATTAGGCTGCCTCAAAAGCAGTGATTGTTTCGAGATTGGAAAGGTAAGCTCGTGGCTGGTTTTGCAAGGAACATATTTGCTTCTTTTGTTGTACAAGCTGAAGTAACAGCTATCCGTTATGCTTGTGTTCTTGATAAGGCAATGTACTTAACAAGCATTGAATTCAAGGTGACAACAAGCAAGCAATTTTTTGTGTGTGTTTCCGAAGACGACCCGCCTTGGGTACGCGCTCAAGTTATTAATGATTTTTGTTTGATGAAGAGTTGTCATTTCTTTCTCCTAGATTGTAAACGAGAGCCATGCTTTATATTGAAAGAATGAGACTACTACGGGTTTCAAACGTAAAACCATCTTCCTAGTTTTATGGGATATGACTTTGATCATATTGATTTAATTTTTTGACAATACATTGTTGAGAGGTGCAATGATGCTTGCTAATTGCTGATTTGGTTATGTGTTGGTAGTATCGATTCCGTGATTACAATTTACAATATATGTTCATAGTAATATTGATCACGTGATGAAATTAACAGGAAAATCAGGGTTCATTGCGGGATTGTCGATTATCGCTTGCTCAAGGCAGAAGCTGGTGTGCTTAGAAGGGAGAATTGCTACTTTTTTATGAGTTTAGGCCCAATGGGAGTCTTGATAAATTCCTGTACCAAGAATCCGAAGAGGGGAATCCCCTGAAATGCTGCATAGGTACAATATTGGAGTTGGGTTGCCTGCATCAAGAATGTGAGCCGCTAGTGATTCACAGAGGCATAAAGACTAGCAACATAATACTAGATGCGAGTTTCTACCCGAGGCTTGGTGAATTTGGGTTATCTAGGTTGATGGATCATCACAAGAGAGCCTTGTGTCGACTGTAACGGCCGGAACCATGGGGTATTTGGCTTCAGCGTATGTTCAATATAGGAAAGCAACTTAGAGAACCGAATGTTTTCAGCTACAGAGTTGTGATTCTTGAAGTGGCATGCAGTGAGAGGCTGATCGATATAGAAAATCCTCTGCCAAAAGAAGGTGAATTTAGTTGATTGGGTGTGGTGGTTGTATTCAGAAGGGAAGGTGATTGAGGCGGTAGATGAGAGGCTAAACGGAGAGTTTGAGGAGGGGTAAATGTAGTAGCTTTTGCTTCTGGGTTTGAGCTGCGCGAATCCTGATAGGTTGGCGAGGCCTTCTGTGAGGAAGGTTTCGCGGATTTTGAACAAGGCAGAGATGTTCTCTTGCCGAGATTGAAGCCGAGTCTCAGTTTCTCTTGTGGAGTGTCATGGAGTTTGGAAGACAGAAAAATTAGACACCAGAGCAAAATAGGTCAAACTATTCGGACTTGTTCCTGACACTCCCGAACTCCGATTTGCGCGTGGTTTGAACCGTTAGAAAGCTTGTTAAATTTCCTTTCAAACCCAAGTATTTTGGATCCAAAAATTTTTGTACAGTAAAAGACTTGTACAGTAAAAGACTTGGATCGAAAACCTTATTAACCATTGTATAATTGGTCATGATCGATTAAAAATGGGAGAGATGCGAGCGTTTTACCAAAATGAATAGTTTTTTTAACCCACTGAGAGTAAAATGGTGAAGTCTTTTGATGTATAATTATTTTTTGATCTGAACTACTTGGGTTGGAAATTACATTGAACAAGTTTTCTAACGGTTCAAACCACGCTTAAAACCGAGTTCGGGAGTGTTCGGTGCAAGCCCGCAAAGTTTAACCTGTTGTGCAGCTTCGACGATGCGCCCGGGCGCATTGAAGTGCGCCAGGGGCGTATAAACTTGCGACTGAGGCGCAATGAAGCTGCAAAAAATGTCAAACTTTGCGGGCTTGCTCCGGACACTCCCGAACTCCGATTTTTGCGTGACTTGAACCGTTAGAAAGCTTGTTCAATTTCATTTTTAACCCAAGTATTTTGGATCCCATAAATTTTGTACATTAAAAGACGTGATTATTCTATTCTAAGTGGTTCAAAAAAAAGTCATTTCGGTAAAATGCTCGCATGTCACTCATTTTAAATCGTATCGAGACCCATTATATTTCAATAAACAGAGTTTTTAAGCTACTAAAGGATGGTGAAGTCCAAGTGCAAAAAGGCATTTATGTTTTGTTTATAAAAACAAGGGGTAGAAAGAAGGCTACAAAAAAATCGTTGGAGCCGCTAGGCTAAAACACATTCTTAGTTTCATTCGGTACTCAAATACCTAGTTCTTATATATTTCTTCGTTACTCAAGTGTTCTAGAGAGTACATATATAGTGCATCTACACTCCACCGAAGTGTCAGTGAAACCAAGAACACAACAAAACTCTAGAATGTTTCTAAAATGAGAACCCCGAAAATGATCTAAGGATATTCTCAAGGTTAAGATTCACCACTACATCAAAACCACCACATCTGTCTAACAGAATCATCAATCACTTAGAGATTGTGGTGCGAAAAATTTTAGAATTGAGAAAAATCTCATTAACTTCCGGGCTTAGCTTTCTTTTTTAGATGGAGAAAATTCCAGTTCATTTTTTTGGAGCTTTGGTGGTGGCCATCATGGTTAAGGTGGTTGCTAGGGGATTTGAAAAATTCTTAAAAATTCAAAATTTCATATTTCTTGAACTTCGTTAAAGTAATTATTTCTCGATAATTTTTATGTTGGTGGCGGTGGTGGTCGTACGAATCGTGATATGGTGAAGCGAAGAAACTTGAATTGACTACTTTTAGTATTTTTGAATAGAGTACATTGTGAATGTTGTTTTGGGGTGGTGGTAGTTTTGAAGTGTTAACGATGGGCTTTAAGACTTAAATTACTCTAAATCCAAACAAATTAGGAAAAGTTCTCAACTTTTTAAAATTGTCAAATAGTCTACATGTGTTCTTTGTAAGTGGTTATTTTGTCCCCGTTGTGAAGGCTGTAGATATTAATATTGCATTCATTTTAAACTTATTTAGTGTGTTGGGTAGTGGTGAAATAAGGGTGGAAGTGACAGTGGTATAGTACTTGAGAGGTTGTTGTGGTGATAGTGCGTCAATTGATTGAGTGGAGATGAAGTAAAAATACAGTGTTGAACTCATATCGGTCGAGGCACTTGCGACTGTACTGAAGGGATGAAAAGGCAGTTGTCAAATTCCGATAAATGTGGTAGTTTTGTACTCTAAATGGTTATGAGACAATGTTGGTGGCGTAGACGATCAAATTTCGCTTCGCAAATGTACAAGTCTCGCCTTGGGCAAATCCTTATGATGAAACGGTTTCTGACAATTTGATGATGTGTGGAAAGCCCTACGAACTTTGTGAAACTCTTATGGAATTGACGAATACCTTATAATTAGGGATGTGCATGTTGAATGGAACTTCGAATGTGTAGATGGGCGGGGAAACGTATTTTAGCCTTTTTAATTAACTCCGAAGATCATTGAATCGTCCTGCTTTTGACCAACTTTTCATAGACTAAACTTATCATTTTCATTGGTTGTTTTCGTTACTGTTTAATACTTTGAAAACCTTATTAATCGTTGTATAATTGGTCATGATCGATTAAAAATGGGAGAGATGCGAGCGTTTTACCAAAATGAATAGTTTTTTGGGTTATTTACCTATACACCCCTCCAACTTTATCCACTTTTCACGGTCACCCCCTCCCTCGAATTTCGCTACGGCCAGACCCCCTCCGTTATCTTTACTTTACCCATACACCCCTTCTGTTACCATTCCGTCCAGAACCGTTAACTTTTTAACAAAAAAATGGTTTAAGCTTCCAATATTGCCCCTAACTCTAATCCCTCTGTTACCCTCTCTTCTCGACCACCACCGCCACCGCCATCGCCACGGGCTGGTCCTAATCGAGGTGTCAAAACTCGATTTTGACCAATGGGTCTTATGCATCTCACTTAGACGAGCTCAGTGGTGGTAACGGGGTCGAGTTTCTTCACCAGAGGAAGGCGCACGGGTTGTTCGACCACGGCGGGCGGAGGCGGCGATGTAGTATACTGGAGCTCAGACCTGGAGTGGTTGAACAGTTGTTTTCAGCACAGGGTTGTGTTCGTCTCGTCGAGACGATCCCGGCGATACTCGGATTGTCGCCGAAGGTGGCCGGAGGAGACTACACGCGCCGGTCAACGGTGGCGCTCTGTCAATGTTGACCGGCGCGTGCGGCCTCCTCCGACGTGCTCCAGCAACTTTTCGACCACTCTCGAAATCGTCTTGACAAAGCGCTCCTGGATCTGTGCTCGAATCTTGAATCCGAGCAACCACGACCTCGGGCTTTGCAGAACCGTACCTCGCCGCCACTCTACCGCCTTTGACCAGCGATTGCCACCACCTTCGAGCTCCTCCTCCGACGGGCTACCCATATCCGTGCTCGTCTCGACTAGACGAACACAACCTTGTGCTCAAAACCTCCGTCGAACACTCCTGCTTTGAGCTCTAGTAAATTGGACCGCCGCCTCCTCCCGCCGTGTTCGAACAGTCTGTGCAGCCTCCTCCGGTGACGAAACTCGACCCTATCACCACCACTGAGCTCGTCTCAGTGAGATGCCCAAACCGCCGTACTCTAGTCATCTTCTCCGATGAAACCGAAAACTCTCGGTGGCGTTGACGGTGGTGACTGACTTAAATTTTGTGGGAGAGAGAGAGAGAGAGAGAGAGATATATAGAGAAGTGTGGACTGCTGTGGGTATATAAGAGAGGGTAAAATGGTCTTTTCATCGATTCCGTCCAAAGGCGTTAGGCCCCCCAAACGAAAAGATTAATGAGGGGGTCTGGCCGTAGTGAAATTTGAGGGAGGGGGTGACCGTGAAAAACGGATAAGGTTGGAGGGGTGTATAGGTAAATAACCCTAGTTTTTTTAACCCACTGAGAGTAAAATGGTGAAGTCTTTTGATGTATAATTATTTTATGATCCGAACTACTTGGGTTGGAAATTACATTGAACAAGCTTTCTAATGGTTCAAACCACGCTTAAAACCGAGTTCGGGAGTGTCCAGTGCAAGCCCGCAAAGTTTAACTTGTTGTGCAGCTTCGACGATGCGGCCGGGCGCATTGAAGTGCGCCTGGGGCGCATAAACTTGCGACTGAGGCGCAATGAAGCTGCAAAAAATGTCAAACTTTGCGGGCTTGCCCCGGACACTCCCGAACTCCGATTTTTGCGTGACTTGAACTGTTAGAAAGCTTGTTCAATTTCATTTTTAACCCAAGTATTTTGGATCCCATAAATTTTGTACATTAAAAGACGTGATTATTCTATTCTAAGTGGTTCAAAAAAAAGTCATTTCGGTAAAATGCTCGCATGTCACTCATTTTAAATCGTATCGAGACCCATTATATTTCAATAAATAGAGTTTTTAAGATACTAAAGGATGGTGAAGTCCAAGTGCAAAAAGGCATTTATGTTTTGTTTATAAAAACAAGGGGTAGAAAGAAGGCTACAAAAAAAATCGTTGGAGCCGCTAGGCTAAAACACATTCTTAGTTTCATTCGGTGCTCAAATACCTAGTTCTTATGTATTTTTCTTCGTTACTCAAGTGTTCTGGAGAGCACATATATAGTGCATCTACACTCCACCGAAGTGTCGGTGAAACCGAGAACACAACAAAACATGAGAATGTTTCTAAAATGAGAACACCGAAAATGATCTAAGGATATTCTCAAGGTTAAGATTCACCACTACATCAAAACCACCGCATCTGTCTAACAGAATCATCAATCACTTAGAGATTGTGGTGCGAAAAATTTTAGAATTGAGAAAAATCTCATTAACTTCCGGGCTTGGCTTTCTTTTTTAGATGGAGAAAATTCCAGTTCATTTTTTTGGAGCTTCGGTGGTGGCCATCATGGTTAAGGTGGTAGTGGTGAAATGAGGGTGGAAGTGACAGTGGTGTAGTACTTGAGAGCTTGTTGTGGTGATAGTGCGGCAATTGATTGGTTGGAGATGAAGTAAAAAATACAGTGTTGAACTCATATCGGTCAAGGTGCTTGCGACTGTACTGAAGGGATGAAAAGGCGGTTGTCAAATTCCAATAAATGTGCTAGTTTTGTACTCTAAATGGTGAAGTGACAATGTTGGTGGCGTAGACGATCAAATTTCGCTTCGTAAATGTACAAGTCTCGCCTTGGGCAAATCCTTATGATGAAACGGTTTCTGACAATTTGATGATGTGTGGAAAGCCCAACGAACTTTGTGAAATTCTCAAGGAATTGAAAAATACCTTATAATTAGGGATGTGCGTGTTGAATGGAACTTCGAATGTGTAGATGGGCAAAGAAACGTATTTTAGCCTTTTTAACTCTGATGATCTTTGAATAGTCCTGCTTTTGACCAACTTTTCATAAACTAAGCTTATCATTTTCATTGGTTGTTTTAGTTACTTTTTAATACTTTGAAACCTTATTAATCGTTGTATAATTGGTCATGATCGATTAAAAATGGGAGAGATGCGAGCGTTTTACCAAAATGAATAGTTTTTTTAACCCACTGAGAGTAAAATGGTGACGTCTTTTGATGTATAATTATTTTTTGAACCGAACTACTTGGGTTGGAAAGTACATTGAACAAGCTTTCTAACGGTTCAAACCAAGCTTAAAACCGAGTTCGGGAGTGTCCGGTGCAAGCCGGCAAAGTTTAACCTGTTGTGCAGCTTCAACGATGCGCCCGGGCGCATTGAAGTGCCCCATAAACGTGCGCCTGAGGCGCAATGCAGCTGCAAAAAAGGTCAAACTTTGCGGACTTACCCCGGACACTCCCGAACTCCGATTTACGCGTAATTTGAACCATTAGAAAGTTTGCTCAATTTAATTTCCAACCCGCGTAGTTTGGATCAAAAATTATTTATACCTCAAAAGATGTCACCATTTTACTCTGAGAGGGTGTTCCACCATTATTGGCCTGTTTTTGGTCTTCTCATCTGTTTTCTATTTGTTCATAGTGGAATATATGCTTAGATGGACAGTAATACTTCTTTATTCCATCCTCTCAGTTTGCTTAGGATATTGAGTATAGTTTTTTTCATTTTTTCGTTTCTGGTTTCGATTGCGAGAAATTGTGTTGTGTTGTGTTCCGTTGTGTTGTTTAGTTAACCCATATAATAATTTGGATTTCAAAACAGATGAGACATTGAACCATTTGTCTTCTGCTCACAAATCTTCCACTATAGTTCAACTAAACTATCTTTCTTCTGGTAATAGTATAGAAAGACTCCAGAACAAAATAAGTCCTCTTATCAATGTTTTAGTAGCTTTAGGCCAAGCAAAATTGCATTCAAATATGTAAGTCTTGATCTCTTGTTATATGAATTTGAACCATTTTTAATGGTCTTCCATAAGGTCGCATGTTTGAGTCCTACGCAGGCCTCCAAACCTTGGGGTCATTGGAGGGTTTGCCTACTCATTAACTTCACGGTCCCTAAATTAGTTGAGGTGCGCGATCTGTCCCGAACATCCGGTAATAAAAAAAAGGAATCTAAACCATTTTGAATTGTTTTATGATACTGAGAACCAAAACATGACCATTATTCATACACAACCTAATCAAAATCAAACCGCAATACCAATACGACTTTGATTCAAATTTTGATTCTGCCTTGAGCATCTAAATACTTCTCCAAAAAACTTACAAATTGGCAAAGCAATTCGTAGATTTGGCACAAAACAACCCGTAAAATTGTTATTAGCAATGTCATTAAAGCTGAAATGCTTAACTAGTCCCTGGAGAATCAACAACCATCAAAGCAACTCACAATAATAGACTAAAACAACTCATTAAATAGCTAAAAACAACAATGGAAACAGTCTGAAAATAAATTCCACATCAGGAAAACCACCAAGTCCGATACTACGACTAAAGTTCACAATAAAAAAGCAGCAGCACACCTAAACCAGAATAGCAACCCAAAACAACAGCAACCCCCAAGTCCAGAACAGCATCCCGATAGAGCAGCACGAACTTCCTCTTCTAGATACAAAACAGTAGTCCAAACTTATTCAGGGATCACCATCTTTGTCCCTCATCTCTTAGAACTACGATACCTGCTGAACTGATGCAAATTCAGAGAGGCCGTCTAAAGAGAAATTGCAGACAAAATAACTACAAAATAGAAAGAGTACGAACCTTGTGATGAGTTTGATGCCCTAGTTCATTCTCAATCATGTGGTGATTCAATCATGAAGATACAAACGAGTTCTAAGCAACTTCTTCCAAAACCTCCCCATCTTTATGGTCATTGCATAGATTCCCCCCGAGGATGGAGAGATCGTCAAGGAGGTTGCTCAACCTTTGTGAGATCAATTAAATGAAAAGGTAAAGCAAACACATCTCCCCTTCGTGCATTGTGCACCATGGATGTCACTGCATGACATTCATTAACTCTCGGATCCTACACATATACTTTCTATACTATCACAGAGAACTGAAAAAACCGTATTTCAATACGGATTAAATTTTGCGACTATGGATTAATTACTTCTAAGAATATATCTATTTCCAAATTAAACAAGTTAAATCATGGGTGTGTGTGTACGAGATATGCAAATCAACGAGCAACCCAAAACACAAGATATACGTGGAAAACCCCTAAAAGGGTAAAAACCACGGGAAGAAATCAAGCACTACTAAACACGAGGTTACAAGAACTCTTATGATAAGTTTGAACTCCACAAACCTAAACCTAGACGCTCTTGCTGAATCCACGCACACCTCTCTGAATGCTTGACCGCCGCTACCTCGAATCCACGAGCCTTCCGTTTACCCCCCGAAATCCACCGAAAGACTTGAACTTGCCCAGGAATCCTCCTCGGGCTTTTCTTCAGAGATTGATTGTTGTTGAAGTAGAAAACCCCTCGAAGATGATTCTTTAAAGCATAGGAATTGATAAACTTCCACTAGTCTTCGAGGTGCACAAACCCTAGCCATCAAAAGTGTTAGGAGATGAGAAATATGAGCTCTCCACTTTTGCTCGTCACGTTTCTTAACCTAATGGGTCAATAGTTATAGACAGGACCATAAGTTGTTGTATTGCCCTTTTTGCTCGAGAAAAAAAAAACATCTTTCATATATTGTTTCCTTATTTCAACTTTCCTTTTCTCCATGATTCTAGCCTTGACAAGGAAAGCTGAGTCACGTGCATGATTGTTGGAAGACCGATAGACTACTCGATCTAATTGCTTGATATTTCTTTCACAAGAAATTACAACTCAATAATTAAATAATCTCAATTACACAGACGAATGTGTTTTGACGCTTGCCATTGACAATCATAAATTTTTGCCCTAGTTTTAGGAGAAATGGTGGAAAAGCCGTCCTACAAGGGGTATCAGAGCCAGGAAGTCATGGGTTTGAGTCGCGGGAGCGTCATCGTGAGGGAGGGATTGTTGGGCCCGGAGTGCCCCCATGGATTTGGCTACACAATGCCACTCCCTGCGACCGCTCTAAAAACAGACTTGCGGGTGCGATATCGAATGCCATAAAAGACTTAATTGAAACCCTTCCTACCACCAATTGGTTTTAGGAGAGATGGTGGAAAAGCGGTCCGACAAGAACCATGACAATGAATGACTGGGATGAGACCAATGGCACAACCATTAGAATCCCGCAAAGGGGACCAAGGCAAAATGATTTGAAGTTTGGAGGAAATACTTTGAATGATGTACTTATTTATACTATGAAGGGACTAAGGTTAAATTCTTAAACCTATTTATTTACTTTCTTGTCTCTGAGGGGAAAAACCAATAAACTAAAACTTTTAGAGGGGCCAAAAGTAAAAAAAAATTCGTACCTAAAAATAACCAATGAGAATTAGTCAAAATATAGAGGGTGGTTCCCATAGACCACCCCTGTCCACCGGAGACTACACATATGAATGTATAGATCACCAAAAGCCGTAGCTGCATTTGTACATAAACATCTACATAAAGACAAACAGCTCATCAAACCTAATACAACCCTTATATTCAAATTTTGGCATTCGTCTTGGTCTGCGGAATTGCAGACATAATAAGCACAAAATATTTAAGAGCACTAACCTTGTGATTAGTCTAATGACCTCATTTGCTCTCAGTCATGAAAATGCAAACATATCTTAAGCAACTTCCTCCTCAATTTTTGTCAAAGAGGATGTTCAAATGAGTGCAGCGATAAATGGGAAACTGGGATTGCTCAACCAATAAAAGAGGTGAGACTTGGCAAAAACATGGGAGATAGATGGTGACTGGCTTCCGGAGTTATCCGATACTCTCATTTAATATAGGGATTCGAGGATGCATTGTCGTGTTCGAATGCGATTCTCTTCAAAGATCGTTCACCATTCATGAGGCAAACATGAAGTGCAGACGGTATGATATTGGCAAACATAAATGTTGAGCAGCAACGATCCATTCTATCAATTTTTAATCCTTGAACATGTCAAAGTGTTTCAGCTAATACCTGCTCTAAAATGCACATCACCTAGAAAAAGCAGCAATCAAAGAACAATTTAAATTGTCGGAAAGTATCACTTTCATTTTCTCCTCCGAACCTTTCGGCTAATTGGGTTTTGCCACAATTATGTCATGTCTAAATGCGATAACAAAGGAATACCTTCGACCCCGTTCATTTTGGGATTTTGGATTTGGATTTGTAGGTAATGAGTGTAGAGATAAATAGAATAATGATTGGAAATAGGGGTAATGATTGGAGAGAGAAAAAAAATGAGAGTAATGATTGGAAAGAAATAGGATAATGATTAGAATCCAAAATTCAAAACCCTTAAACGTCTTCATGTTCACGTATTGGATACCTGTGGCTGTTTCCCTAGTGTCCTGTTTGAACATGCGACGCTTTCAATAAACCAAACACAAATCAACTCCATACTTAAACATAAAGGTGATGTCGTTTCAAAGTGGAGTTGGCGATAGTTCCTTGAATTGTCTTAGTGGAGTTGGAGATAGTTCCCTTGAATTGTCTTCCTCTCCATAACAATAATGAACGCACGCATCTCTAAGGTATTCAGTTTCTCAACTCTATGTTCATACCGTTCATAATGCATAATTAAGAAATTACTGAAAATGAGGTTCAATGCAATTCTAGCTTTAATGCAATTCCTAATCCAACTGAAGCAGAAAATGAGATTGTAACTGAAAGTAGAAAAGAATACGTATCACTGATGCTCTAGAGGAGCCAACCAGACAACCCCAATTAAAACCCAAATCCCAATTACCATTGGTCTTTTAAACAGCAGTTACCGTCATTAACTATTATAGAAATGAGAGTTTCTTGGCAAAAGAGAATACCTACAGCAGCATCGCGCTGAGTCTAGGATGATTTCTGTTGATGGTATGCCCATTAGAGAAATGCGCATCGCGGCAGTCATCTTGAAGCTGCGATGGAAAGAAAATTTTCCATGGAAACATTGAGAATTACACTTTACAACTTCATAATACAAAGTTTTCCACTCAAATAAGCTGTTAATAGAGTCTCCACAAGAAACAAAACATAAGAGTGGTTTCTGCTGCTACAATAATTTTTCTGTGTTGATTTTGGTTTTGGTTAACTGGGTACATCAAAATCAGGCACAATCTGTATCCAATAAACATGATTTTTACATGGTATATTCTTATAATGATTTCTACAAAATAACTGTCACAGATCATTGAAAATGAATAATATAGGTAGAAATTGTATGTTCCTAAGAGTTATTTGAACCATGATCTCTTCAAAACGACGTGGTTTTCAAGAACCTCACGTGTTTAAGATGTGAGGTCTTGAAAATATTGTTAAAATTTTATCAAAGAAATCCCTTTATTTCTGCCCCCTTTTCAAATGGGGAAAATTGAATAGCTTGAAGTCGACTGACAAAATCAAATTAGCTCGAAGGCAATAACAATGGTGAATTCCTGAAAACCTAAAGATCTTCCCTCTCGCTCTCTCAGCAGGTCTGCTTCTCTCACTCTACCTGTCTTCTCTCAATTAGTTTTTTTTTTCTTCATAATTTCTGCTACTAGGATGAATTGGCCGGACTAAATAGCAAGGAATTAGCAATACACACATCCACAAGGACTAGTAGTAAACAAATGGATAAGTAATTCTGGGAATGACTTCTCATGACATGTGTAATCAGTAATCCAATACCATCATCTAATCCATCTGATCATACAGGCCCAGTAAATTAAGTATATTAGCCTTTTATGATTACCCAATTCAATTGCGCAAGCTCAGATATTAGAAAAATCTGATCTTTCATCATTCAAGTACCTCGTGGTATCACACAGTAAGAAGAAGTTCCCAATCCAGTAAATCCCAAAACTACACAAGATTCGCTGTGAGTTGCGGGAATTTTATCAAGAAACCCATATGGGGGGGGGGGGTGTGTGTGGGCGTGGGGGCGAAGGAGATTGTGAAAAAACTCGAATACAAATAAGCATAGGAAAAATTGACGACGATTAAGAAATTCTATACCTTATTGCAGTTAACCAATTCAGAAAATGCCCCAATTGAGCAAAGTCAAGTATTAACCAATACCAATATCGCCATTGCTGCTGTTATCGGACTGTGCATCTGAATTCGCCATCAGTTGGAAAGAGAAAGAACAAACCCTATACTCCAAACTTCACTTCACCCAAAGCATTTCAGCGACAGGAGAGCAACTGACTGGATAAGGTGGCGGGAGACGACTGAACGTATAGGCTGTCGAGGTCGCTTTCATTATGTAGGCTTTTCAAATTAAAACTTAATTTTCAACAGCAAAACAGTACGGCCAAGAGTAATTACACACAGCGATGAGTCATTATTAGCGGTTAAGAGGACACTTTCAAAAATTTTGTAACCAAGAGTAACTGTTAGCGGCCAAAAAATGTGTAAAACACAAGAGTATTGTGCATAATAACCACACTTTTAAACTTAGCGGCTAGGATGCATGTAAAACACAAGAGTATCGTGCATAGTAACCATACTTTCAAACTTAGAAACCAAGAGTAATTATGAGTAGTTAGAGTATTTCTTCGCGGCTAAGAGATGTGTAAAATACAAGAGTATGGTGCATGGTAACCATGCTTTCAAACTTTGCGGCTAAGAGTAATTATTAGCGGTTAAAAGTAATTCTTTGCGGCTAAGAGACATATAAAACACAAGAGCAAACTTTTGCGTCATGAACGCAAACTATTACATCTTGGCCGCAAACTATTGCACTCTGGCTTAGAGGGGAAAAAAAAACACTATTGCACTCTTGCCGCAAACTTTGTTGAAGTCGTGTTCATCATTCACACTTTTATACTAAAAAAACTTTTGCGTCCATTGCACTGTGGCGGCAAACTTTGTTGAGTAGGCCCCATTCTAGTTTCTTACAAAAAGTGCTTTTTAAAAAGGAATGTAATTTTAAGTTTAAAAATAATGTGTTTACGTAAATAATTTATATCATATGAATCTTATTTGATAGATCTTATTGAAATCTTTTAAATGGTGCAAAAAAAAATCCAAAAATTATTTTTCATTTTCATTATATCTGAGTTTGAAATTACTTTGTTTTAAAAAAAAAATTAAAAAAAAACAGAACGGCACCGTAGTGTTCACGACTCACAGTTTTTTACTAGAACTCCTAACCGCAAACTTTTGCCTTTTGGCCGCCAACTATTTCCTCATGGACGCAAGCTATTCCTGCAAGAAGTTTTAAAAAAAAAAAACAAAAAAACAATTCCTGCAAACTTTGTTTTAAATTTTTATCGTGTTCATCGGTCACCTTTTTATTCCAAAATGACCAGCCGCAAACTATGACGGCCGCATTATTGGAGGACCTTATACGGCGTCGTTACGGATGGTTTTCTTTCCCAATTGCCTGAGCCTGAATCGTCGGAATGGATATACCGGAAGGAATACTGTGCTACGAAAAAGTTGGGAGCTTTTGGAATGGGTTCGACAGCTAAAGTACCAGTGTTCGCGACTACCAGTTTGGGCACCAACATTGCAATCGATGTATCTCCAAATATTACTGCTGGAGATCTCAAGAGTAATTCCTTTTCCTTTTTTATTTTTTGTTCACTCTACTAATTTGTGTCTGTCTCCTCATCTTTGTGGGTGTATGTATATCTGTACACATTTTTGTGTGTTGTTATAGTGATGACTTTCCGATGAAAAATGGTTCTTTATGACATTTGGTGATGTGGGTTGCTGGCCTGGTGTTTCAACTTGGTTTTGTGTAACCTTGAAACACCGACATAGGAGGAATTTTATTTTTCTGGTTTGGCAAGGGTTTTTTTTTGTTAAAAAAATAAAAAGGATTTGATTCTTTTTGACCATTTCTGAGTTCTTGAGGACATTTGGTGATGTGGGTTGTTGGCCTGGTGCTTGAATTTGGTTTTGTAAAACCTTGAAACATCAACATAGTGTGAATTTTGTTCCCTTGGTTTGTCAAGGGTTCTCTATCTATAGTGGTGACCGACCATGGCCATCAAAATGGCTGGTTTATTCCTTTTCCCCATTTTTTGAGTTCTGTTGTGTGTGTGTGTGTTTTAATTCTAAAGTGTGTGTGGACTGTGGTACTCTTGCTTTGAGGATTGGCTAACATTTCTAGGTCCGAGTAGGTGCTTGAACAAAAATGATGGTGGGGTTTTAAGCGAGTCAAGCCGAGTAGTGGATTTTGCAAGTTTGGCTTGAGAATTTAACCAGTTTTGAAAGGTGTGTTCAAGCTTCGTTTGAAAACTTAAGAAGTTTTAAAAATGCGTATTTTGGTGACCCGAAGTCAAGTAACTTGGTTCATCGGATAGTCCTATACTTTGGTGCATAGTTTTAGAAGGGAGCAATGAATTTTCCGCCCTCATGTGGTCTTGTTTAGTAATACGCCAATAGACACGAATCCTACTGATGATCCAACCAACTCCTTGCCTAGATTATGTTCACTACATAGAAGTCTAAAAGCTTGAATGGGTAGTTTGTTGAGTTAGATCTGCGCGTTAGAGCACCATCAAATTTTGTTCTCTGATGGTGTTCCGTTAGCACTTTTAGAAAAAGTGTCATTTTGTCCTTATTTGAATTTTTTCGTGTTTGTTTGTTTTGTGCCAATTTTTTTTGACCTTTTGATTTCAGAAAAGTAAAAAAAAATTACTTTTACGCAAATATTTTGAACAAGGACCACTTTTAAGTAGAAAAAGTGAAAAAAAAAGTTTACTTAAAAGTGGTCCTAGTTCAAAATATTTGGGTAAATTTTTTTACTTTTCCGATTCGTCTCGTTAAGACGAATCAAAAGGTCAAAAAAATTTGGTGCAAAACGAATAAACGCAAAAAAAATTCAAATAAGGACAAAACCAAAAAAGTGAAAAAAGTTGTTATTGGAACAGGGTTTCAGTCCCATGATTATAAGTTTGGAAACATTCATGGAATGCCTACAACTACAGAAATATTATTATCATTTTAAAGGACCCTGATTCACATTGAAGTTTAATCAAACGTGCGGCTTTGGCTGCGTTAGTGTATGTCGCTTACCATTTTACATGACATAAATCTGCTCTCTTTGTCCTCTGTTGATTCAAGCTTTGGATCTGAATTCTGTCGTGTTAAATAGATTAACTTTAGACATGTGAAAACATTAAGGACAAAAACTGGGAAACAAGTCTAACAAGATGAGCTACATGTAATGTTTACAATTTCCATTAGCTGACAAGCTAAGTACCATTTTTATCTACCATCCTCCATATTGTAAAAGACACTTTCCTTAACTTCTTGTTTCGTAATTTTTTTTGTCTTGTTGAATAGTTTAAATTGAGACTTGTGTACGCATTACATAGGTTTGCTACCTCCATTAACTCACAAGTACCATGCTTCCCTGCCATCCTATCCTTATTGTAGAGGACTAAAACTTAGCCCAGATGTGATGCAGGATTGTGGCGTGACATCAGCGGGTAGACAAGAATGATAAACCAAAGTTCAACAAGCTTGAAACCAATTTTTTGCATCCACTCATACAATGTCAGAATACCAACCCAAAAGAAGGCCTTGAGACACCACCAATGTTTGGCCAGATTCCAGATTGTTTGTTCTAGCATTTCTACCAATATGGCTCCACCACTCCTCTGGCAACAACATTCAAACACAATCCTTAATCCTCCAACATAACCTTCAAATACCATGCAACCTGAAAGTTCCAAACGTGTGCAAAGTTGCATATTCAGACAACAATAATGCTACTGCTACTGAGAAGTTGGCACATTAATGAACCTGAGCACAGGATGTTTTACAACACCACTAAACTAACTTTAAAGCTGCTTTTGTTCATTCAGGTTGATCCTTAATTTAGGTCTTCAAGTTTCATAAAACTGTATGCTTGGCTCATGTTTAATTTCTGTTAATTCAGTTGTTTGTTTTGGTTCATCTGTTCTTTGTTTGGGGGGAGGCTGACACTCAGAATTCCAAAATATTCTACCTGGCTCTTAACTTGTTGCAAGTTATTATGTCGTGAAGAGCTTGTAAATGCTTTAATGGTTAACAGCTTAGGCTTTGCTGCTTGGTTAAGTAATTTTTGCAATCCTTGCTGTAGGAGAAATCGAGAGAGCTCACGTGAATTGCTTTCCAAAAGTTGGGGAGATCAGGGCAGATGGATTAATGGTATATTGTCATATTGGTTTCTTTTCTTTGTTCAGTACTAACAATATCAGTGGGTTTTCCATCAATTGTGCATTTCATCTTCTAGTTGCCTCTAGCAGGTGAAGAAAAAATCATTCTTCTACCACCTTCCTGATTCTTTGCACATAAAGCATGTTTTTCAAGGGGCAAAAGGAGCATGGTTTAGTCACATTGAAGTGTGTTCTCGGAGGGTTTCTGATAAGTCGGTTTTGTCAGAATGTCTTGCTACTGAAATCAGGGATCAAACCTCTAATAGTTGCAACGTTACTGATTCCCTTCAGCCTGAAAACAGTTTATCAAGTGCTAAAAATAATAATTCGACTTGCAGACGAACCAAAAGAGGGACAAAGAGAATTCCACGCCTGAAATCTGTACTTCAATTGGCTTTTGGAAGGGTCCATCTTTCAAAGAGGAAGAAAAGAAAGAGGGCAAAGAAAAATTACTTTCTACATTCTACAGTGAAAGGGCTCAAGGAAAGCCTCCATGTTGGAAATGAAGGAGATATTGCTACAGAGAGAAAACTTTTTGCTTCTATTACTGAAGGTGATCAGAATGAGGCACGGAAATCAAATGCATTATTGGAGAACCCTAGTGAGACATTTTCAGAAACTGTGTCAGTTTCAGGCATCATCAAGAAATACTTTTCTGATTATGAGGAGGTGACATTTTGTTCTAATTATACATCTAGAGCTTACAAAAGTCAACGTAGAGAGCAAATGACAGCTGGGACAAATGATAATTGCTCAGATGCAAAAGCTAGTGCAATGCCACAATTTACACCTAAAACTCCTCTACAAAGTTTACCTTCTCTGTTGCCTACTGACCTAAGTTGCAAAACCTCAAGGAATAAACTTAAGAGACCTGAAGTTGGGAAGCGTCTTGTTGTGGCCTCAAATAAGCTCGGTATTTCGACAAGCATGCGAAAATCCACCACTGGTCTTTGTGGCCGTAGAGATCTGGTGCCCAAATCTTCTTCCCTTGTTAGGAGCATAGTCTTTGAAGTCAGTGACAATGATGAATGATCAAACTAAATGGATGCACTCATTGCAGCAAACTACTTAGTAGTTCTTATAAGGAGTCTGGAGGCTTCCCATGAAGAACCTCATTAAATTAATTATATAGCGCAGGGGTAGTTGGCTTTGTCCCTGATCATTGAATATTCTTCATCTTGACCTTTTGCCGATGATCTTCCTTAATTGCGATCGCTTCCAAGAGCAGGTAAGATATTTTCTTGCTGGGTGGGAGCTGAAAAGATTGAAACTTTGAGCCTTGAGGACTTCTGGACTAAGTCTCCCGTAAATATTTCGTTCAGTTGGAGACTCGAGACCCTTCTCAGGCTTGGCTTTTGGTCTGGGTACCATTCCTATGCAGTACATTATGCATCAACTGAAGTGTATTGAAAGAGTTATTTGTGTGTTGACGATTCCTCTTCGTCTCAATAGCCTATATCCATTGTAGGATTTTGGTGAGACGAATTAGTTGTTTGGAATGATGCTCTGGGTTGTGTGGGACTTCACCAATCCTGTTTCTGTATGAGTCATTCTTTCTTTTAGTTTCACTAGATAATCTGGTTTTGTGCGGTATAGATGACTGGTGTTTTGTGTTGCTTGAAGACTTTTGTTGAGTTTTGTGCCTGGAAAATGTGGGGAATGGGGAATGGTACCATGAAGATTTAGAATTTGATCTGGATGTTTCTGTTATATAAAGTATGAAAGTATTTTTCTGGTAGACCTTGTTGGCCACCGACTTCTTGTGATTCTTGCATCATCTTGTGGAAGTTGATTTGTATCATTTTGTCTCTGTTCTCATCTCCTCAAAGTATCACTACAAATTGTCTGGCAAACCCTTTTGGAAACTTGTTTCAAAAAATATTGTTCTTACAATGCTTGATTTACATCATCTAGTGTTTCAAGTATTGTTCAGTTCCATATTTTGTTGTGCCATGGAGCTCCATCTCACCATGATTTTGCAGTTTTTAATGCTACTATTAGGTAGCAAGTGTTGTAAACAGAGAGGGGAAAAAGCAAAAGGCAAATGTGAGGTTTCTTGCTTTGGTTAAAAGAACAATAAGTCTATGAAAACGATTTCCGAACACAACTCCAGACACAAATGTGTATGGAACCGTCTAATGTATGTGGGTCATGTGTATTAAATAACTCTGAATACAACTATGTTAGAAGTCGTGTTTTGAAGCTTTATTCCTAGCATTGCTGTTAAAAAAATAGTGAACCTAGGTAAAGGAATAATCTACTTTCCCACTAAAACAACTTTCCTTGCACCCTTTCCAAAGAAAAATAAAACGTACATTAAGGAATCAAGTTACCCATGGTAGGAAGAAACCAATTGATTGGGTGGATCAAATTTTATTGTTTCTTGGAGAGAATATTGTTCTTTCCTGTGGATGCTTTTGAAGTCTACTCACATTCTCCACACAAAAAAAGGAGGGAGGTCTACTCATGTATCTGTATTTTCTAGATGGTATACCTTCTTTTCCTTGTGCAAGGGATTTTAGACAAAAATCTTCACAATGTAGCCAAATAATGGTGCAAATAAATCTTAAAAACTGCTCAACTGTGTCATATTAAAGGAGGTAGCAATTAACTGTGCTAACCTTTTAGTTTCTTTTCGATCATGTAATCCAGTATGAGTGGAACCATCAGGCCCCTGGTCTAATGGTATCAGGAGTGCACTCAAGTGCCAAGAGAAAAAAAGTCAGATGGTCAACTCCTTTCCCTTCTCTTCCCTTTTCTTCAACAATTCCCCCTGCTAATACTTGATTTTTCTTTTGATCGGTGAAAGTCATTTTTGTTGGAATAATTAGATATAAATCCTTGATCCAATACTAAGCTAAACCTTTTTTTTTTAACAGAATATATACAAGCCAAACTGGTACAACATATTTTCTTCAAGTTTAGCACAACTCTCTCTTCAAGTGCTGGACTAGAGGTAGTGAGAGATAAGGGGAGGCAGCTAACTCCACTGCCTTTCAAATTTTTTTAGAGATAGGTATAATTTTTATCACATTTTTACGTATTTGACCCCACTTTAAAATTTGTTTTTGCCCCAATCCACATTAGGGTTTTGTACTTGGGGTAATAAGGGGTCAAAATAGAATCACCAACCACAAAATCCCCAAACGTCGGTTTCATTCGTTCTTCAGAAAAAATTAGTAGGTTTTCTTCGCTTCTGCCTTTCTAGAGATTCTTCATCATCTATAGGTATTTCTCTTTTTGATAGTTTGGTTGTTTATATAGAGAAAGATATTTTTGAAACCATTACCAACGGGGCTATCATCCATCATTTTTAAAATATGAAAAGTCGTCGAGGTCAATTATGAATCGAAGCTATATTTTGTTATTAATATATCTATTTTTTGATTAACTTATTTTTATTAGCAACTAGAAATAAATAAACCATATATGGTTCAAATTTTCGACCCCACCTATCGAAAATTCTGACTCTGCCACTAACTAGAGAGGCTCACTTGCACTTCCAACTTCACTGTCCACAAGCTTCCAACTTCACTGTCCACAAGTTCGACCCAGCTTTTGTTGCTGTGGGTCTACCCAAGCACATGTCCATAATCTTGATGTTCAATTAGGAATCTTAGCGAAGAAGAAAAAGTCATCACATAGAAATAGTTAGCTTTTGCTTTAGTTTTGTTTTTCTAGACAATAAGTAGAGTTTAGCTTACTACGATAGTCTGACATTATTTCCTCGGACTTTAAATCCGAAATTAATTGACACCTAAAAGTGCCCACCACAACAACAAAGAGCTAAAACCAAGGGTCATTAAAAAAAGTTAGCTTGAACCATCGAGTTTATTGTACCGTCCTTCCGTTTTCTATGAACTCTTATTTGTTTAGAAATTCCGTTTATGAAGGAAATGAACTTTTAACGGATGAGTCATTTTTTCTGTCACTCTACCTTAAAAATAATGTCACGGTTTGCAAGAAGAAAAAAATGAATTATTATATATTTTTTTGCATTCAGAGATAAAAAAAAAAGAGCGCTTCATCCATTCATACTTAAAATATAATTTTCATTCTTTTGATTTGTAGTTTGAAAACATGTCATTTAAGTATTATGCAAAGTTTGAAAAATATGACACTATAATTCTAAATTAAAATTAGTCCTCGACGATAAAATTTTAAGAAATTGAATTTTATGACTTTACTTGTAAAAAAATCAACTTTTATAACTTCATATTGTTTTATTAAATCAAATGCATAATAGTATATATTTAACTTTAGATAAATATCCAAATACGAATTTACCGAGCAAGCAAGTAATCTTTGTTCTTCCCAATTTCTCCTTTCCCCGTGCTGTCTTCTCTATTTATTTCCCTCAGAAAAGTTATCTTCCCCTCATAACCTCTCTCTCTCTCCTCTCTCTCTCTCTCTCTCTCTCAAACACTCTTCTTCGTCCCAATCGATCAACCAAAAACCCTTCCCGGAAAACCCTAGAAAATCTCGATCACAAATCTATCCAATCATCCCGCTCTCCCTTTCCCGTCTTTCTAATCTCAATTGCCCATCCTATCTATATTCCTTCGACTTGATATTCGTTCACCAATCCCATCGACCGATTCACCGACTCATCTTTCAATCGTGTGTAATGCTCTATTCACTGGTTTGATTTCTCAAGATGAAGTTGAAGAGGCGGAGAGCTTTAGAAGTGGTGAGATAGATACACTTGATATGTTGCATAATTAATCGATTTATTTTTAATTGCTCTTATAAACTGCAAAGAGTGTGGTTTTCTAGGGTTTATTTTATTGATTGTGTTTTTAATTCTTTGTTTGGCGCCTGTTACTGAACTATCAATCTGAAAGTGATCGATCAATGTTTGCCTATGGAGTTAGATGGTTACAGAAAGTTCTGCGTTATTGATTTTGGTTGTTGGTAAAAAAAAGTGTGTTTCGGGTAATGTTATTGGCGCAATCAGAAATACGTAGGCACAAACTTTGAGTGGTTGATCCAAACTTCGAAATTCATGTCTCTGAGGTTCACAAAGTTGATTGTTTGTTTTGTAGGCTCCTATTTATGATTTGCGAATCCAAATCGTTAAGTACAATACTAAAATAGTAAAACCTCTGATTAGTGAAGAACCTAAAGGAATTTATTTTTTTAATCATAAAAGAGACAATACAAGTAGAGGAACTGGAATCATTAACTATTTCCTGTCATGCATACACCAACCGGTCTTTGAGATTATTGAAGATTGTAGGTTGGAGTGTATGAGCTTGCTTGCTCTGTGTATTTCTTCTTTTGGGTAATGTTATTGGCGCAATATGAAATTTGTAGACACAAACTTTGAAACGTGGGGTGTCTGATCCATGCTTCAAAATTCATGTCCCAGATGTGCTTGTTGATTGTTTGTTTTGTAGGCTCCTATTTACGATTTGGGAATTCCCAAATCGTTAGTTACATACTAAAATAGTAAAACATCTGATTAGCAAAGAACATAAAGGTAGTTTTTTTTTGGGTAAACAATATAAAAGAAGTTAATCGTATAAAAATAGATAATACATGTAGAGGGACTGGAATCATCTATTGCCTGTCATGCTTATACCGACCGGTCTTCGAGATTGTAGGTTGGAGTGTATGAGCTCGCTTGCTGTGTATCTCTTGTTTTCTCTCTTTCTTGTACTCTCTCTCTGTCTCTCTAGAGAGAGAGAGAGAGAGAGAGAGAGAGAGAGAGAGAGAATTGATATATATATATATATATATATAAGAGAGAGAGAGAGAATTGATTTCTACACTCCCCTTTTTACCATAGACACTCCTTTTTTTGTCCTTATTCATGTGAGTTAACTTTTTTACCCTTTCATAAGTTCATTTTTTCACACATTAAGGGGCAATAGAGTAAATTCACACCAAATAAAGACAAAAAAGGGAGTGTATATAGTAAAAAGGGGAATGTAGAAATTAATTCCTTATATATATATATATGTGTGTGTGTGTGTGTGTGTGTGTTCTCTTAATTCTTTGAAAACAATCAGAAAAATAGATTTTTACTTCTCTGTGAATTTTGATGCGGGTCTTGTGTCACTGTTGGGTTTGTAAGATCGAATGTAGGTTGCCGTATCAAGAGTGTCTAAATGTTCACAGCGTAGCTTGAATTTTATTGCGATATGCATTAACTTTTCATGTTGATTACCTATGTTACTATTGTGTGTTTGCTATTTTCTGTTTGGAATGTTGATACAGAAGAAGAAACAATTTAGGTGGTTATATTGCATTGTGATGGTGGTCAGATTTGATTACTCAAGAATTTAGTCCCTCCCTTTTTATTCATCAGGGAAACCGAAAATGTGTTTTGAATAGCTAAAAGATGAAAATTCCATGTCTCTTTTTGTTTTGTTTCTGATGGTAAGTTATCACCTGTCAGCATCTTCCTGAGATGTAACAAAAGTAGTATTACGATTATGCCACACATTTTTTTTGGAAAATGGATGCCTTGAATGGCTATCAGAGAGAGCTAGTGTGATGCAGTTTGGAAAATGATAACGTTTCACTGGGATCAGGAGTTATTTGAAATAGAGTTTGATTAA